>OZ023327.1:17327465-17329965 GCA_964007535.1 Brachyptera risi | reverse complement strand
GGCGCAGTGTCACATTTTTGTAGCATTTTTTTGTAGATCTTATGATATTTTATAATAACTGGGTGTAGAAGATGAACACAATATGATGGCTGCTCATTGAAGGTAAAAGTTTTGGGAAAAATGTTGTTCAGTTCATTATTCAATATCCAATCTAAATATTAGGCCTATATTATGTTGATTCATGTTCACATTTTTACTCGAAATATTGGCCTAAATCTTAATTACCGTCTTATGTACGACCACACTTGATATGTTAATGTATTATGTATTGTTTAAAAGGTCAATAAACTCACAATGGATTCTGTTTTGTAGTAATTATATTTGTATTTGTATCATTTTATCCCAAATGTTGCTTTGTTATTAGTTATTCGAACTTTGAAGAAAATCCATTCAACTTGGTTTGTGTTCTTAATCCTTTTTCCGATTATGTTGCCCCACCTTGCAACAATCGTTGTATTCACTTGATATGAAGAGGCCTCTTTTTCACACCGTGGGTATTATAATTTTATTATTTTTAAAATAATTATCAACCTTCTAGTTTTTCAATTATCTTTATAAGTTCCTATTTTAATGTAATTTCATTTCATCTGTATTATAACAAAAATAATAATTGATATGAAATAAATAAATCAGCATGGAATTATTCAATCTGTATTACCGTATTCAAATATTTAAAATAAAAGGATAGATAACAAATGTGTTGGTACAAAAATTTAAAATGAAAATACCGTCAATATTATCGTAGTCGATAATGCAGTAATTCGTAACAAATATTTTATCGGCTTAGACGAAGACTGCCAGCGATAGGCCACTTCACTCTGTGCCCGGCAGGGTGCAAATAACATTTTCCTCGGGGAAATGATCTTTCAGTGAACGTATTTCAGCATTGGCTTTCAGTCGGGTGGAGATTAGTCGCGTTGATTCGTCTTTCGTCGTGTGAGAGCCGAACGGGGCAGTCAAGTTGTTAGTTGCGGGCACATGTTACTTACATGTGTTTGTGATACGTGCTAAATAGAATATTTACGAGTAAAGGGTTAAATCTCATCAATTTAATTAATTCCAGCGTTTTACTGGATCAAGCCATTAACTATTTTAGTTAAGTGTACACGTCTTATGCCTGCATTCAACTTGACATCAGGTAATCATGTTTTAATGCAATAATTGGTTTTATTATGATCCTTGTCGTTTTCTATACCAATCTCATGTGTCGTTGTTATCGAGGACGTGTATTATATTGGATTAAATCATTGTGTTCAATTCATCATTCTATCTTATTAAACTCTTTTTAAAGTTTTGTCTTATACATAACTATTCATTACGCGAGGGAAGACTGAGAATGTGGTAGTCTCGGCTTGACAAGGCCTAGTATTGCGCCAACAAGAAGGACGATGACACATACCTGTAATATTCTGTGGTACTCGATTGTCTAATCACTTCAACAGTTCAACCTGTCCACTAATATAATGATTTGCACTTGATACAATAACACTAATTTCTTCATACCGCAATACATCGTCTGGAAAATTATAATGCCTTTTTTCCATGTAATGTATGCTTTACCGGTTCATAATGATTGATTCCATTACTTGATATTCTTTTAATTTTTTTACTGGTCACATACACCGATACAGAAAGAAAAACACAAATTGTACCAATAACATAACAGCCATTTCGAAACGTAAAATGCATAAATGCTGATTATTTAAACCAATCCAACATTTAAGGAACAAGAGTATTTTTATATGAATATATATGCTTCTAATGATATTGAACAATTTATTGTTCAAGCCATTGACTGAATAGCATTTTTCCATTTGTGCGGCTTATCGGGACTGTGGTCACTAATAATTCATTATACGAAATAATTCATAGACTTTATTTTTTCATTTTAAATATGTGTACTGACTTGTATAATGCGAGGTATAATGCAAATGGCTATCAAATGAGTGATATTTACAAATCTGTAAAGCTGTCTGTAAAGCCATCATATTTGCCTACTTCTGCATTGTGATCTGATGATCCGTCCTTCCACTCCACCCTGCCAGCGAGTATTTTCTCAGAAAAGCAATTTTGAAAAATTATTTCATGTTAATATAATTATATTGAAAAAAAAAAGTCCGTGCTTTACGGTGCTGAAAGTTGACTGAACTGAAAAGAAAACCCAGGTCCCAGCCCAACGTAACCAGCTAATCCAACGCGACCTAATACTATAATTCCACGTCATGTAACATTAACAAATTGGGATTCCAAAAAGAATCTCACTGTCAAACAATCCCGCCAGCGTGTATTTGTTTAGCTATGTACGAAAATAAATACAAATAATGCCACTATTCATTTAGTCAGTATACCTATTGACATGGTGTCTCGAGTAGAGGTTTATGGAAGAGGATGATTTTTTTTCATATATCAGACTATACAGAAACCAACTATTTCTATATAAAATGAACTTGAGATAGGTTTGAGATGCGTTTGTCTGAAAGTTTCCAATTAGAGATTTGAA
>OZ023327.1:17288118-17327265 GCA_964007535.1 Brachyptera risi | reverse complement strand
CAATCTAAATGCGTGAATCATTCGTCGGTGACATTGAGTCTATCGCTGAAAATGCAACGTCAGGCTGCCAGTGACCGTCAACATGCTAACAGCTGCAGTCAACAGTGGTAGGTCGTTCAAAAACAAAAACAAGCTATGGTTCGATAGGAAATGTATACAACTGAATAATAAAACTAGATGAGATGATTATTACATACCGGTAAGTGTTGAAGAAATGGTTTTCATGAGATAGATGTAAAATGTTATTTAGATTCGAAGAAAATGTATAAATCTGTTTTGAAAGCTAAAAAGTGCAATTTCCAGAATGAGTTGAACGGAGACTTGAATAATGTTGGAAATTCAAGTGCATGCTGGATGGAGTACGGTTAAAAAGTTTCCGAGTCGACAATAATATGATAATCCTAAATCAGTTGGCCTACGTGATTGGGAAATATTTTATAAAAATATATATCCTGAAAGAACTGGTTCTGGAACTAATTTTCAGAATATTAGGCATCCTCACCTATGCTCGCCAATCAGTATAGATGAATTAAACAACTGTCTAATAAACTGCAAATCAGTATGTCGTCAGATTTAGACAAGATATCAAAGTAATTTCCAAGATGTTCCACAACGTTTATTCAATACATTCAATTATCATGTGCATGAGTCGACGGATTGGGATCACGGGGCGGCAACATCTCACCCAATTGCCGAGTTTGAAGTACCACCACTCTCCTCGTTTCAGTGAAGCGGGTGTGTGGCTGTTCGCCCGCTCCATGGCACGGTGTCACGGCAGTTTTCGAACCAAGTTGTGTCAGATATGTATAGGCCTAATTAACATTCAACAGTGTATGAACTTATGAGTTGATGAACGAATGAAAGTGAAAGAAGAAATGACGGCTGATTTTAACAAAGTGGGTTTCAACAGGAAACAACGAGACAAATTGAGTCTGGCAAGACTTTTTTCTTACGCCCCCCCCCCCCCCCCTCCACCCTCCTTGGCCAAAAGTTGAGCCCCCTAAACCCCCGTTAGATAGATAGATAGATAGCTAGATAGATAGATAGATAGATAGATAGATTGATAGATAGATAGATAGATAGATAGATAGATAGATAGATAGATAGATAGATAGATAGATAGATAGATAGATAGATAGATAGATAGATAGATAGATAGATAGATAGATGATAGATAGATAGATAGATAGATAGATAGATAGATAGATAGATCGATAGATAGATAGATAGATAGATAGATAGATCTATTCAATTAATTTTTTTCTTTACATGGTAGGCCCTATACAGGAAATGTAGTTATAAAAATGTGAATTCTTCAATGAGAGTACATAGTTTTTGAGCTTGGGGTGCTACAGAGTGGATTTCTTATTTGTTAGCGCTTTCTAATAGGCCCACTATATTATCATCATTATTCATTTATTGAATGGTTTGTAAGACAGTTTTTTTGTACATCAACAATGAAAGAATTATTGTAATATGTCATACACAGGAAAACACACAATCACAGGAAACAAAATTGAGAGGCATCTTTACATCATGCTTACTGGCTTGATTGGAGATGTTCGGGCCCAAGTTGGCAACGGAAAACCAATCATCGTATCAACATATAGATTTCGATGAGCACCAGTATCCAATTCGTGCTTGCTCAAAGAACTTTAGTTTGTGGTATGTTTTCAACCCTTTCAAAATAATTGTCCAAAAACAACATGTTTCTACCTGTTTTTCATAGTTTTTACAATCTTTTCAGAGTGATGTAATATAGAATTATGATTTTTAATGAACGTAGAGGCACAAATATACTCATTGTGGTTTCATTGCAAAAAGGACTAGACTGATTGGTCCCATCGTTTACCCACCATGTTTTGGGAGCCAAAGGCCTGTTTGGCGCTTTTTGTCCTGTTTTGACCGTTCCCTGGAGGTTATAGGTTGTGAGATGTAAAGTAGCCTCTTGAAGTCTAATAGCCGATTGGTCAGCAGTCAAAAAGTAATTTTGAAATTAATTCCAAATTGGGGAGATTTGAGTCAAGCTTTATTGAACATATATATATTCTTGAAATTGCATCAGAAACACTCAAATTTTTTTGGCCAAAGTTACAGCGCTTGAATGAAATATCAAGTTGCTATTTTGACTTCATTTTGGTGAAAAATTGATTATTTTTCCTGTTGAAATGAGTGTGATTCATAGATGAGAATGGGTACCTATATTTATTTTTGCATAATTCTATTCATAATATCTTCATCCACTATAAAACAAGTTTTTTGATTAAATGTCATCACTTCTAGTGTATTTTAATGATCTGTTGAACAATAAAAACGCATGAAATTTGAAGGTTGCGTGTTGAATGATAGGAAAACATCCAGTATTTCAATTGATATATCTCAAAATTTATCCCGGTTAGCCTAACATCTGTTTTGATATTATTATCGAGCACATCAAAACGAATCGACTGACAAAAACTCGTGATTTTTTCGTGACCATGAGGTAATAGAGGTTAGACCTTAACACTAACAGATAATACATATTGAAATACATTGATAATATAATTCAAACTTTCCTACTAAAAATTGTCAACCATATCTACCTTCTAATCCATGCAATAGGCCTACACTAGATTTCAAAACAACCTACACTTCTCACATTTCTGATGTTACTATAGGCAGCTCATCGTATTCTTGCATCCTATTATAAAAAATTGAATTTGACCATTTCAGTGATTTTGAGTGAAATATGTTACCGATGAAATTTTCCTTAGTCGAACTAATATTATTGTTCAAAAATGGTGACAGAAATTATCCCAGTAGTTGAAGAAGAATAGTTTCAATAAATTGTATGGTCAAGATATTCACTCAGTTGCTGTTAGATTGAATGCGTGGGTAGAAAGTTAAGAGTTTTACCCGAATGTCAAGCTGGGTTTAGGCATAAGAGAGGTTGTATTGATCACATATTTGTTCTAAGTAGCCTTGTAACACAATCACAGAAGAAAATTTATTCACTTTTAAAATAATAGCTTTGGAACATCCACATTAATAAATACAGTATGGTATTGAGAAGTATTCAAAATGCCAAGTCTCGCTCTTCCAGGGGCTGATTGCTTTTTTTGATTGATTTTAGTTGTATTTTTTTGTCAATTTGTCATCCTGAATTTACAAATCTGAATCTGATGGCATTTTGCTGAAAATCTTGAGAATATGGTTTATTCTCATCTTCTCCTGTAGCATTGTGTTCCACAAGTGGATCGATCTTCCCCAAAAAGATTGGCATCCTGTATTTGTCTGATATCTTGGGAGGAGGAGCTTCTCGATGTGGTCTACTCTGCCGATGAATCTTGACTTTTCAATCTGCTTATATATGTCGTCCCAGGCTGATTACAAGGAAGGAAAGTTCATGCTTTGTTTGTAGATTTTGAGAGAGCATTCAACTCCGTTAGCCGTGATCTTCTTTGGCAAAAACTTGATAATTTAGAAGTCACTTCAAAACTTATAAGAATATCAAGACACATTCACTCCAAAGGCAGAAATGAAAGTTGGACTAGTAGATGACCACACCACACAAATCAATGTAACTGGGGGCATTTTACAAGGGGATTCCTCAATTTCTCTATTGTTCTCTTATTTACTAGCGACATTGAAGACTGTTTTAGGGAAGCAGATGTCGAAGGCATAAGTATAGATGGGAAATCAAATATTTCCGCTGACGATCTGATTTTATTTGGGGACAATAATCATTCTACAAACGAAAATCAAAATTTTGGATTTAAATTCTGTAGTAGGCCTACCGGTACTGTAGATTTTACTGTAAATCAGACAAAAGTTATTTTTTGTAAAAGTGAAAAGTTGAGTGTCTTGATGCCTTTTACTAAAGAAGAGAGAAGTTAGAAGCGGTGAATAGGTATATTCATCCCGGTGTTCCATTTGTTTCTTCAGAATTATTTTATGTCCCTTCTAATTATTTTGTAAATGAAGCAAATGAAGCCGTTGGTTCTGTATTTCACATACAGTAGTGGTAAGGCAGAGGCGTAGCTAGGGTTTTTGGCGCCCGGGGAAAGAACTATTTTGGCGCCCCCCCCCCCCCCCCTCACAATTTACAGGGAAACCACTACGCAAGTCGTCTGCATCAGAAGACCAAAAGAAATATGCCTTAGTTCAAAAAGCCATACAAGGAAAGTTTGCGAAAAATAAGGGATTGTTAAAGGCACAAACATGGTTTGAACTGTTCTATAACTATTAACTAAGCGTACCTCATAATGTAAGCATCTGATTTTGGACACACAAGACACGCACCATCACTTCAAAGATGTACTTTCCGTGCTTTTGCAGCCGCAAACTGATCAATCACGTGATCAAAATTGGTTTTATCCATGGTTTCCCTTTCCACACTTGAAACCGCGAGATCACTGAGGCGATCTTGGCCCATTTTCGTACGGAGATATGTTAAACACATATAACACGTCGTTTAAAGCCAGCGTTTGCTAATGAATACATGCACCTCCGCGCGAGCACTAAGCGAAACTGACCAAAATTGTATATGTGTATAATACTCTCAATGATTCACAAGAGAGTATGCATGCATGTGTCTGACTTTCAGTTTCAGTTGAAACTTGAGATTATTAGTAATGTATATGTAGAGTACACTGTATGGCGATCTGCACGTGTACAGGCGGTGCCTTTTGTGTCAAAGAAACTGCCAGTCTGTCCAGCGTTACGCCGGCGGTAGCTGACTCAATATTATGATATTCCCGCAATTGTTGGAATTCAATGCAGATATTTAATAATTTATTGACAAGTGAATTTGTCATGGTTGTTGTTCACTATACTTGCCTCTTTTTATGTAACACACTACAAGAATTTCTGACTTGTGGAGTATTAGGATAGGATAATAAGGCTATTATTCATCTATACAGCTATAGCTTGTAACCTAGGCCCAGGGTTAATCTTGGCAAATTATGTATTCAATTCAGGCTGAATGCAGACAAAATGTATATGATATATATATATATATATCTTTCCCAGATAACCAATTAAATTGGGCCGGGGGTGTTTCCACCATTTCATCTAGGACAGGATTCATCTCTCCATCGGTTCCTGCCAGTTCCGACTTCTTCCTCTTCTTCTTCACCACTACTTTCCTCTGCTTCTTCTTCTCTACCTACGAGTTCCTTCCACCGTTCCCTATCCTCCCACCATCTCTCATCTATCTTTACCTCCCACTTTTCCCCTCGATTGACTACACCGCATTTTACTCCCTCCTGCCACCTTTCTCTCGGCCTTCCAACTCTTCTCTTAGCTCCATCTTTTTCCGCTAACTCAAACATAACTCTCGGAATTCTTCCTTTATCCATTCGCCGCATATGTCCATACCACCTGAGTCTCTCTCTCTCCATTTTGAATGCTAACCTTTCCACTTCCACTTCTTTCCTTATCATTCTGCTTCTCTTCTTCTCCAACTTTGACACTCCTGCTATGCTCCTCACAAACTTCATTTCTGCTGCCTCCATTTTTTTCTCATCTCTCCAATTCAATGTCCATGTAACTGCTCCATATGTTAAAATTGGCAAGTAGTATACATTATAAATAAGTGTCTTCCCACTCTTCGGAAAGTCTTGGTTTCAAATCAGCTTCCTTACTTTTTGGAATAGTCCGTCCGCCTTTGCTATTCTCTTATTCGCCTCAAGCTCCACTTTTGCCGTATTACTTACTACACTTCCCAAGTATGCGAACTCTTCTACTTCCTCCAGTTCCTGACCTTGCAGTTTTATTTTCTCTTGACTTTTTCTCTTCTCTCTGCTCATCACCATAGCTTTGCTCTTTTCCGCACTAATCTTCATCCCAAACTCCTCGGTAATCTTTTCCCATCTCTCAACTTTGTCTTGCACCTCTTCCCTACTGTCTCCCCATACCAGGATATCATCAGCGTATATCATTGTCTTTGCATCTGCCCCTTCCTTCACTGGTTCCACTTTTCTCATCATCTCATCCATCACCAACACAAACAACATGGGTGATAGGACACTGCCCTGCCTGACTCCACTCTTGACATCGAACCAGTCCGTCCTGCCTCCATTTGTTTGCACTGAAGCCTTGCATTGCTGATATAAACTCTTCACACGGTCTATCATCCCTTCATCTATCCCCTTTGCCCTGAGACCCTCCCACACCCTTTCTCTGGGAAGATGATCGTATGCTTTTTCTAAATCTAGGAAAGCCATATACACTTTACTTCCCTCCTCCCACCTTCTTTCCAACAGTTGTCTCACCGCAAAGATGAGGTCTACTGTAGATCTGCCTGTCCTAAAACCATAGTGCTCTTCCCTTAACATGGGTTCTACTAGCACTCGCATTCTTCTTTTGATGATTCGTTCGTACAGCTTGGCTGCCTGGCTCATCAACGTTACTCCCCTATAATTTTTACTTCTTTTTCTGTCTCCTTTCTTGAATATCACTGTTATTACTCCTTTCACCCAATCTTCCGGCACTCTTCTGCTGCCATGCTGCCTCCATCACTTGATACACCCAATCCACCCCCCACTGTTCTGCTGCCTTCATCATCTCTACCACTATCTCATCTGCTCCTGATGATTTACCATTTTTCATCCTTTTTATTTCCTGTGCTACCTCCTCTCTTGACACCCTCTCCACACAGTCCTCTCCCCCCTTCGCCGCTTCCTCCACTTCTTCTGCCCGTGTATCTTTTGCATTCAATAGCTCTTCAAAATGTTCTTTCCACATTCTCTTCAGTTCACTAGGTTCTCGAATCAGTTTATTATTCTTATCATACATGATCTTCTGCTCCTCCTTGTCTCTCCGCTTTTCTTTCATAATTCCATACAACATTTTCTTATTTCCCTGGCTATCTTTCTCCAACTTCTCGGCAAGCTCTACCATTGTCCTCTTTTTCTCCTTCTCAATTATGCTCCTAACCTCTCTCTTCCTCTCTAAGTAATCCAATATATTTCTCGCCGATCTATCTTTCTCATTCCTGATCCAAGCTTCCTGTTTCTGCTTAACTACCCTCCTCACCTCCTCGCTCCACCATGCCGTCTCCTTTGCCTTCCTCTTCCCACTTGACCTTCCACACACTTCGTTTGTTATCTGTATCATTACTTCTTTAAACTCTCTCCATTCTTCTTCTACGTCCCTTATTTCATCTCCTGGTACTCTCCCCTTGATCAACTTTCGAAATTCCCTTTTAACACTTGCTTCTTGCAGTCTCCATATCTTCAATTTTGCTTGTTTTCTCTCTATTTTTCTTGCGGCGTGCTCTTTGTTCCACTCCTGTCCGCCCCTTATTGTGGCCACTATGAGTCTGTGATCTCCATCCAATGCCACTGTTGGATTCACAGCTGTATCACTAACTCATCTTCTTACCTCCGTACTCGCTATAATGTAGTCGATCACCGTTTTCTTTTCTCCATCCCAGCTGACGCGTGTTACCTTTTTATCCGCTCCCTTTTTGAACAGTGTGTTACATATGATCAATTCTTTTCTTACACACATCTCTATCAAATTAATTCCATCTTGATCTCTACTCCCGTATCCAAATTTACCCAACACTCCTTCGTAGCCTTTCCACTCCTTCCCCACTTTTGCATTCAGGTCCCCTATGATTAGCACCCTTTCTGCCGTAATGACGTTTTCCAGTTCCTTCAGAAAATGTTCCTTCTCTACCATCGGTCTTCCCGTTTGCGGTGCATTTACTTGGATAATCTCCTTTGTCTTTTTTTCCATCTGCACTGTCATCTTCATTATCCTATCGTTCGTGTTTTCCACGCTAATAGCTTCCTCTTTCACCTTTTCATTCACTATAAATCCTACTCCGTTTCTTCCTTCCGTTCCTCCTGACCACCACAATTTAAATCCTTCTCTCAGCTCCTTCGTCCCTTTTCCCTTCCACTTAGTCTCACTCGAACCTAAAACCTCCAGCTTCTGATCCTTCATAACGTCAATGAGTTCCTCTATTTTTCCATTAAGCGTCATAATATTGAGTGTACCCACTCTAGTCTTCATCTCTCCTAGTGTTTTTTGCTTTTGTCTTCTATATTCTATACCTTCCTCAATTTTGCCTGTAATTGTGACTATGTTACTAGTGGCCACCCTTACTTCCTCACTGCCCTTATCCTGACTAGATGGCCTAGATCGTCTCTTCGCCGCCATGTTCTTGCTTCCTTGTGTTGCTAATTCCCCTTTGTCTTCATTCTGCTTTGGCTCTTCTTGCGTTGGCTTAAGAGTTATGTTGTGCTTCCGTACACCCACCATGTCCGAAAAACCTTTTCTCTTTTAGAAATGAAAAATTGTTCACGGTCGAACAAATGCATATAATTATTTAATCGATTTGGCGCCCCCCTAAGTTCGGCGCCCGGGGACTCTTGCCCCCCCCCCCCCCTCGCTACGCCTCTGTGGTAAGGTCTAAGTTAGACTCTCTTATGCAGCTGGAGAGAAGTTATTTGATTTGATCATTTTGGCTACTCTCCTTAATGATACGGCCACTTGGGTATTTTGACATAATAGAAAAAGTTCAAGCTCACGGTGCCAAAA
This sequence comes from Brachyptera risi, assembly GCA_964007535.1. Lineage (NCBI taxonomy): Eukaryota > Metazoa > Arthropoda > Insecta > Plecoptera > Taeniopterygidae > Brachyptera > Brachyptera risi. The sequence continues at coordinate 17,318,733 of OZ023327.1, read as the reverse complement.
GGCTGTTATTTCTTCCAAGAAATGCACCTAATTACACTGTTGAATTGGAAGTTGGAATAGATTGGAACAATGCTATCAGGGCAAGTTCTCAGAATGATTTTGCAATTATAATCAAAAGACAAGAAGACAGGAATCGGTTGGTTTCGTCAAATATCAATATAATAGATCCATATATGCTTACTAATCATGTCCGAGAAGAAATATTAATATTTCCAGCGCACTTCATAAGAACTATCGATTTCTTAGCATACGAGTATCATCAAAATACGACATTAGGATTCATCATATGTCCATAAATTACGGTCATGATTATGACAACATTATATGACTACTTTCAGGTAATGAAGATTTGGGCTTGGGAGCAACGGTGACACTAACCGGAATCGCCAATCTATTAGGACTGAATCGTCTCCGTGGCACGTCTCTAGGTATGCCGAATCAAAACCAGTGCCCCTCCGAGGCGAACCAGTTTGGAATCTCGCCCGGATCCAATGGAGGTGGCGTAGTGGACAGCCGATATGGATTCATGACACCGCCCGACTCTGGTAACAAGAAGAAGCGGTTCTTTGAAACGCCGCCATCGCCCGACTATTACCTCAACTCGAAATCGTCGCGGTCCGTGCGAGATCACGAGTGTGAGATGTCCTTGGACAACACGGGTCACATGATGGGCATCAACAGTGGTTCCAGATCGGGCTCGCCAGCCGACTCGGGCATAAGCTTGGGCACGTCTCTGACTGACCATCGCTTTGCCGACAACATCTCCGAGCTTGTTGTAAGATGCAGGGTTTCTCTTTTTCTACCAATCTCTCGAGATTTTAATTTTAAAACATTAAAATGATGATAATAATAATGATAATAATAATAACAATGATAACCACAATAATAATGAAATTTATAATAATAAAAAGAATGTTTGACTGAGATGATTGGCCAAGTGGTCAATGCACTGAACCGTCATTCAGGAGACCAGGGTTTGATTCCCACCATGGTCGACGACCCTGACGGGTTTTTCGTGGTGTCCCTCTGTCATTTAGGTCAATACTGGGATGGTTCCGTAACAACAGGTCACGACCGGCTCCTTGCTACTATCTAAAAATACCTAATGAAATAACCTTTCATCTCACCATTCCATCATCTCGTATATATATATATATATATATATATATATATATATATATATATATATATATATATCATTCACCAACACCAATAGTTCGTAGTCATCAGTACAGCGCACTGTTCAACCCAATATATAAAAAAAATAAAAACAAAGAATGACAGTCCTGAAAATAATCGATTCCTCCATCCAAACGAGTAATTGTTTTTGTCACGAGTATGAAAATATCAGTGGCCTATGAAATATTTGCATTCCATTTAAAGAGCTGGTTGATTGCAGAGCAAGATGAAGATGGGCAGCCCCGGCAGTCCACACAGTCCGCACAGCGACCACAGCGGCAACAGTGCGGCGGTGGACGCAGACTTGGCCAAGCTCCAGGCGTTCCACGCCATGCCCAACTCTCATGTGAACATACCGCGCGTCAATCAGCTGCACTACTACCAGCACCAGCAGATGTTGAACCAGCTGATAGACAATCCGTGGCTTGCGCAGCAGCTGATGGCGGCTCCTCGAGAAGGGGCCAACTCTTTGGAGCGAGCAGCACGGTACCATCGCAGTGCTGCATGTAAGATGTCGAGGTTGTTTTAAATTAGTGGGTCGAGGTAGTTGGCAAGATTGTAAATGGAGGCATAAAATTGAAGCATTAAATATTTTATTGTTCAGAATTAGCCATTTTTAAAAAATAGCATTTGATTGTATTTTAGTGTGTAACTGACAACTTTTCTTTCTTAAATGGTATTTTCTTACAAATGGCGGATATTTCCAAGAGAACTTGGCCTTGAATGATTTTGACCACCTCAAAATACGAAGAAAACACACAAAAATATTGTTCCAGATGTCTCTCAGTTATATTGCACTTATTGCTAATGCAAAAATTGCCTGCCTCCAATTATAAGACTCGAAACGTAATTGCTTGATCAACCATTTCACATCGGACCTGTATTTCATGTTCTCTGGGGGATAATTGTGAATGAATGATTTAATACCTAATATGATGATAGTAAATAATCATCATTTGAGTTATACAATGATAATAATCCAACAGATGAGACACATACTCTAATGCAACAATGAAACAGATAAAATAAAAAATGAAAAGTGGTAAAGATGTTTAATAGCCCCAAAAAGGTGATCAGAACTGTTCTAGAATAGCACGACGTGTGGGTTTGATTTCCCGATGAGTGGGTATTATTCACCGTGTTAATATCGAACTATATATAATTGTCAACGAGTCGGGAGGGCCAGTTGCTAGCCCACCGAGTCGTTATTCAGGAGACCTGGGTTTGATTTAGAGATGCTGCAGACTGTATCGATATTTTGAAAAATCAATGATTTTGCGCTTCAAACTCTCATTTCAGAATCAATACGGAGGGTTTTTAATTTTTTATATATTGCGGTTGCCGAATCGTACGTTTTTAGACCCGATCTTTTGATATTTTATATCAATATTCAATTTTTTAAATAGGCCTCCATTATTTTTTCAAAGTTCTTGTGAGCATAATTATAATGATTTTTCGTCTAGATTATTCAGAGATCTCGACTCAAGTCGTGGGTCCACCACTTTTATTCACAGACTTCCGAGATAAACACGAGGTTTCTGGAAAGTTTGGCATCCGCACATGAGCGCACAATGATAGGACTATTTTCGATCTAGCGAGGAAAGGGATAGGAGTCCATCGCTAGACGCAACTGTTTGTGCCTCGAAATATTTCAGGAAATGATTGTAGTAAAAGAAAAATAATCTCATTTGAAATATTTGCAGAAAGTGAGTCAGAATTAAAATCTGGCACCAAGAACTAGACCCAAAATATCTATTGTATAGTCTAGAAATCTAGAATAGCTGCACTTTCCAAGTTTATATATTTTTTTCAAAGTCGATTTACTCCCTTCCGGCTAATCGATGAATTGTATCGAAAATTGAAATATCGCATCAATTGGACATATCATTTTTTTTTAGTGAGTTGCAACATCTCTAGCTCGATTCCTCCATGGTCGACCATCCCGACAGGTTTTTCGTGGTTTTCCTCTGTTGTTCAGGTCAATATTGGAATGATTTCTCAACAGCTTAACAGGCCATAACCTTTTCCTTCCACTATTCAAAACACATAATACAAAGAATTTTCATCTCATCTTCCCATCACCTCAGTCATCATTCATCTCCACCAATAGATCTTGTTGATTGGTACAGTGTGTCATTGAAACCCAATATAAACAAACGTAGTATTAAAAAAGGATGTGAGAAGGTGGAAATCTTTTGCTTTGTAACATTTTAATACCCATGAAATTCTAACAAAAAACTCCGCTTCAGTAACTTTCAAAGAAACTTTAGTTTTTTAGGGAACTTTCGAGTTCCTTTTTTTTCCAAGGAACTGTTATAGTAGCTAGTTCCTTACTTTTTATATTTTTAATATTGGATTTTAACAACGCACTGTAATGATGACTCAAGATCTGTTGGCGTCGGATGAATGATTAATGAGATGATGGTATGATGAGATGAAGGTTTTATGGGTGATGGGAAGGAAGTGGTAGTGGCCTATATTGTGGGAACCATCCCGGCATTAGCCTATACCACAGAGGGAAACCACGAAAAACCCCTGTAAAGATGGACGGTAGCGGTGATTGAACCGGGTTCGATATGCCCACTGCCTCCCGGGTCACACGAACCAAGTGCGTTGACCACTGCGCTGCATGTGCCGGTAGCTAGTTCCTTTTTGGAACGAGTAACGAGAATTGGAACTAGTTCCTTCATTTGAGAAGCTTACCCAATACTATTTGTACCAGCGATGTGCGAGGCGACGTGCACTTGGAGCGGTGTGCTGCCGGCGCGCACGCTCCACAAGTCGAACGCCTTGTTCTCGTGCAAGGTTTTCCTGGGAGGCGTTCCATGGGACATCACCGAGTCGACTCTCATCAGTTCGTTCAGGCAATTTGGCAACGCACGTGTAGAGTGGCCAGGCAAGGAGAATGCAACTACTCTCGTTCCCAAGGTACACGCTATTCTTCGTTATTTGTTATTTTGTTATTTTTCGTTATTCTTCCCAAGATATTCTTCGTTGTATTCACTCGTACTTGACACTATTTGCATTGGGATCTTTGACTAAATATGCAATGATACTAACTAATACGAAGTCTCACCTCGCATATATTCTGGAAGTTGATCATACATGGTTCTTGTAGACCCTAATGTATTTCTATACTGTTTGTACAGTCCTTTCATACTATCTTTAATTTTAACCCACCTCAAGTCCCAACCAGTATTCAATTTTCCAGCATGATATTTCATGGTTCCTTGAAAAATGATGGAGCTTTTATTGTTGAGGAAAGATACAGAATTAATAAGGTCAGGAAAAGGCAAGAATTGACAGTAATGCATAATAAATATTTGGCACAACGAAGACCACGACGATGAAACCAAAAGGATAGCAGCATGAAATTTAGCATTCACTAGTAAATATATTTTTAAAATCGTAGATGTCCATTGTGACCAGCTTTCGGTCATTTATGCCAGAATTGGCGGTCATGACCATTGCCATATGATAATGTTACATCACTACTCGCTCCTGGCCATTGGTATTTACTGGCAAGCTTGGTGGATGTTTTTTACTTGTCTGGAAGCTTCACATTGACTTTGACCTATGTGGGTTCTTCCTACACGCCACTGCTGTACCGTCAGAGGTCTGATGAGTCACTTTCACTCCCTCGTCGACATGTCAATGGAGGTCAGCTTTTCCACTCACATTTACCATTTCAAATCTCCTAATTACCTGATGTATGTAGGATATGTTTATAATTAATTGCAAGATGATTAATAGCTCTGCTACTGGATACGAATATTGTCAATTTAATTTTCCCTTTTTGTCTGTCATCCACGCAGATCGAAGTGAGATAACCTTCAATTGAATCATTTTGTACACAAGCAGCAAAATAATTGCTTTCTTTGTTGAAATGCCTTGTACTTGCATCATTTGAGAAGTTATTTGTGTATTTATTCACGGTTTGTTCACATTGACTTGTACAAATCTTAGTCTAGTTTTAATGAATTTCTAGCCAACTGACTTGTTTTATTGTCATTTGATCTCGGATTTTCCCATGTTTTATTCAAGTAATATTCAAACGTGTTGTTTGTTAATGATTACTATGTTCTTTCTAATCATATTTTATAGGGCCTATATCTGACTTAGTTTATACAATTTATCATTGTCAAGCAAACTGTTGGATGAATACAAATACTAATAGTGATGATGTATAACCAGTGAATGTTTACCTTTACCTACCACATCCATTACACTTTCTTTTTTTATTATTTTAGGGTTACGTGTATCTGATTTTCGAGAATGATAAACAAGTGAAAGCGCTACTGCAAGCGTGCACCCACGATTTTGCGAAAGGTGTTTCGTGGTATTACAAGATCTCTTCTCGTAAGATGAAGGCCAAAGAGGTGCAGGTGATCCCTTGGTTGCTGACTGACAGCAACTGCGTCAAGTCGACGTCTCAGAAACTGGATCCTCAGAAGACTGTGTTCGTCGGAGCTCTGCATGGCATGCTCAACGCTGAGGGCCTCAGCCACATTATGGACGACCTTTTCGAGAATGTCATTTATGCTGGTGAGCAATTACTTATTCACTAGGCAAATGAAGCATATGCGTTGTCAGATGAGCAAGATATCTATATAAAGTTTAATCAAAAACTGTACACACCTTGACTCATATAAATTATACTTCATAGCAAATCCAGAAAGCCATGAATTTTGGCAACATGGTTCTGCGGTATTATTTATATATCAATTTGATAATGAAAAAAAAAATCTTTGAACTATTTTTTTCAAAACGGCTGGTTTGAATTGCATACACATTTCGTAATATTGTGTATCATTTTTATGTTCACATTCAGGGAAAATTTGAATGTTTTTGGAGAGATTTAATTTTCAAATTTTCTCGCCCATCCTATTCTTATGGCCGATTTTTAGAAACTTTGAGATGGTTTTTATCAAAAATGTTCAACTGATTTAACCCAAAAACTAATAACTATACAGTTCTAAGTTTGATAAGTCTGCATGTACAGAATAATTTGCATGTGATCAGTCAAACCCTACGACCTGTGCAGTGCTTCACAGACAAAGCTCCGTATGAGTAGGATGGAGGTCTACCTCACCTCACCTCACTATTTATTTATTTATTTATTTACAACTCTGGCCTCGAAAGGACCAAACTATTAGGCCCACTTTTCTATATTTGAAGTAGGTTTGCCGTTCGATATGAAAATTGCGAACGAAATCGAAACTTCATTATCGAATATCAATCAAAAGTAATTGTTGGAGTGGAAAATTAATTAGACCAATTTGGTTCCGATTTCAAATCTTCTTTCACTCACTATATTGTTTACAACCTATATAAATAATACTTCGAACAAACTTCTGATTTTGACACCTGACAAAGCCAAAAATAAATTTCGACTTGGTGTCATTGAAATTTAAAAGAATTCAGACCCACCTGTGAATACTTTGGATTCAAAATTTGAGGTAGAATTCAGATAATGGGTCTACAGATTATCCTTGTCCAATGAGATGATTAGAGAAAGACCACACATTTTAATGACCTATATAGTTAGTCTATCAATAATCATACACAGAAAACTATGGCATTCCCACAGATGATAGATTGATTATCTGTGGCATTACTCGAGTGAAACAGTATAGTATTGTTATTTATAAAAGATGATTTCATGTGACATTTTTTTAAAATACAGATACTGCAATTTCAGCTAATAGGCTATGAAATGCTGCTTAGTTGTACATTTTCTTTTGATTACCAATTTTAATACTTTTTTGTCATTCAGGTATTCCTTCCCTGAGTAGTGTTAGTATGCTATTGGAAAAGCAGCGTATTTAGTATAGGTATGTTGATTGTTGACATTGGAAATGCTTCAATTTTGTTCATGCTTTTGATATGATCTGCAAGTAGCCTAAATATATATTGATTGATGTTGTTCAACAACCCCCTGTGGTCACATGAAAATGCTTTTTCCGAAATTCAAATTGGAATATATATAGGCCTATATATATATATATATAGATAGATGGATGGATGGATGGATGGATGGATGGATGGATGGATGGATGGATGGATGGATGGATGGATGGAAAGAGAAAGAGAAAGAGAAAGAGAAAGAGAAAGAGAAAGAGAGAGAAAATATATTCAAATGTAATTTTCAAAAATAATCCAGGCATATGCATATTGTACAGGTGATATTTTCGTAGACTGTGTGACGTGCGTACGTACACTGTCTTGTCGTTTCATTGCTTAAATTGTCGATGAATTTTCTTCTGGATGCATTCCAGCGTAACACGATCGACAACTTCATGTGGCCACAAGTGAACTCGATTCCATATCAATTTTTTCACATTTCTATTTTTTTTAGCTCATTAGTGAAGTACTTTGGACTAAAAGTAGCCGAGCTGGCGTATGATGACCTATGGGCTATCGATAATAATGGCATGATTAAATTCTCATCCATTTATTATTATTCATTTTTTATTTATTTATTCTTATTTGCATATTGATTGATTGATAATGTAGTAGAAAGTTATATCCAAGCATTTTTTCATCTTTCTTGCCATTTCCCACCCAAACTGCCACATTTACGGTCATTGTGTCTTGAACTTGGTAAGAGGATTTCTTTAAAGCAATAGATTTAGGCAATCGGTGCCAGATGATCATCATTGAATACGTTCTCTACTGCAACACTTTTCATTTGCATATATATTTGTTTTCCATTGCTTTCCAACATTTTACATTTTCAGCGTAGGCCTGTCAACTATTAATTAGTAATAATTTTCGAGTGGTTTTGGCATTTTTTGGTTCTAGATTTGAATGGATATTTCAATAACAATCGACTACGGATAAATTTGGCAAGGTTTGGTTCACTTTTTCCAACTAGCATTCAAGTAGAACTTTGTGAATATTCGTAGAACTTCGTGGCAAAGCTTCCATTTTCCCTATGAATGTAGCATCAAAGATGTTTGCCGCCCATTAATTCCTCCCAATGTCGGCATTTACTCATCATGGGCTTTCTTGGATACCATTTTCGCAGCAATTTCTTGTATCATGCACCACCAAATTCTCAATCTTTTGCATTTTATTTTCACTGCAATATTGTATAGAGACTATTTGTTTTCAAGTTATTTTTAGACTTCATTATTTCCTCACTTGTCCATGGTGCCTTTTGCTCTGTAGATATGTAATCCATAGGCCTATATCTTTTCTACATATCCAAAAATGTGTGCATGTTTGCATCTTGCCCACACATCTTCAACGTCAACATTTTCACAAGTCGAACCTAGCATGTAGCGTGTCGGTACCAAGCAAATGACTGGAGTTGTAACCAGCCGGCGTTGGGTAGTATGGTGATGCACGGCCTACCATCTGTCTAGTTTACTTGTACCATACTGACGATGATACAGACAAATGATCACTTACGCCAGAGATAATGTCGACATCAGTTATCAGTTATTTTCGATGGATTTTTTGTCGTAACAAAATCCGACCCAAAATAGAGCACGGAAATACAAAAATTCGTGTTATGCTTTGTGATCAATCAGGTGAGGAATAATTCCAAAGAAGGCAACCATGCATTCTTTGTGTAAACTGTTTTCCCGGACTGCACAATCACAGAGGTTTGAATTTATGCCCAAATTCAAATCTTCATACAGGAAAATACCATTATATTCATAATTGTACATTCTGCACATTTTCAATTTAACGTAGCAAGTCACCATTTGTTTTGTCAGCACAATTAGATGCTTTATAAGTGAACCCAACCAAAAGTTTTTGATTGCCACTCAGTTTCTACTCAACAAGTATTATTGTCAATAAATATGATGCGTTAAATTCTTGATCTGTTTCTCAGGAGTCCTGCCTTTTACTGTTACTGTATGAGTGAATGTCCTCATGATGTAGGCACTTGACACTGAACATTTGACTTTCAGGTATAGATACTGATAAACATAAGTATCCAATTGGCTCTGGACGCGTGACTTTCAGCAACCCACGGTCGTACATGCGAGCAGTAGCTGCTGCGTTTATCGAGATCAAGACGTCTAGATTCTCCAAGAAGGTCAGTTTTCCATGCTCGTAATACCATTACAAATCATGTTTACGTGAACCTGAACATGTTTGCTGATCAGCTAACCAAGGCCCCTTGGAAATTGATAATACTATTTCATTTTGTTCCAAATGATATTACATTTTGATGTGATATGTTCAGAATACTTGAATCCATATGCAGTGCATTGTATTTCATTCTTTCATCACCGTAGATTAGTACATAGTGATAATAATATGGATTCCGTCAAACAAGCTAGGGCTAAATATAAGATAATAATAGTAGTAATAATTATTGTAAATAATGATGATAACAATTAACAAAATAGAAAAACAATTGAAAGGATAAAAAAACTAGGAACAAAAAAAAATTTTTTTTTTTTCAATAACATCGAAACTTGATACAAAATCATTGTTCCCCAATTAAGGCTATGGATGAAAGATAGGATCGTTTGGACGGGGCACCACAAGGGCGATCTTACCACCCCATTTTGATTATTTAAAACTAATGATCTTCAACACTAGGACTGCACTGTCTATGACCATAATTTTTCGCCGTAGATAAAAGTCTTTCAGTATAAACACACGAATGTTGATATCTTCCACTTCGAACCAAGTCTCTTGGGCAATGATCACTTCTTTCCCTTGACAGCAGATGTAAAATTGATCATTATACAAAATGCACAAATTAAATTAGTGATAGGCCTATAATGTTATAATTAGGCCTATCGCTCTACTAATTAATGGTCGTGGCCAATTAGTTATTCATTTATTTATTTATTTTCATTTTATTTTTTTATTTTTCCATTTTATTTTTCTCTTTTTATTTTTTTCATTTTTTTCATTTTTTTTCTTCTTTTTTTTCATTCTATTCATTCTTGTTATTCTATTTGATTATTATTATTCAAACTTTTTTTCTTTCTTTTCTTTTTTTTCTCTTTTTTTCTTTTTCTCATTTTCTCAATATTAAATGCTTGTGAGTTCTGGGACATCTGAGGGAAACCATGGAAAACCATCAATCAGGATGAGAAAAATGTTTGAAGTTGTTGATGTAACTTGATCCACGGTAGCCAGAACTACTTCTCCTTGAAATATTCGTCAAGATTGTAGTAAATAAATATAATGAAAAAAAATATAATTGAGTGTTCCAAATCTTATTAATTAGGAGAAATGTAGATGAATGTAGATCTAGGCCTATGTATATACGGTTTCAAGGGATTTTTATTTCTAGTATTGTCACACAATTATTAGGAGTAAAATAAAAAGCAATTACGAGTAGGCTAATTGAAAAATAATGCTATTTATTAGAAAATTAAAATGATTCTTCCATCATGTTCTGATGATACGCAAGATGCAAAGCAGAACTGATGGCTCTATTGCAGTAATTTGATTTTGAACCTTTCATCTTTTAGTCTGAGAATGCAATTGAAATACCTAATATTTCAAATGTATCAAAATACCAAAATTATTTTCAAAATTATAAAAATAGTTTGGTCTGTTCTTATTTCCCTTGAAGGAATATCTTCCTTGAAAACACCTGCATTGAAATTTTAATTCTTTTAAATACAATACTGTGGTTTGTTTCAATTTTGTCAAAATCTACCAATCAGTAACTATTATAGGTAATTAATGAATTATGTTGATGGAAAAACATTTAAAGAAAGTACTTCAATCGAGTGAAGAGACGTGCGAAGATTCGAACACTGCTTAATACTGCCTATACATGCAATGTTGACGCAGGCCGTGGCATTCGGCTTGGAGCTAGCTTGCAGCGGTCATACGCGCATTCAGAAACATCTAGAACGAAGTGTTGAGGGGCTTGTCTGAATTACAGCGTTGCGGTATCCCGTGTCGACAACCCACGTATATACGTAAACAAAAACATCGGACTGAGTAACGTTTTTGCGACTAGTTTGACATTTTCCTCATAGTTTGGTTTATCACCGCATATTATATAACCTATATCATGGCTGCTCACCCTTGATGCATGTCGACTGGGCCAGTAATACTAGCTTGAGAGAGTCGAGCATCACCGAAACCAAAAGCACCATCACGGCGAAAGTCGAAATTCAAATATATATTATGAGAGAACTGACGGTGCAATCAAGTCACGGGTTCGGATGCCGGTAAATGTAACTTGGCCTTACAATTGTCGATGTCAGAATTCCCGCCATTCCCTCGGTCATCAAAAAAATGACATTTCAACTTCTCGAGTTTGAGGCCAATTTGCAGGTTCTAAAGTATGGGTAGAAAATCACACCAGACAAAACGAGCAAATTTCTTTTTCTCACATGCGTCTTGGGAAAGTATCTTGTGAAATATATGAATCTTTATTCCCTTATGAATGAAGTTAGCATGACGAAATGGAAAGGGATTGGTTGCCCTGATGACAAATTGAGTCCTGATTGAGCTTGATCCAATGTTTCAGGTGCAAGTCGATCCCTACTTGGAAGATTCCCTGTGCTCGGTGTGCCAGATCCAACAAGGGCCGTACTTTTGTCGGGAAATGATCTGCTTCCGTTACTTCTGCCGCAGTTGCTGGCAGTGGCACCACTCGATGGATGCCACTCGCAGTCACAAGCCACTGATGCGCAACTCGAAGACTTCTCCCGTGCACGGTTTCTCGGCCGGACCGCGCACCAGCAACTAATGCACGTCGCGCCCCAAATGGCCGACCACACTGATACGTACTTGAAGCTTCTCGACTGTTTGTTGTTGTTAGGTTAAATGTACCATATGATAAACAGTATGGTTCTTACTTCTCATAATGTTCTATCACATTCCAATTGAGTATAATTAAGTGTTGAGCATCATGGTATTATCAAGTTTTGATAATCTATAGTCTATTTATTTGTAGTTCTATTACCTAAACATATAGTTCAACCAACAATCAAAATATGTTGGTATTTTTGTAATTTTTATTAATTTTGTGGGTTTACTTTTTATTTGTACGAAACAATCGAGTGGTTATTTGGAAAGGCTATTGATTTAATTTGATCATTGGCAAGAAATCTTGTTCCTATGAAAGTATTCCTTTTTACGATATAGTATTCTCGCATTTAATTCTACGATAATTAAATGCTCACCTTGTTAGTTTGGCTCGTTCAAAATGTGGCGTCACATTTGTCCTATGCAAAATATTCGACAATTTGATAACAAGTATCAAGTCGTGAAGAGTGGATTTAAAAGTACGAGTCGAATAGGTACAAGTGTTCTAGAATCTAGCGTTTTCGAAGATAATTTATTTTTTACGATTTGATCACTACCTACGGACGAAGGACTTGATGGTGTGTGGCCAATTGACAGTTTGAAATGGTGACAAAATGGATATGAACAAGGACTACGATTCGCGGCCAAATCATCAGTGTTGTGTATTTATAAAAAGGGGTTTTTACTTTTTAGCACAATACATACAAATGCAGCACATACTGGTTTATGTTTTCTTATTTTACTAGCCTACTAACTGCGAGCGAGTTAAATATATATATATATATATATATATATATATATATATATATATATATATATATATATATATATATATATATATATATATATATATATAATATATATATATATATAAATATAAATATAAATATAAATATAAATAGGCAGGCAATTGAATTGTTTTTCTAATACCACATGAAAAAACTGTTTTTTAAGAAGCATATTGGAAACGATAGTTTAATATATCAATTTTTGGAAAACTGTCAAACAATGTAACCAAGAAATTTTATTCCGAGTAGATTGAGCAGGAATTCTTCTGAAAAAAAGGCATTCTTCTCAATGTTCCGTTCCTAGTTCCTACCGTCACTATTCAATATGATGAAAGTACATTTTACAAATCTCTTCACAATACAATGATTGCAATATTAATTTAAATAGTATGCATTCAAAGAAATGGATGAGTTCACTTTAACAAAACTATAAATAATAATTAATGAATCACACAAGGCCTACTTTGAAATATAAGTTTTTATTGAATAATATTTTTATTGAATAATATAACACTCGGCTTTTAACTAACAATAAAATACTAATTATTAAAATTGAAAATATGTAAAGACCACAACCATTAATGATAAAATGTGAAGACTGAAACTATTTTAAACTACCTAGTTTGGATGCTCTTATTAAATTTCTTTATCATTGCCTCGAGAGAACTATGTGATTCCAACAAGGTTGCAGTTTCACATACTGGTGTAGTATTGTATGGAGTTGTTTGTAATAAGAATAAACTATTGCTAATTATTTGTGTAAAACTTCGAAAATAAAAAACTGCCAATCATTATTTTGCTCACTTCAATTACACCTTATAAATAAATGATAACATCTGTTTACATACAATTTCAATCATATGTGGTGGTCCACATACTGGTAATCACCGTCTAAATACAGTTGTGTAGAATTTGAACTGGACAGCACAGTAACTGAATTTTGTGAAGTTTTCATCGTATTTGCATGACATCATTATTCATGAATGCCTTCGCCAGTGGCGTAACTAGAAACTTTGAGCCCCGGAGCAAAGGACTCGCATGGGCCCCCCGTCCCCCCCCCCCCCCCAAAAGAAAATCAATCCAAATGATGAAATTTCGATATTACTCAACATGCAACCTCCATATTTCATGTTTTTTAATTCACTATTGAAGACGATTAGAATACTCTCAAAAATATGATTAAAATACATTCACATTTATGTCATTCTATGAAACAAAATGATTCTATTAAAGATTAAGAACAAATAACACTTACTCTATGAGTGGGAAAATAGTGTCGACTTTTCACCAAAATCATGCAGGGACGTCGTTAGGATTTGTGCATTGGGGGGGTGCACAGGTTGCATGAATAAAATGACCACCCAGTTGGACATCTGCCACGCGCGAAAAGGGGGTCTGGGGGGCATAAGCCCCCCAGCAGAGCCGCGCACAGAAATTTTTAAAATATGTACATTTTTCAAGAGATTTTTGCGATTCACTAGTGGTTTAGGAGTCATAATTGCATCATCATGGACATGTTCGAAGATATACTTTTGCGATTTCTCCCAGCAAAGCCCCGCAGGGAATTGTTTTAAATGGACACGTCATTTTTTCTTTTATATTCACAAGCGGTTTTGGAGTCCAATGATTGAATCACTACATGGACATTACGAGGTTATTTTTGATAGTATAATAATTATGGACATTTTCAAAGCTATTTTCGCGATTTCTCCCAGCAAAACTCCCAACAGTGACTTTTTTTAAAATATGGTCATTTTTCAAGTGATTTTTGCGATTCACGAGCAGTTTCGGAATAATTTAACCATAATTGAAATCATTAAAATTGAAAAATCATTGAATTGAAATCAATAATTGAATCATTGTCGTAAATGAAAAAGGAAGTGTAAAGTAGTAGAGTGTATACTGATACAATTCATATTATTAAGTCATCGACATGCATCATATTTTATTGTGTGTTTATTTGTAGGTCAACATTATATATTTTTAAAGGAGGATAAGTTATTGGGAGGGGGGGGGGGAAGCCGATTGGAGGGAGGGGGGCGCTCCCCCCTCTGAGACCCCCTAACGACGGCCTTGCCAAAATGTAGTCAAAGTAGCAAGCTCATATTTACTTCAAGTGCTGTAAGTACAGAGAAAAAATATGACAGTGTTTCAGACACGATTCGTATGAATACACTTGTTTAATCAAGTTCAACTTGAATTTCCTCATTGTAGATTTTTTTAATTAGTCACTTATTTTTCAAGTAATTTCAGATAATATTGAGAAGTATTTTTTTCAGTTATATAAATACGTTCACTATTTTTCGGTAATCGTTGAAACGCATTTCTGATGATGGAGCATGGGCTCCCCCGGGGCGGCTGCCCCTGCGGTAGTTACGCCACTGGTCTTCGCTTACAAAACCGATCGATTGTTCACGTGACAACAAACGATAGTATAGCAGTCTTTGCTATACCATCTATATATATATATATGTATACTATGTGCTATATTACTGTGCTTCAACATTGCATGTTGTAAGTTATGTTAATAACAGCTAGCCAGTGTTGGGAAATGAACAAGTTTGTTTTTCTGAACTTTTTGATGAATGCGTTGCATCTTCCAGCCAAGAATATGAATTTTATAAAAGTTTGATTTTTCAACAATCTTTAACGGAATAGAACATTCAATGGAAAGTTACAATCGGGTGTCACATTGGGGCTGGTGTTTCTATATCAAGAAGACGAAGAGTAGTTTAAGCTTCAGCATGCCTCAAAAATACCCAAATATTTTGAAAACAATAGGCTTCTGTCAAGTAACAAATCACAAACAATCATTACCATAGCAATACAGCAAACTGGTGGACTACCAAACATTCTGATTGGTCAATTCCAACTGGTGGACATTGTTGTCTGTCAATTTCAACAATGAGTGACGTCACTTGACAGAAGCCTATACATTTACTAAAATACACCAAGACACCACTACAAATACTGCATTTCCGAGGCTCTTTGTAAAGCTTACACATACCGCACAAATTTGAAACCAATTCATTTTTCGAAATACTGATACGTTTGTGTTGCAAAATCACTGTACCAATAGATTAAATCCAACATGTATGATGCTGGTTTACAAGTGAAAAGCAATACTACTTGGTACGCAAAACAAAATGATTTCAAGTGGATGAAATAATCTGTATTGTAATAATTGTTTGGTCGAAATGAATTGGTACTGCACTTGATAATTAAGTGTTCAGAATTGAGAGATGAGGAAATCCGCCCAGGAAGCCGAGAGGAGAATGAACTTGATTTCATTCTCCAACAACTAGACTTGATGTTTTGGTAACATTCGTTACATCACGGTAAACTCGATTACTGAATGGGTATCCCTCCGCAAACTTTACCTTGTATTTAAACAACTGTTAGAACAATTGTGAATTCCAGTCTGCATAACAAAATGCAGTTCTTACCGAGCCTTGGAAATTAATTTTTCTCTCTTCCACTAGGCTTAAATGTTATGGTTTGATACAATAGAGAACAGAGAAACAAATTTGTACACACTTATTACATTTCAGTCAAACAAATTATAGAATGAATCGCAAGTTTCATTGAAACCTGACCTCAGTACTCCATTACGTTAGATTAGCTAGACTTCTGTGTGCTGAGTGCTTGATATAGTCCAAGGATAGACGAAATGGAGCCTAGAGCACCAACTTGCCAGCGCTGAAGTTTGCCAGCCCACAGCCAACCGTCCGGTAGAGAATTGATAGCGTGTCCCAAGTCGGCGACACACCTTATGGCAGTTATCACTTCGCTCTGCTGTTGCGTAACCAGTTCAACCGATGCAGTCCTACAACAACCATTTTTAAGGTTTATTATTCATTATTGTATTCATTTATTTATAATGGGTTTAACAACGCACTGTACTGATGACTAAGATCTATTGGTATCTGTGAATGATATATGAGATGAAAGCTTATTTTATTGGATGTAATTGAATACCGTAGTGGAAAAGGGTCTATCATGGCTTGTTAAGAAACCATCTCAGTATTGACCTGGACAACAGAGGGAAACCACGAAAAACCCATTTCAGGATGGTCGACCATGGTGGGAATCGAACCCCGGTCTCCTGAATGACGGTTCAGTGTACTAGCCACTCGACCACTCATCTCAGTTTCAACTTATAATATTGTGAATCAATAGGCCTACTAGTGATAACACTGATTGATCGGGAATCTTTTAAAGATTGATTACCCCTTGAATCGAAACCAAAATTGAAATGAAAAAAGGATTGATCTTATTTTCCCTTTCCAAGGTTATTCCAACTTTTCTATTATCTTTTTTCTTAGAACTAATTGATATGTCATCTTCAAGTGTTGGCAGTCCCTTAGAAATCATAAGGTAGTGGTACCGCTAAATGATGTCTATGGCCATTCCTTTCCAAGTAGTTCAACCCTCGAGACCATTATTTTACAATTGACGTCTGATGATCTTTACTACTAGTGCAAGTGAAACCTTTAAACACGGACAATCATATTATATAAATCCACCTTGAGATCCAAACCATTACGTCACTGCCATCCTATTTCCTTATTAATTTCTATGATGATAAAGAAGGCTTTGTTTTAATCGTTTACAATTAATTGATGACATCTGTTGCTTGGATTTAATTGGTATCTTGATAGCTTTGAGTGATTTACAAAAAATAAATTATATATTCTTTTACATCAAAACGACTGATCCGATTTGAGTGAAAATTTGGAATTATGTGTATCATTATTATATTGAAATTCCCTGAGGATTTGAATTCTCTCGGATGAAATATTTTCAGCGAATTTTTTCCTCTGACGAATTCTTATAGGATTTTTGAAAACTTTGAAATGAGTTTTCTCAGAAGTGGTTCAACCGATTGCGCCTCAAAACTATACAGTATTGAATTAGATAAGGACACTTGTGTATCCCAAGTTTCAACTGATTTTGAATTTTTGTTTGACCAGGACCCCTATTCCTGAGATAAATGAGATGTGAGAAAAATAAAAATGAGTGAGGAAATGATTATCTCACTTGAAATGGCCGATTTACCATTACCAATCGGCCATTTTAAGTGAGATAATCGTTTTCTCACTCATTTTTATTTTTCTCACATCTCATTTATCTCAGAAATAGGGGTCCTGTGGAGCGCAAAAAAAAACAAAAAAAAACAGCACTTTTTTTAGTATGGTGAAATTGAGTCTTTGCTTCGCTCATCCGATTGATTTCCTCTGTGGTATAGACCCTATATTTGATCAAATTTTCATTGAGAACTACATCGAGAACTAAAAGAATGAAATAATCTCCACTTTTCTTCAAAATTATCAATATCTGGACTTTTTACAGAAATGGCAGTATACCTAAAAGAATATGTGTATTCAGTAAGGCTATGATTTAACATCAATCCACCCTAATGGTTCTCTATAGAATTTCTGAGAGGTTATAAGGAGTAATGCAGACTAATATGTCTTGCCATCAATATATTCCTATTACCCGCTATTACTCGCTTATTCATGTTAATTTGTACTATTATTATTCTATTATTCGGAGGTTTGGGGAGAAGACCATCCTGATAGATGAACCTAGACTACTGACCTACTGTGAACAAAGTTTCCATATGTATTATTACATCTTTCAGCTTCATCTTTATAGCTTTATTTGATCGAATACACAAGCGCATTCGTCGAACCACTGACCATCCGCGATTCAAATTAGATATAATATACTCCATACAATGCCTGTTAATTCATGAGATAGTTCATTTCAAAACGTATGAAAATGGGCTTACAAACTCTTGGTCTTGGTCTTATCTCTTCGATTGCACCCCACCTAATTCAAAGCACACCAGCCGCTACTGTTATATCAATTTGTAGAATTTGTATTTGTAATTCGTAAAGTGAAAAACTTGAAGATTTGTTACCTAACATCACTTGCAACTCCTTGTAGACAACTCTTTTGATACTGCAGCATTCCAATACACCTTAAAGCCCTGAAACATATAGTTAACAGCATCAAATGTATATTACAAGTTACTTATAAGTAGGCCTACCTACATCTAGCGAGTACTGTACGTCTGTACAGCATCAAATGTATATTACAAGTTACTTATAAGTAGGCCTACCTACATCTAGCGAGTACTGTACGTCTGTACTACAGTCTACAGACGCCTACTGGTAGCTATATATATTGGGTTTTAACGACGCACTATACTGATGGCTACGATCTATTGGCGTCGGTGGATGATGAATGAGATGATGGGATGATGAGATGAAAGGTTATTTTATTAGGTGTTTTGGATGGTGGGAAGGAGTCGGTCGTGGCCTTTTGTTGAGGAACAATCCCAGTATCAACCTGATCGACAGAGGGAAACCACAAAAAACCCTTGTCAGGATGGTCGACCATGGCGGGAATCGAACCCCGGTCTCCTGAATGATGAATCTTGTTGGTGGGGTTATTAAGCAAACAATAATACTGGTAGCTCTCATTAACCTCAAGGTGTAATTGACATTTTTTTCAGAGTTGATTTTCTAGCAATTTTATATTCCAGTAGACCTAGGCCTACCAGTGCCATACTAGAGGCATTGAGTTTAGAGGTATATTGTCCTGGTCCAAAGTTGTTGCCAATTCTTTTGAAAATATATTCTGCACTGAAGATTTTTGGGTAATTTTGTAGATTAACGTACCATGGTCAATTTTTGTTCGATGCTTGCGTTTTTTGGTGTTTTCTGATAGATCTTGTTTATATGTATGGTGTGTAGTTTGAACATTTTGTATTTTGTTTGTTTTAATATGTTTTTTACTCACTTGAAGTTGATGCTCAAGGTGGACAGTAGGTTAGGTTATTGGGTTAGGTTAGTGTCCAAACCTTGCGTATACCGCCGGCAGGCGGAACGGAGCTTATATACTTTGAAAAAATACACCTTGAACGCTTATATACTTTCAAAAAATTGGAAGAAAAAACTTGCAGTTGATCCCATCACCCCAAAAATAGGCGTGGTACGTCAATCTACAAATTTACTGATTTTTGTTCTTTTGAAATAATAATAATGACACTGGAAGTACTTTATTCAACGACGCACTATTCGAGGACAACGTGCTATACAGGTCTACATCAATTTACGAGGTACTTTCTAACTGAATATGAACATCAGGTTTACTGTCCATAATATATTTGCAGGCACTATAGACACAAATTTCACAAAATATCGGTTAAATTGTACGATATACGAAATTCATTACTAGTGACTGCTGCTGTGGCCTCAGGCCATCTGTGGGTGAGGACTGAGGTGACAAAACAACATACATTTTTGTTCAGTTTTCCTGATATTTAATTTGCGAAAAAGAAAACGTCTTTAGTTTCTCTCGGCCTTGATCCACGAAAATCTGTGAGTCTAGGTTTTCTTTCCATACGATTCAAAAAAATGCGTGTCTTATTGTGTGGACTTCACAAGTTTAATAATAATTTTTGTATGATTTAACATTTTTATATCTTCTGGTAGCCAATTAAAATTTATGAACATTTTGAGTGACATGTTTTCATCATGAATTGTATAGCAGATTTCTAATTACTACTTATATTTATTTTTTGTACAGATTATAGACCTATGAAGTCTCCGACTACAAAATATGAAAATATGCCCAAAACTTGCTACTCTAGGAAGCCATACAGCATTGAGTAGTAGTAGTAATAGTAGTAGTAACTAGTAAGTAGTAAGTAGTATTAGTACCGGTAGTAGTAAGTACCGGTAGTAAAGCCTTATTAGCAAAAATGTGCTATTAACATACATGTTGATACAATTTTACAAAGTACAGTAATAATATTTTCTTTAAACATGAAAACAATATAACACGATGCAATTATACCCAGTTCACACTACGATCACTAACTGCTGTTAAGCCACTAACTGATGTTAACAATGTAATATGAACGGAACGCAGTTAGCACTAACTGACATCAAGCCCTTGACTTCGTTCTGTGAGCACAGTTAGCGCTTAACCGCAGTTAGCTTAACAGCAGTTAAGGAACATAGTGTGAACGGGGTATTACAATACCTATACCTAATAATACAGTACCCACAATACATAAGTATAATAACCATACCTAATAATATTATTTCAATAATTATCATCAACTATTGTACCATAATACAGTATAGTTAAATCTACTAATTCTAATATACTAATCTACTAATTTACAAGATCCCAAAAACCACATTTTTCATACGGTTTCGGGATCAGCAGATCATCTCTGATCAATTTACAACATTTTATTCTAAAAGTAGATGCATTCCTTGAATTTCCTATTTCCTTTGTGAAATAATGAGTTTTTTTCTGTGCGTGAAAATTTCCTTTCTCAAAATACATTCTTACTATTTCTTAAATTAAACTTATTATTTAACTCTGTAGGCCCTATTATATACAATTTTGTTAGAGATGTAGCTAGGAAGTAGACCCTTTGTGATTTTATAAATTAAAGTGAGAGTGTTGAGTATTATTCTTTGTTTCACATTCAGCCATGATAGTGCTTTACACATCTTTTTGATTGGTGTATCTCTCCTCACCCTTAGAATAATCCTCATGGTTTCATTTTGCAATTTTTGTAAATTCGAAATTTTGTTTTTATCAAGTAAAAAGAGAATTGATCTACAATAATCTATGTGTGGTGCAATTATAGCCTGGTATAACATAACTCTAGTATTAATCGGTAAACATCTACTTATTCTTCTGAAAAGTCCCACTTTTCTGGCGATTTTTGATATGATACAAATCTGCATGTTTTTTTTTAATTTTAATTTATCATCTATGATAACCCCAAGATATTTTATTTCACCAACTATTTCTATATTCACTTCTTCAATCTTCATTTGAACCTGAGTAGGCCTAATTATATCTTTAAATTTATTTCTAATTCTATTCAAGCGTATCACTATACCGTAGCTTTAGTTTTCATCGTATTTAATTTAATTTTATTTGAACTTGGCTGTACTTCAATTTTGTGCATGCCAACCATTGACTCTTATTTTAATTTTAATGCTGCTTAACGACCCCACCAACAGCTACACCAACAGCTATAAACAGGTTTACGAATGAGCGGGTAATAATGAAACGATCAAGTGATGATAGGTGAAAATACGTTTACAAAAACCCATGCCTTATACGAGACTCGAACCCACTACCGACCTGACTTCAGTTCCTAACGCAGTGCGGTAGTTGACTGAGCCACAGGGGCGACTACAACATTAACTCTTGGATTATAACATGTTCTCATTCAGTTGTTACCGTCAGTAGGCCAAGCTACTTACTTAAGAAGACCAATATAGAGTGATAGTACCCAGCATATGGTCGTTGCAGTCCATAACGTGTCGCTTCCATTTCGCAGGGTAACTAGTTTTGAATCATGAGCCCAAGCTATATGTTCTATCGGAAAGAAAAGTGTGTCGATTGCGTTTCTCGAGACGTTAAGAAAACGCATGTATTTATCTTGTTCCTGCTTTCCGAAACCATATGATAATGTGCAGCTCAGCATCGGAATGTCATCAAATAAACGCAGGATAGTTCGACATGCACTCAAGTGATTGCCAAATGTTAAAAGTTTAGTGGCAGATGATTCTGATGAAACTAATCCTGAAGCACATTTCGTAGTATAACATAATGTTCGCATTACCTTGTCTCTTCCACTGTAGGTATTTAGAAATGTTGTCAAATCTGCTAGATTCATTTTCAGTTTAAATAAGAACTATGGCTCGATTGATTCAAGTCGGTTAATGGGCCTAGGCTATTTGACTGAGTAAGAGTGTAATAAATAAAAGGGAAAAGAATAGACCAAGAGCTTAGATAATGTGACAGGCCTGGTCAAAGGTTATATAGTTCCAGGCATAGGCATGCACATCCGAAAACACTGATTTTTTGACAACTATGCGACCACGTGGAAAAACAGCTGATCGGCAGAACACGAATCACGGCCACTTGGCTGTTAAGGACGATAGTTTTAAAAAATGGCGAAACGTGAAGTTTTAGGCTAGGTATGTTCTTTGGTTATGTTTAATTAAAAAATGAATCACACTTTTCGTTGAAGTATATGTAACTGAGCAGGTCTGCTACGTGAGCTTGCACCAGCTACGATTAAACGGTAAATACTTTTACTTCCTTCTCCAGACAAAGCACACCACATAGGCCGTTATCCTTGAAGTACGGTAGGCTATGCCAGTCCCTAGACTGGTGTTCAGGCCCTTTACTTCGTAGGCCTATCAGCTCCAAGCTATGTCTGCCGCTACTTGAGCCGTTGATTTAGCCATGAAGTTGTTGACGAGCTAAGAGACTCCACCCAAACTCACTAAAGTTGTCAATCGGGCTAGAGAAGATAATGCCTTGACCAAGTGCCTTCAAGGCTAGCATGATGGCCTCTAATAATTGTTCTCAATTTCAGATAGGCCTACTTTGAACACAGGGCTCATCATAAAACAGCCTAGGCCTGCAAGTGGATGAACATTTTAAACACCATGATGCGCTATGCTCCTGGGATTGGTTGGCGTACAGTTTTCGGACTTTTCCGTCAGACTACTGCCCCTAGTTCCTCATCCTCTACAGCATGTGGCTTAAACCCATCACAAGGATCAGAATCTTTGGACAAAAATGTTGTGGAAACACCTAAATTACAATCCACTGTGGAATCAAAATCAGAAGACAGCATCAACAGTACACAGAAGCCTATATTGGATGTCAAAGATAAAAAAAGCACGATTGTAGCTGCTGCATTCGCTAATTTGAAGAGCAGCGATGTAACTGATGCACGCCGAAAGCGCCCTCTGTCTGTAGACGACCGTATAATAGCAGCTGATTCTGTAGCTTCACTTTTAAGTATTGCTGAAAATTCTAACGTATCTCGGAGGCATGCCTTACGTGTTGTATCAATCTTAGCAGATTGGACAGCTGTAAATCGTATCAAGTTAGCAGACTTTGAAGCTGACCCAAGGTTTGTCAAACTCTGTAAACTGCTGGGGCGAGGTATTCCTCGAAACATTCAAGATTCGGGCCAAGACGTAGGCCTAACTGGATTTGGTGATCTTGCCATGGTAAAGTATAGTCCCTCACTTATTTGTCATTCAACTCATTTACCCTACTGGTACATATTTACTTTCAAAGATGAGTTTTTTTATGGAGATTGTGTAATTTGTGAACAATTTGAAATGGGGGCCAGCCTACTTGTGTTGTGAATGTACAGTATATATTTGTTTGGGCTATATGCCTCTGTGTTAATTATAATCACTTATCTAAATATCTGATTTATTCTTTATGCTAAATAGGCCTATATTCGGATTCAAACCAGCCCAGAAAAGTGCCTAGGTCATTGATTACAAATTCAATGCCTAGGTCTTTTGTTGAAACTTTCCTCTTCAATCTGGCAAGCGTCTATTTGTTAGGCCTGATATTTGTTAATTCATTTGTTAATTAATCTTTTCATCATACAAATACTGAACACAGAAAGACTTGAAATGGATTGTTAGCCATTAAAATATTTTACTATTTTTTGTCTCGTAGTAGAATGTGGAGGAGGACCGAGACGCGTGGCCGAGTGGTAACACACTGAACCGTCATTCGGGAGACCGGGGTTCGATTCCCGCCATGGTCGACCATCCTGACAGGGGTTTTTCGTGGTTTTCCTCTGTTGTTCAGGTTAATACTGGGATGGTTCCTTAACAACAGGCCACAACCGACTCCTTCCCACCATCCAAAATACCTAATAAAATAACCTTTCATCTCACCATCCCATCATCTCATTCATCATCCACTGATGCCAATAGATCGTAGCCATCAGTATAGTGCGTCGTTAAAACCCAATATAAAAAAAAAGAATGTGGAGGAATGTAGGATATGGATGTCTTTATTAGAATGTATTCAAGCTGGGTGTTGTAGATTAGTCAATATGAAGTACCGGTTCATATTAATATGTCAACGGAATTCCTCACGAAGAGATTTGTTTCTCATTCTTTGTTCCATCAATTTTAATGTCTTGAGAAGAATGAAGGTTGATTCACAACAGTTCTTTCTACAGTTTTAGTAGTAGTCCTCATCTTTGACTTCAAAAACGATACTGTGATAGAAAATGCATCCTTCAGTGCACAACCGTCGTAATTTCATTTTTGGTCTCAGTAAATTAACACCCTGTACCCTTACTGCGACTGCCACTTGAAATAACGTCCTAGGCTATCTCCAAGAGACCAGGACTTTGGTTAGTATTTTTTAGAAGAGCTGAATTCTATGGCAACTTGTCCAGTCTTTCTGTATTTCCATTGTTGTTAGCACAAAATCCTAGCCCTGCTCATGAGGTGGGCTACGAAATATGTCAAGTGTTTGCAATCTAAGATACCGGTACCGTGACTTTGTTATTTTCTTGTATTGTTATTTGTTATTGTGTTCAGCTCTTAAAGTAAACATCATTGCCTATTAGTAAACATTAAGTTGAAATAGTCCTAGGACTTATTTCAAGTACCGGTAGCAGCTTTGTAGTAAGGGTCCTGACATACTATTTTTTCTTTCCAAGGTCCTTGGAGTTACTGGAGATGATGAAGCCGCTAAGCTTGTCTCTGGCATATCATTAAACCAGATGATAAAAGTGATGTCAACTCTCGCTTCGAAACATCGACGCTCTACTCCGTTATTACGTTCGCTGGCATATAATATTGGACGTTCTGAAGAGATGGTTGATGTCAAGCAAGGTGCTGATGTATTGTACGCAATGGCAGTTTTGAATTTCCCCGATGAAGCTTTGTTGGAAAGCATGTGCTCTAATCTGTGCAGTAGTGTTGCTGCTAATAAGAAATCGGCCGTAACTGGTTCCATCCTCACCAGTCTTGGTCACCTTCGCTATAAACACACAGGTAATACAATTATTCCACGAGTGACGTATTTATTGTTCACCTGACGTAGTAGTGGTATTTGTTCAGCCTATACAAATGATTGATGCTACCCTTATAACGTGCTTACACACTTTAAAATATGGCAAATATCCAGTAATAGGTGTAGAATGGGGGTGTACAAGAATTTTCCCCCTGTGTTGAATCCACAATTCATATGATGGATGCATTCAGTTAGTAGTACACTGGTAGGCCCCTATGTAAAACAAAAATGTGAAGTCAATTGGATGTACAACTTGGTTGTGGTGCGAAAACCTGACTGGGTCGCTACCCTCCGTGACGTCATTGGAGGTATAGATACCTAATCATCTCTATAAATGGAAAGTAGGACTTGATTTAAAGAATGTTATTTTGTGATGGATGATATGAGATGAATGATAGATGATGATGCAGAGTAAGAGTTAACAAGTGATATGAGAATAATGTAGTGGGCCCAGTTTGGAGGAAATAAATGTACAGAGCACAAAAAACACATGGACTGGACATTGTGAGTAGGCCTACTGGGAGATAGGTTCCACAAGAATCAACAAACTCAAGTTTCCCACTACCTTGTCAACGGACTCTGAATGGAATAACCAACAGGTGAAAATCACAGAAACATTAATGTTGAATACCCGATTAGGATGGACAAGGGAACACGAGCAGGTTAATATGATAGAGTGCATGAAGTTATTACATGACTTTACTGATCCAAGTCTGATACACAAGTGACGATCTAATGCTAGTTACCAGCTCAGATGGAGCTGATCTATGCTGCCCCCTGGCGGCATATCGCGGACACAACAATTAATAATAAACTAAAACTCACGTCATGATTGATCTTGTTAGATCTCATCACCTGAGTATATTAGGTATTCTTAATTCTTATTCCACTCAAATAGACAAACTGCAAACTGTGTCCTGTGCTAGCTTGCCCAGGCCTGCCACCAGAGTGTTCTGTCTTCACACAGCACCTTCTGGGCCTTGGCCTACATGAATCAACTCAGAATTCAATTTGCAGGTTATGTTCTCTGAGTTTATGATTTTCACCTGGTGGCTGAACAGGACTTGCATGGTCCATTCCATGTGTGTTTTTTATGCTCTGTCCATGTATTTCCTCCAACCTGTACCCACCTCATTATTCTCATATCACTTACAAATTTCTCTTACTCTGCATCATCATCTATGATTCATCTCAAATCGTCCCATCGCAAAATAATATTCTTTTAATCATCTCTATAATAATAGTGGCATGGAGCTGCATTCGTGCTGTGTAGTACAAAGTAGATACATTTAGAAAAGTACTGGTACAAATATATGGATTTCACATTATAGTTTGTAGTACTGAGAAATCCAGATTTTGTATTAGGGATGGTACATGAACAATGCATATGATTTCAACCTCATGGTTTTTGATATCACACCACCTACGCATGGTGCTAGGCATGATACTTGGCTTGGCTACATGAGATTGTCAGCAGTCGCTTCAATATGATAAAATTCAATACGACTAGTCTAGAGTAGAAAAGTGGATACTTCATAATAATGATTACGTAAACATTTCTCTTCATAAAAAAAGAAATACTTGTTTCAAAGTTGGACAGGGACTTGACCAACTTGACATTTTTATGTACACGTGGTTTTTCACTCGGGAATCACAAACGATTTTTGTTATTCCATCGTTTTTTTTCCCTGTGATTTTTCATTTGCTTGTGATTTCCTAAATTTGAACGATTATTTTGGTTTCGTTGATATTTTTATTCCTTTTGATTTTTTCAATATGTCGCTTTGTTACGCGCGCGATTCCTCTGTCTTTTTACGTTTTTTTTTATTCCACTTGAGTTTTACAATTCCACTCGATTTTGATTTTCAATTTTGTTTGACTCCTTGAGATTTCTTACACTCAACTCCTCAGTTTAGAATCATGTAGGCCTAACCATCTTGTATTGTAACCATGGCAATTTTTTCAGAGTTATTAGATGGTCTGTCTGATTGGATGGCACAGAACTTGAGTAATTGCCGCTCTCAAGATGTGGTTGCTCTTCTATTAACGCTGGCCACTGTCAACCATATTCCAGCAAACGCTGTCCAGCTATTCAATGTGAGTTTCAACATTCCAACAATAGGCCCTGGTCAAGAATTCTATGCGCTGGCACTTACTGCCTGCTAAACCGCCGTCTTGCGACTGAGATTGGTGGTATTGCATTCTGGGTATTTTAGGGTAGTGTGTAAAAATATTGGTATAGGCCTACTTATCCTCAGCGTTGAAGACAAAACTCCAAGATATATAACTTGCAATATCTCACAGCACAGTCCTGGTATCAAAATCAATTACACTCAATTTAAAATAATTGAAACGGTGTGGTCAGATCGCCCTTGTGGTGTTCTGTCCAAATGATACTACATTTCATCCATAGCCTTAATTGGGGAACAATGATTTTGTATCATGTTTTGTTGTTAATAATAATGGTATAACAAAACAACCAATTCCCCAGTGAATGCCAGCCAGTTTGCCTCATTCAGGGCTTCGAGGCC
This sequence comes from Brachyptera risi, assembly GCA_964007535.1. NCBI lineage: Eukaryota > Metazoa > Arthropoda > Insecta > Plecoptera > Taeniopterygidae > Brachyptera > Brachyptera risi. Next base: position 17,290,583 of record OZ023327.1, on the reverse strand, counting down.
CGGGTCTAGGGCACCAAATATTCAAAGGGGGACAAATTCCCACCAGTCCATTGAAATTGAAAAATACGTAATTAATTAGGCTATTATATAAAGCTGTATTTATTTTAAAATATGTTTTTTCATTATTGTATAAATTCGTATTTTGAGATGTCAACTCCTGAATGTAGAGTATTAAAAAACCATGTTCAAAAAATACTTACCGGTATTAAAATCTATGTGCTGGATATTGATTTGATTGTAAGTAAATGGAGATAGGGGGGGGGGGGGGAGTCAAAGGGGGTGCCAATAATGTGATGGCCTTCAGGCTCAAAATATGTTGATGCAGCCCTGGGTTCATTGTGTGTGTGATTTCAGAATGTGATCAAGCAAGTGTGTGCCGACGATATGTCCACGCCTCTATCGTGGCTCGATGCCGTCTGGGCTCTGGTCGTCTTGGGTCAAGCAACCACCGAACATGTCACGTCAGTCTTGGATCCGCAGTTTCAACACAAACTCATGCTGGCGAATTCCACTGACAACATGAACGTAGCTACGAAATTGAAACTCTTGAATATAAATGCAGCTGCTCAGTTACTTATTCCTAATTATAAAGGGCCTTTGCTGGTAAAAGAGTCTGACATTTATCGAATACCACTGAAAAGGTCGAAAGAAAAGCAAATTCTGGTTACCGCAATATTCGACTCGCTATCAAATCTACTGCCGTCTGCGACTTATTTGCGTACTGACGCAAATACAGGGATGGGATTTATTCTAGGTGTGCTTTATGTTATAAATACTAATCTATTTTTCAAGATGATAACTGATAAGTGAGGTAATAGCAGAAAACTAATTATTCTTTGTTTGGTTGTAGATGGAGAGTGTTTACTCGATGATAAATGCAATCCTTTGCCAATCTCTGAGCATATTACTAATAAGAAGACCACCAAGTATGTATACTGTTTTCTTCAGAACTTCAGAACTAACTAACATTGCCACATTCAGTTTACTTTAATTTGGATACTGGTAGGCCTACTGTATATATCTACTGTGTATAAATATATATACAGTAGAACCTCTTTAGAACGTCCCTCATTACAGCGATCATTGCGATATATCATCATTTTTAGATAGTCCCGGCCAATTCCTATAAGACCATGTTTATTTTTTCTTTGTTAATACGTCCCTTAATATAACGACCATCGTGAGAATACAACACTTCTTTGATTCCCTTCCAAGTAAAACCATCAATACTACGACAAAACGACTAAAAAATTGTTATTGTTTGTACCGTATTGTCCCGAATTCATATAAGCCGAGGATTTTTCTCAAAATTTCAAGCCCAAAAGTCACCCTCGGCTTACTTGCGAACCTCGGCCTCTAATCGGTCGAAAATACGTTTTTTGATCATTTTAATTGGGCGTACAACACCCGCACACTCATAACAACGGAATCAACTTGAAACTGCGAAATATTCCACTGAAAATACGTTTAATAAATGTTTTATCATGAAGAAGCATGATTTTCCCAATTTCCAGCATTTTTATTTGACGCGCAATAATAAACATGAGCACTTCGAGCTGTTGACTGCATGGTGTGCATCATCCTACTGTCAACTGCAAGTGGTCCGACCTTGTCTGATTTTGACGAGCATGAGACTGTTTAGCTGCCGGCAATTGCACGGTCGCCTTGTTTGCTAGTTTGGCAGTCGGTGTGGTCTCAACTCCCGGTAGACAATTCCCGTCGCACTCAGTGCATTTTATGCTATGAACTACCGGTCGTCCAATGATACTTTCAATGTTTTAATGTTTCAATGTTCTTACGTATGTACAGGTACTCTTAGTCACACTATACGTTGGTATTATTTTCATGTTATATAACCTTCCAAAATAAAGCACAGTGTATAGGCCTACTTCTACACATCACGATTGACACCATGGTGTCTGTTCAATGTGAGGCGTGCTGCTTGACTACAACTGACGGGTGGAGAAATATGATACAGTTGAACACTTCAAACACTTGAAATCACACGTCAGTAAATTGCAGGAGAAAGGTTGAAGAGGAGGGGTATTTGATTAAAGCATCAATTCAGAGTGATAGCATGAACGTACTGTCAAAATATTGTTACACAGCATTATTATACAGTGTCTTACTATAAATGTATACATACCACATGGCAGGCTATCCGTGATCGAACTCCGCCCTATGCTATAATATTGTCGACTGACAGTATTTTATGTATGCCTTGTAAAACAAACACACAAAGTTTTATTGTGAATTTTATTGTAACTTTAAGTTATACGATGATCGTGATATAACGACGATTAGCTTATCTCCCCTCAACATCGCACTAAAGAGGTTCTACTTTATATGTATATATACATATATATATATAGATATATATATATATATATATATATATATATATATATATATATATATATATATATATATATATATATATATATATATATATATATATATATATA
>OZ023327.1:17266757-17286757 GCA_964007535.1 Brachyptera risi | reverse complement strand
CCTACCAACTGTACTCTACTCACTCTACTCTACCAAGGCAATAGCCGAAATGTCGGAATCTCGTGTACCTTTCATCTCTATGTGTTCTATCTACGGGCTCTCCACTATGAGTAGGTCTTTCTCTACTCATAAATCTTGGTAAGCTGCTGTTCTTTCTTTCCCTTTCACCCAATTCATATATTATATATATATCTTGTTTTCTCCAATAAATGCTAGTACAGTAATTTGAATTATTTATCTCTACAGGGTTGGTATTATGGCACTGGATTACTCTGACATGTGTCGTGGTAGTCGCTCTCAACCGTGCGGCGTAGCAGATCTAGCGAGCAGACTATTACTGGCTCAAGGTTACAAAGTTCTACCCATTCCTCACACCGACTTCAATCCGCGTGAGAAACTAGTCACACGAGTACAGTACCTCGAGCAACAACTGAAATATCTCGCTAAACAAAAATAGAATGTTTTAATGTCTCCTGTATTTGTTAGTATTAATTAAGAACTTGAAATCAACAATAAATACAATCAATGTTGATTTTAATTTCCAAATGAAGTTTTTATTGTGTATTATTGAAAGGACAGTGGTAACCGATGAGATTTCCAATTTTTAAAAATTGAAAAATTCTATTCAATTTTAACCTAGGCCTACCTATTGGTTGCATATTGAAAATAGATTGTTTTGCTACTTTGAAGTCACTGCAAACTTTTGAATTGGAATTGAAAATTACTAAAAAAATGTAAGTATTATAGTAATTGAGGAAGTATATATTTTAGTATATACTGCAAGACTTATTATTATTATATTGGGTCTTACGGCACACTGTAATGATGACTAAGATCTATTAACCTTGGTGAATGATGGATGAGATGAAAGGTTACTGGTATCATGTTGGGTGAGTTGAATAGTGGGATGGAGTCGGTCGTGGCCTGTTAAGAAAATTTCTAGGTAAAAGTCGAAACAACAGAGGAAAACCATAAAAAATCTCTTGGCAGGATGGTCGACCTTGACAGGCATTGAACGCCGGTCTCTTGAATGATGGTTCAGCTTGCTAGCCACTGGTTCACATGTCTCATTATATTATTATCTTAAATAGTATGGATTTTGGAAAACTCCATTCCTATTTTTTTCAAGAATAAGAAAATGGATGTTGCTATGAAGAGAGAGAGAAAATGTTAGGGATTTGTTGGACAAGAAGAGAGAGGTAATTCTGAAAGTGAAGAAACAACTTGCAGTGGCTTAACTACCGCAGGGGCAGCCGCCCCGGGGGGCCCATGCTGTATCATCATAAATACGTTTCAACGATTACCGAAAAATAATGAAAATAGGCCAATTAATCTAGCTGAAAAAAAACTTCAAATTTTATTATCATCTGAAATTACTCGAAAAATAACTGAGTTATTGATATTTTTGCCGATAAGAAAGCACTCAAAAAGGTGCTGAAATAATGTGGAGTGAAGCAGCACGCACAATAGTAACACGGGTATCATATCAAGTCATTAAGTCAAAGTCATATTAAAGTGTTATTAAGTCAAATATTAAGTATATTGAGTCCAAGTCATATTAAAGTGTAATTGAAATCATTTCATCGTTTGGTCAAGTAAAAATGTGATTTTGAAAACAATTCTAGGATGAGGAAATTGACCAATGTAGATGGGCGTGACTTATACGAAGCAGGGGAAATTTTAGATACCTTGATTGGTTATTTTCCCCTGCTTCACTGTCCACTTGATTGGTTTTTATATTTTGTGACATCACGAGGGCGGATGATCTACATTGGTCAATTCAAGTTGAACCTTATTAAATAAGTATTTTCTTGAATACAAATCGTAAAAACACTGTCAGATTTTTCTCGCTGAACTTACAGCACTCAAGGGGGGCAAGAAAGCCCTATGTTGGCAATATTAAAATACCAATTTTAAGGTACACTTTTCTCAGAGTTCCCTCAAGTTAGAGTGACACAACTTTTAGTGTGAGTATACAAAGATACATTTGTAACAACTGGTGTTTAGGATTTTTTTGTTGGTCCAAACTTTTTTGGCGTTTCGATTTTTTTTAGCAACGACCAAATTTTGTGACACATTCAAGCAAACAATATTTTTTATTTTCAGACAAATTTAAAAAAAAAAAATCCCGCACACCAGTTATGGTAAATCTCGGTATGTTGAAGATTTCAGCACTTCAACACAAAAATTGCAGAAGTTATGTGTACCCAGACAAGAAAAAGTATAGTTTTGAGGAAGTGAATGTTGAACAATTGTTAGCAAACAGTAGAAGGCAATGTAAAAAAATGTGATTCTCAAACAATGGTGACCATCTTCTACTCCAATGAAAACAGCAGTCTACCAAGTCATGAAAAATGAATTCCCCAGTCTTTGCTAAATCCAAAACCACCAACACAAGAACTGTGTCATATAAAGTTCAGTTTCCATGGTATAGTTAATAAAATATGGACATTTGGGTAACGAATGAACACTAGAGTAGAAATAAGAAAGTGAACGAAAGAATAATTATTCTCATGGACACGTATACCAGATAGTTATATTGAACTTGTATTATTTTCAGTCAATAATCTACAAAAAATTAATTCATGAAATAAAAAAATTAAGAATCATTTTTGGAAACAAATGCTTTCTTGCCCTCCTTAAAATGAATATGAGCTTGCTACTTCGACTACATTCTGGTGAGAAGTCAACTATTTTTCCTCTCAAGAGTGATGTGTCATTTAATCTTCATCATCAAGAGAACCATTTTGTTTCACAAAATGACATAGGCCTAATTGTGAATCTATTTTGATCATAATTTTGAGTGCTCTTTAAATTTGTAATCATCTTCAATAGTAAATTGAAAAAACATTAAATATGGAGGTTTTATGTTGAATGATATCGAAATTTCATCATTTGAATTGATATATAGTCTTTTTGGGGGGAGGCAGGGGGGCCCATGTGTGTCCTTTGCCCCCAAAATTTCTAGTTACGCCACTGACAACTTGAAACTGGCAGTTGCCGAGCTCAAAGACTGAAGCACACCCTGGCAGAATAATATTGCCCACCTGAATATTGAAAATTATTGAAGTAGACCTGGGCCTAACCCAAATTCAAATGTACGTAGAAATAAAACTTGATGGTACGGTACATTCAATATTTATAGACGGGAAAAAAAACGTGTCTTGGCATAATAATTAGAAATAAACAATCCAAGTTGATTGTGATACAAAATGTAAAATGTTTGCTAAATAATTATATAATGTCACAAGTCCGATCGTAATCAAAAATTCAACTACAACTAACCTACTGTAGCTTGTATTGTGTATGTATATATGTATATATATATATATATATATATATATATATATATATATATATATATATATATATATATATATATATATATATATATATATATATATATATATATATATATATATATATATATATATATATATATATATATATATATATATATATTAGGGTGACCAGTCGTCCCAGTTTTCTCCAGATTGTTCTGCATTTAGAACTTCCTGTCCCGATGCCCTGAGAAATGTTCCCATCAAATGTACCGGTTTTATAATTAGAGAAGAAATGTACATAACTGGGTATTGTTCGTACGTTGAAATTATTCTTCATTTTTAATTTCAAAAACTGCTGTTGACAATACACAAGTCAATTCGTAGAATTGTCAGAGAGTTGTTGAATTTTTTTTATCCATGTCGCAACGCAGGCTTTCGTTGTGTTTCTATCCCATCCAAAGTCCAACCATTGTTGCTTTACATTTTACAAATGCTATTTCTCTGTCTCATTATCTCCACATTGTAAGTAGCCAGTCCTAGTCATTAGTAACCACCTTGTAATTTAGCATTGTTTTGCGCTATTCATGAGGACCCAGACCTGACATTTCATTTTTTACATTTTTTCATTTTTTTTCATCATTATTTTTATTTGGAGTGTGATGAATACTGCAATATAATTTGTTTGTACATGCTGTTGATACTTCAGGTACAGGAATTATTATCAATTACGTCCGCGCTGTTTTTTCTGTAGAAAATGCTTTTTTTGTGGTTTAGTCGAGTTGAAATTTGCATGAGAATAAACAAATTCATAACTTTTTCAATATTAAAAATTTTTTGGTTTTATGAAAAGGAAGTTACACTTCTTGAATCTGTGCAACTGGACAAGAATTTTGAATTGAGATTTTATAAATGTCAAAGCCTGTCAATTCAGAAGTGTTTGAATATTTTTGTGAATTTTCTCCTCATTAATGATACAGAATTCAAAGTCTAGGCAAATAGCATCTCTTTTTTGAATTGCATTTATTTCAGAATGTTGTTTTCAACCATGAAATTATCTTTTCTCAAGGATTGGTCCCATGAAAAAAGAAAAACATTCCACAGCGTAACATTTTTCACAAACTTTAACACGGGGAAATTTTGATAAAAATTGTATTGAATTTTTTAAAATTATTTTCAAGTTACAAAATGTAGTAAATCCTAAAAGAAAGTCGGAAAAATTTCAAAAAATTATAATATCGAAAAAAAATTGAATTTTGAAAAATCCTCGTGTTAAAGTCTGGTGATGAATGCAATTGACAAGTTAGAAAAAACTCAGCAGATTTGAATATACCATAGCTGAGAAAAAGATACCCAAAGCTGAGTGAATTAACATTGTCAAGCATACAAGGTCTGGGTCCCCTTGACTATTTAATTTAATTCAGTTCTATACTGTGAGCGAGTATTTTGGTTTTACCATGAGGACACGAGAGTTTATTTTAACAATAATTTGCAAGAAGAATTGCCATACTTGAAGAGGCTGCAATATCAATTTTTGTTGAATCGCTTTTTAAATTTTACTCAAAAACTCAAATAACTTACTTTTTATGATCAACTTATATGGGTTCTGTCGTGCAGTGTATAAAGTTGTATGCAATTACTATATAGAAATAAATATATCAATGATTTTATATGAGAAAAAAAACACTCAAAACATAACTAGAAGACTGCAAATTTCCCTGAGGGGCAGTTGTGCTTCCTGATACCCCCACCTCCCATACAACTTGGCATCGAATGATTTTGATTTTGAACTTCTGAGCTTCAATATTCAACTTTTTAGGTGCAAGGTATTTATTTAAAGAGCATGGGCAATGACACGAGTCAGTAACGCAATTCCATGTAGGTTATATATTCTGTGTTTTAATGTTATACCAGTATGTGTCTTATATCAGTTTCTTACACTTATCCTTGCCTGTGCCATCCGTATCAAAATATAAAATGCCTATAATGACCAAATATTTTATATGGTTAATATTGGGTAAACATTCTGGTTATTACCAGACCACCATTTTGCTTATAATGGTCTAATCATGGGTACATTTTACTTGGAAGTGATTCCTGCTCATTTTTAACAATTATTTTAAAATTGCAATGAAGCTAACAGTATTCACTAGCCAGTGTAGTAAGCTATCATTTTGAAATATCTTCTAAATTCTGAATAAATTGAATGCTTTAAAATTTGAATTTTAGTTGCTCTACTGCTATTGGTCGAGTTTAGGCGTTTAACCAATCACTTGGGTCATCACAATTGTGACAGTCTGAGAATCTGAGTCAAAAGTCAAAACAAACATCATGCTGCTGCACCGTGTGTTCTCGTGTGCCATCAAGTTAATATCTCTGGTATGTATTTTTATTTGCATTATTACTAGAAATGTGAACTCCGATTATTCATTTACTGGTTGTGTAATGAACAATAAGATGTTACAATATGATGAAACTGAATAATTATATGCCTAGTTGAATTATCACATTTTGAAAAAGTTAGGTTAAGATTGCTGTGGAACCATTGAGTTTATACCACTGTGGTTCATACTAAAAACACACCAAGGCCTACACACTGCAGTGAGTTAATACACACTTTAAACTCAAAGGTAAAACACTAACTCAATGGTTGTAGGACTAGTCCGTCACATGGTCAAAATGCCACAGCCTTCATTAGACATAGGCCTAAGGCCCTAGTCCTAATAACCATATACCTAGTCTAGAATCAATTTCATTTGACAGCAAACTGTTGGTTTCTTTTCAGATACAGCATAGGTGTGGGCCTACGTCGTGCACTCCTATTGACTGTTGCGTGACGTCGTGAAGTGATCTGTGTGGATGTCACCTGTCCACAATGTTATAGACCTATAATCACAATTGAGGATCAATAGATCATGCAGGTAAATCAAAGCACGCACCATATTTTTGATATATTATGTGGATTCTAAATTGGCCTGGGCATGTATCATGTGAGTCTGTTATAAAGATGACTTCTATAGGGCTAGGCGAGTGCAAGTGTATTATATTTAAGGTCAATGGTAAATGGCATAAACTCAACGTAAATGGTTATGAGAAACAGTGAGTTGTTCAGCTAGACCATTGACTTGATGAAGTGTGGTTATAAAATCAATGGCTATACAAGAACAATGTGATTATTTCATAGTTCTGTAGGAAAATTTGATGAAGTTCAGCATTCGTCTGAAATTGTGTGTGCAGGCATGGCTCAGCAAATTATCATGATCTTATTTCTAAAGACCCTTTTTGATATTGCAAATCACTCCTTGAACTAGGTACTGTTGGCCTATTTTGATAGTCCAAAATCGACAGTTACATCTTCACGTTCAAACCAGTTCAACGTGACCATTTTGAGTAAACGATTAACGTAGGTAGGCCTACCTAGCCACATGTTGACTATGCTTCCAGTAGTATTTGTAAGAAATAAGTACATAATATAGATGCAAAGAATCTCATGAGTTGAGATATCTACAATAACTTACAGTTATTGAATATTTATAGTTATATTCGAAAAACATGTCATTTTTAGAACTGTCTGTTATAATTTGAATACACACATCATCATACATTCAAATGGGTTATTCTGAACATACAGTAGGCCTAGTTGTAAATTTAATCCAAAATCTACTCAGTGCCCTAGTGACTGGACCACCCATCACAGTTAGGATCTAGTCAACCATGGTGGGAATTGAACCATGGTCTCCTGAATGACAGTTTAGTCATTGAGTTTATAGTGTTAAGTTGAGTTAACACTGTAAACTCAATGGTTTAGTGCACCAGCGATTAACTGTCAGGATAGTTGACTATGGGAGGAATCGAACTCCAGCCTTCTAGATGACAATGGTTTAGTGTGCTAGCGACTGATCTACCCATCTCAGTCATAAGGGGATGTCAAAAACCACAGTATTTTATGATCAACTCTAGGAGATTCCTGTGTGGGAGTCCTGTGTTGGTCTAGTAGGGAATCTTTCAGGGTAGTTCTCACATATTGTGTGCTAGTGAAATGGACCACAAATTAAACAGAGATGCTTTCAATACCTTCAAGACAGTGGCGTACCGTGAGATTTTTGGAAAGGGAAGCAATCAAGCAAACACCAAATCGAGGGCAGAATGTATAAAATAGGATATAACTAGGAAAACGTGGGATACGCGTTGTGAGATGAGCGTAGAAGTATGGAAATCTAGAATGAAAAACATTTCGTCAGATCAATCCACATCTACGGACCTTGGTTTACTTCAAACGTTCAAAAACCTTACCTGCAACTTGTTGATATTTAATTATTTATAGTGCTGCAACCTGCCGCATATACACTTTGCAAAACCAATTGATCCAAATATTCAATAAAATGTACACTTTTATTGCATTTTCTTTGTTATTTCTCATCCGATTGTTGCAAAAATCTCTGAGAAGGTGTATAATGATATTGTTCATATTCTGTGAAAATTTTAGAGCTTCTGAAGAATTCTTGTTTTTCAAGTATTTTTCCTCCGAGTTATTCTTATGAGGATTTTTCAAACTTTCCGAATTGTTTCCGGAAAACTTTCCGACCGATTTTTCTGTTGAATAATCCCAGCGTATTCCAGTACGACAGAAATATGTAGAAAAAATTTCAAGTTGATAGGTATTGTTTCCTGACCTGTATGCCGCGCACAAAATTACAAAAAAAAACAAAAAAAACAACATAAAAACCAAGACCATTTTTTTCGATATGTCAAATGGAATCTTCGCTACGTTCATCTAAAAATATATTGAATATGAACATACCCTGTGATCCCTCCCTCTCCGTTGCTGCTAACCATGGAATGACTGTATACTGTCTAACATTAAAGTGTCTAACACACGTCTCAATTTGATTTTCAAGATAAACAAGATCAGGTGTAGTCCTTCCTACCTCTCCGTATTATTTCCAGTTTCTCCCCAAACGTTCGCGAACTGAATGATTTACGTAATAAATCATTGACGACACAACAATCATTCACGTCCATCGTCTTTAACAGTTCAACTACTTTTTTTATACTACACCTCTTAACACTCAGTGTACTTGTGCTTCCCTCGTTGTCGATGCGCCTTAGAACCCTAATATTTATTCATTCATACTCGTGCTTACCACCGTGGTACGCATGCGTTTTGATGGGTAGATGCAATCGACAGCCTTACTCCATAGGACTTTTAGATGGATATATTTGTAAAAGTGAAATATAAACCAATTTTTTCACAGTTATTACCATTTGAATAACGGTACGCAAATGGAAGTGTATAATCGAGCATCCAGATATGTGAATCGTGTTATAGATATAAATGTAAGTGAAACTAGGACGAAAACATAATTAAATTTATCAAAACAAATCTCGCCGCACATATGGAATTTATGAAAGAGCACATTCAGTGGCGTGTTTAGCTTTTATGGGGCCCAAGGCGCAATCTGATTCTGAGGCCCCCCGCCCCCCTACATGTACATTTGGAGAAATAGAGGAGTTTGACGTTTTCAGTAGAAAAAAATCATGTTTATATAGTATGCTGTATAATTTCATACCTCGTGAAAAATTTACTAAAAATGAATAGACTTTTTTTATATTCAACATTGATGGGATAACAGTAAACAGCTGTTCCAAATAGCTCACCCAGATCTATTTAGAACAGCTGTGTTTCATAAAAATATCAATTCAAATATGAAAAGGACTTGAAGGTAGGCTACAATAATGTTTGCTTTTATGTATTGATGTTTGAATAGTTAGTAGAGTGTTTTTTACAAAGATTACATGTAAATGTGAATATAAATGTATACAACTTTAGAGGCCTATATTACATTTGCTTTTTCCTGCACTTAAGTTTAGCGAAAGCATTGATTTGTACATTAAAATAACATTTCTCAGTTTCTTCTGATTCAATACATAATATTGCCAGACTCTCTAGCTGTTCTTGACTCATAGAGTTTCTAAGGTAGCTCTTCACTCTCTTCAGCGCTGAAAATGTACGTTCTCCAGAAGTGTTGCTGACGGGAATGGTCAAATATATGCGTAAGATGGTTTCGACATTTGGTAATATAGATTTTAATTAATAATTGATTTTAATGTAGATTTTGATTAAATGCAGCATATTACATATGGTGACAGTTATAAACAAATAGACAGTGTATATTGCGTTTGATTTCTTTTTTTATTACGACAGGTTACAAATATATTTAATAATTCATAAACAAAGATATATCAAAGAAGTAATTTGCAGGCCCCCAGGGGGCCTCCAAAATCCGGGGCCCTGGGCGCGCGCCTAGTGCGCCTAGGCCTAAACGCTCCACTGAGCACATTGCAGTGTAGACCAGTCGCGCATGTCTTGTGCACATCATTATACGTAGAATCTGAATGCAAACATACGTACGTTGTCCAAAGGGACTAGCTATTGCATGATCATAGTAGCTCTCTCTCTCTCTCTCTCTCTCTCTCTCTCTCTCTCTCTCTCTCTCTCTCTCTCTCTCTCTCTCTCTCTCTCTCTCTCTCTCTCTCTCTCTCTCTCTCTCTCTCTCTCTCTCTCTCTCTCTCTCTCTCTCTCTCTCTCTCTCTCTCTCTCTCTCTCTCTCTCTCTCTCTCTCTCTCTTGTCACCGTTGAGAGACGAGTAGACACGGGATTTCCACGTATAGTCTATGCGCGCATAACATTTATCAAGTCCTTAGCTATAGAGGAGACACAATTAACTTGCTTATTGGGAAAAATTGAATCGGTGTTGTAAGTTATTACTTATCTGATTTCTCATTTCATTTTGAAAGAAATTCGAGGAGGATATTTGAAACATTCATTTACAGCAAGCAACAATCAAGGGAAGCCTTGCTTCCCTTGCTTCCATGGAGTGCACGCCTCTGCTTCAAGACTGTATACTAGGGGTGTCGGCGAGTACCCGGGTACCTGGGTTGGGTACGGGTACACCACTACCTGACTCAAATATTCCTTACCCAGGTACCTGCCACTTTTTACAACGCAAGCTTTTGTTCTTCATTTTTTATTGACAGATAACTTTTAAACAAAGCGCACTTGTGTGGCGGGAAAAACGAAAGAATTTAGGCCTCCTCTACTACTTTCTAGACCATAGATATCACCAGTCGCATCTGGCTTGCACGTGCTGCTTCCCCCCCCCTCCCCCTCCAACACTCTGGCACTCTTTGCGACCACAGTTCTAACACTTCTGCATACCGCTTGAACACATGGCCCTTTGTTTACAAAAAAAGAGGGACATGCCACATTCACTAAAGTTGACTCAACCAATGTGTTTGGGTAGATTATGTTGTGCTGAGAGGGTCAGTGATATGAAATGAGCAGACTGTTTATAGTTGCAACATTTATAATGGTAACCTGAAGATGGTAAATAAGACGATAAAATACATTTGAATGAAAAGTAGATAAGCATAGTTAAGATTTAAAAAATTTGATTACCCGGGTAATGCTCGGGTAATGATGACGGGTACCCGACTCCAAAAATTGCTACCCGCCGACATCCCTACTGTATACTGCTGAGTAAAAACTATTTAAGGTAGGCCTAAATTGAATTGTCCAACGTTTAAAGCTGAAATAAGTGTTTTGTTTAGCTGTTTACGTTTGACAATTATGCGATATAAGTTGGATAGTTATAACTTGTAACTTATATCAAGTTGAAGGTATTGAACATATCTGTGTAGGCCCTATTATGATTGATATAATAGGAGTTTTGGATCAATTATTTAGAAAATGGAAAGACTACCAATGAATGCAAAATAACACTGAGAAATGATATACAAAATTTCAAAATAAAATCAATAAATTGATAGTGGGTGCTAAGGCAAAGTATTACAAAGATTTGTTCAATAAATCGAAAGGTAATATTAAACAAACATGGCAAAATATTAATTACGTTTTAGGTAGAAAGAAAAAAGATTCTTTCGATGACGTTATATCTAAATACATTGGAAAATAGTTCCAAGTGATACGATTGTTGCAAACTTTGCTACCTCTTTTGTTAATGATGTTAAATCTATAATGCATGACTGTGACATTATGACGTCTCGTGTGTCACACATAATAATCAAGTGCAGTCCATGTTTATGCTTTCGGTTTCTACTAGCCTCATAAAATCTATAATTGAACATTTAGACGTGAATAAACAAGCCGGTGAGTTTGTGATTTAAGGTTTTTAAGTGATGTTATTAGCCCTATTTTATCTAAATTTATAAATTTATCCTTCGAACATGGTGTTGTGCCAGATGAATTGAAAATTGCGGTAAATCATCCTGTTTATAAAAAGGCGATCATTTATTATACTGAAACTATAGACCAATAGCATTGTTGCCAATAATTTATAAAATAATGGAGCGGTGTGTTGCAATTACCGTAACGAATTATCTAAAAAAATATATCATTAGCAAATTCCAATTTGGCTTCCAAAGAGGAAAAAGCACTTCTGCGACCTCCTTGTTGAATTTTCGGATTACGTCAACTGTAAACTGAATGATAATATACACATTATTTCTATATTTATTGATTTTTCAAAAGCTTTTGATACTCTTTCTCACAGTAAATTATCAAAAGCACTTGATAATGTTGGTGTTAGAGGCCCTATGTTGGATTGGTTTAAGAGTTATTTAACGAATAGAACTTTTTTTGGTAAAAGTTAACAATAAATTTAGTGATATTAAAACCTGTGAAAGTGGCGTGCCACAAGGTTCAATTTCGGGACCAATTCTTTATTTAATTTATGTTAATGATATGGTAAATTGTCTTGTGAATTTTAAGGTTTTTTTGTATGCCGATGACTCTGTCTTATTGTCAGTTCATAAAAATTTAAAGATTGCAGAGTGCAATATGCAAGCAGATTTCAATAATATTTTAAAATGGATTCACGACCATAACTTAGTGATAAATTCGAGCAAAACTAAAATTTTCCATATTTGTTCCCCATTCAATGAATTCAGACTTGAATCTGTTGATATCATTTATCATAATTATAGCTGTCTTCACAATTCAATAGGACCAAGTGAGCTGGGGTGAAATTCTTGTACTGATAAAATGAATGTTGTGGATAGTCACGTATATTTGGGTATTACAATTGATAAATATTTCACTTGGAAGGATCATATAGACAGCTTGAGTACAAAATTAAGGGCTTGTGCTCTTGAATTATTTAATCTAAAATTTGTTTAACCATCTCATGTGAATCGTTTAAGACCCCCCCAGCCATGGTAGAGACAAGTAGAGACGTAGCGTTCTTATCAGTCCTCAATTGACTTTCATGCGGAGAGGATGGATTTCTTTGTATCTCATGGTACAAATTATTACGCGTAGCCTAAAACAGGTCGCTACCCTTGTAATAGTAGGGGAAATGAGTGAGCTAGTGGAATGGGGGCACGTGCCAAGCAACCAAAAATTCACGAAATAAAACTGCAGACCGGTTATCGTATTATCGCAAAAGAAGATCGATAAGCATAACCTGAACGATGATTACTAGAAAATATATTCGCTCATTTCTGAAATAGCCATAGCTATATTCATAACGCTCATTGTTCACTATGTAGTTTTCTCCTCTATTCATCAATTGTGATCGGTTGATTCAATCCACAAACTCGTGAATTGAGCTATGTAATTAGACGCGTAAATTATGATTACCAAGCACCATAATGTATTTTGATCCAAAATGAATGTACGAAATGAACGTCCAGTAACATTCCGTATAGCGTTTATTGCTAATCAACTGCTGGGGGCCAACAGGGAATTGAATAGGCCTATGAATGGATAAAACACAGCCTAGATCTATTACTATATTGAAATTTCATGTTGGGCTTGGGAATTCTTTTTCCAAAATACGTTTCATGAGAAATACATATTCATGAAAATTGTATAGGTTTACGGAGATAACAATTTATTGAATTACCATCAATTGTTCTCAACATATAATACCGACAAGTAACTTTTTTCCAAAATTCGCCTGACGATCATCGAAAAAAAGTTCAATGAATAAGATCTGTGAGCTGCCTTTCTCGCATCATTTGATTTTATTTTTTGCACTGTGTTTCACTCTTATGTACACACAAGTGTAATTGAGCTGCATAATTACCCAAATTATACCATCACAAATGATGTTGACGGGTTAGAATCTTAAACAGATAGATTAACCTGGTCAAAAAATGATTTCTCAAACAGTATAGGCAAATTTTGAAATACGAATAGACTGAAAGACCAGAAAATGTTCACTCTGATGTCAAATGGAGATTATTCACATACTGATTACATGACGTTTATTCATACTGCTGTCATAATTGAAACTCATTCAGGTAAATGTATTACACTTTTCATCATTTACTGATGTATAACAATTATTGCTAAAGTAATATATTACAATTTTAAAAAGAGAACAAAATAAAACATTTTGAGAAAAGTTTGTAAAAACTAGTTGAAAAATACGTCAAACCGTTACATACAACAAAACCAGTAGATAATTAGCATGAGGATGACAATTGATACATCGGTTGAATGAAGCTTCTTCCATCAGATAGATCAAATTTTGTCAGTTTACCTGAGACTATGTGATACAAATAATTAATTTCTGTTACCTTTAAACACATCAAAAAATGGGGTGACTTTCCCTGATCTTGTATGCCAAGCACATAGAGTAGAACTGTTAATTTTCAGTGTGGCTCAAAGAAAGTTGTTTTATGATCACATCGATACCATACGGCATACACGATCGATACAATATTTTAAAAAGTGATCAAATTATCTATGTTACGCAATATGTAGGCCTATGTTTTGTGATACACAATTTCCAGTGCCAACGTGTTTTATAAAAGATCGAAGTGACTTTTCGGATGAACCAATTGTTGTGATTGTCGTGATTGTCTGAGTCAGATCATGTATTTTGTATCTAGGACAATTCAAGTTTTTTAATCATTCATATCTGTGAAATCACCCTGGTAAGAACCTTTTGCCGCATGGAAACTGGGAACTGAGCAAACGTAACATGTGCGTTGTAAAATGAACGAATATTGATATGGATTGTACTCGAAAACTCCACACACCTTGACTTCAAGACTATATATCAGAAAGAAAAGTATCAAGTCCACAAAGCCGTGAATGACGGTGCGTGCCATGGTACCATCACGATGTAGTGATACCAAACTATTTTATCATAATATTAAGAACGTGACCCAACTCGGGTCTTGAGAGTGAAATATTTCCGGGGTCAGAATCTTGAGTCCAGCGTCCCGATTGCCTGTAGCGCAACTATCGCTTTCATAACGAACTATTTAAAACAGCAATGCTCAACAATGCAATACACGGTCCAGTACATTACGAGAACTATATATTTTGTTATAGTTCAACAATGCCATCGGTACCGTATAGGCCATTATATTTTCGCCATTACCGTAGTGTGATCCTTTGCGCGCGCATTAGACTGGCCGCCATTAATGAGGTGTAGATATTGCCGACAAACGTCAGTTTGTTGACAAAGCCAATATGGCGGCGCCCGTGAATGAGCGCGTATAATCCCCTATATCCACTCTTGTTTATATATAGTTTACATGGAAATTCGCTAAATCGTTACAGGCAATCGGGACGAATTGGCTCTGAACTGACCGCAAGAAACCACAAATGCCTTCCATGTTATTAGTATGGGAGTTGAGTCACCTCCTTTATATTATTAGATGAGCGTAAGCAAAGATTCCATCCCACTCTTATAGGGCTTTGACTGTGTTGTGTGTGTGTGTGTGTGTGTGTGTGTGTGTGTGTGTGTGTGTGTGTGTGTGTGTAGGCACTGCGCAGGTCGCAGGAGTTAACTGATCGACATGAAAATCTCTTTGTACACGCAAAATTATCCAACTTGAAACTGTATAGTTTTTGGTATGAATCGGTCGGACCGATTTTGAGAAATATCATCTCAAAATGTCTAAAAACCCATAAGATTTGGCTGGGCAAGAAAATTGGGAAAATAAAATCTCTTCAAATGGAATGAAATTTTCTCTGAATGTGTGTACATAAATGATACACATTATCACGATTCTGTATGCATTCAAACCAGCCATTTTGAAGAAAATAATTAAATTAACTGTTTTTATTCATCAAATATATTGTGGAAATGAATAAAGATTTAGGTTGCCGAGATTCACTGCTTTTTCAGTCCTCTTCTCAAACCAACTGTAACCATCCCTTTGTTGACGTCTTCCGATTTAAAAAGAAAACGCTTTTGATCGATTCAATCCACTGATGATAGTAATATGATGATAATGTGTAATATAATTATGATAACAACCATGTGTCGACTAGAGCAATCACAATAACAATGTGCAAATAATCCTGAAAGAGAAATCATTCTCTGGGGCAGGCATCAATTTACCTGCCTCTGAGTCACCAGATATCGTGTATCTATTACATGGTGCATACGTTCCGGGAAGATTCCGAGCGACAGTCCCCCGTATCCCTCACCACTAACGCACGGGTGTTTCAAGCCTTCATCTCTCGTGTGTAACTTCTATCCTCGAAAGATGAAAATTCCGAGTGACTGTCCCCCGTATCCCACACCACTAGCGCATGGGTAGTTTGGGCCTTCATCTCTAGTGTCTAACCTCCAACCTCGATATATGAAGGTTCCGAGCGACCGTATCCCGTATCCCACACCACTAGCGCACGGGTGTTTCTTCCACTTGTCAAGGATACAAAACTACCCCTACATTGCTTTGCTTAGTACAAAAACTAGTTACCGGCTCAAATTGTCGCATGGTCGGTGTTTGTTTCAACAATCCCAGATAAAATTTGATAGATGAATTGACCACAAAACATGCATCTCGCGTTACATACATCATTTGATTACTCCTCAAGATATTGTATCGTGCATGGTATTGTTGTGTTCGTAAAAGAACCAACTTCAGACTCATTTTAAAATAAACGGTCTAATCGCATGCGTTTGGCATACAAGACCAGGGAAAGTTACCTCATTTTTTTGCTGTGAATCAAGGTGACTAAAATAATTAATTATTACAAAACGGTTGTGAATATACTGATGAAATTTAACCCACCTGGTAGAAGAAGATTCATTAAATGAATGGTTAAATTTTCGTTTTCATGCTGAATATCTACCGTTTGTGGTGTCCGTAACGGTTCAACGTATTTTTCAACTAGTTTTATCAGAATTTTGTCGGAATTTTTGACTTTTTTCCTTCTCAAATTTTTAATATACTATTCGAACATCAATACATCAATGAATAGCAAAAACTTCGATACATTTCTGTGGGTGGGTTCCCCTTAATATATACTGCTATGGCTGAGTCTCTGATTTCGTATGGCTTACTTGCATGGGGCAATGCTTCATCCAACTATTTAAATAAAATAGCTTCACTTCAAAATAATATGGTCATTTCTATTGCACGACTTGGTTTGAAATTGAGATTGAATAATAAAATTGAATCTTTGTATCAATATTCTATGCTACTGCCTGTACAAAGTCTATTCTTGTCTAAATTTATAACAAAGTTCTATGTTTCAGATGATTTCAAAATTCTCTATACAAACACCTCAAACACCAGATCAAATTACTTAATTAGCTATGTAATTCCCCGCTATAATCACAGATAATCTGTGCTATAATAATAAGCATGGTAAAAGGCGGTTGATGTACGCCATTCCAACTATTTTTAATTCTGTTCCTCAACATCTATTGAAACTTCAAAACTTAAGTTCTGTCAAAAAAGAAATTAAGTGCTGGCTTTTAGACTCCTTGAGATGGTACTCTGGAATTATTTGCAAATGGAATTTTTGTCACTTAATGTGTAATTCGTATCCACCAATATCCTACTTTTTTCCAATATTCCACCTTTCTAATTTAATTTAGTGCAATGTTATATTTTATATATGCAAATATAGTGTTTTCTTTCTTCGTTATCATTATTCTCTGTCTAATCCACAGATAAGCCTTGTGCTAGGCTTTGTGGAAAAAGTGAACCTATAATGTTTTATGTAAATGAATGATGAATAAACAACCTTTACTACTATTATCATTATTATTATTATCCGGATAGCGAGAGTTCATATCAAATTTTGAATATTCTGCCAGTTAAAAAATTATTTAATTACCGGTTCATACTCAATTCTTTATCATGAACCAATAACTAATGATAATAAAATCATTATTATAATTATTTTGATACACGCAAGTACAAAATATTTTGTTATTCATATACTGTTCAAAATTATATAATTAAAACTAAGACGAGTAGCCGAGTGGTTAATACACTGAACTGTCATTCAGGAGACCGGGGTTCGATTCCCGCCATGGTCGACCATCCTGACAGGGGTTTTTCGTGGTTTCCCTCTGTCTTCCAGGTCAATTCTGGGATGGTTCCTAATAAACAGGTCACGACCGACTCCACCCCACTATCCAAAAACAGTAACACATAATAAAATAATCTCATCATCCCATCATCTCATATCATTCACCGACGCCAATACATCGTAGTCATCGGTAGAGTGCGTCGTTGAACCCAATATGAATAAAAAAAAACATAATTGAATAACTCGTCTGCAGTATAGTTTGTGTAAGTGTGTTTTCCTAACAATTGAGACAATTAAATATTGCAGACTATGGATTACGACGCAAAAACATATACTATTATTATTTTCGATATATTATACATTAGATACATCAATTTTATTTCCTTTCAAACAAATATATGTGAATCATAACTGAAATGATACATTTCATTGCATCATCGCATTTAATTCGTACCCAGAGGGAAAATAGTTCCTACCAGGTTATTTGAACTGAATAGAAATGCGAGTTGATTTTGTGAAATATAATTATTTTGGCGATAGCTTTTGAATGGTATGAGATATCAAAATTCAAATACGAGTAAATACAGATATTATTAACACCTTCGAGATGGTATAAGTAGAAAGTATTCAACTTATATCACAATTTTCACAGGCAGCTGAAAAACTCGTTTTTTCTATCTGTATACCTGTGAAAGTGTTAGAATCCCAGATTAATAATAATTGTATTTCACATCATTTTCAAGGTAGTAAAATTATATACGTTTCTCTCGTATTTAAAAAAGTTATCAAAAGATATACAAAAGTTATCACCAAATTAAGAAATACAATTATCGAAAATGCTTACAAGTCTAACGTTATATATTAACAAACGTGGAAAGATAAGTCGTGTATGAAAGTAATGCCCGATCTTTTCGCCATGTATTCTCATGATAGGCCTACAAATAACATGTAACCTAATTGTAAAAATATTTATATAAATATATAAAATGAACATAACTGCAAATGTGTATAATGGATCGGCTGTATTTTAGAAGATACTTCTCTGAATTGTAAACAGAGTAATTTCTCTAGAATATTTTTAAGCTGAAAGTCACCAATGTTACCCCAGTGTGTGGCAGCCGCTATTCATCGAACCATCGGTCCACGTCACCACATGAGAACGTTATTGTTGGTGGGCGCAGCCTAAATTAACCTTGACAACACAATCTGACTAATTTAATAAACCTAGCCTATTCAAACTTTTCGTCACCAACATCGAAAACTTGACCTAAAGCCTTTGTTTCCATATAAAGGCAAAGAAAGTTTAGGATCGTTTGAACGGGGCACCGCAAGGGCGATCTCACCTCCTCAAGTAAATAGTTGAATAGGATATAGCCTGTATAACAAATTGTTGAAATTCGGGTTTAATATGTTTATGTTTGTGTAATATGGGGTACAATGACACATGCAGTTACATCATGTTCACTCTATGTGTAGTATGTTGATACTCACCTACAGACAAGTCTCATTAGAGGCTTTGTAGGATATTTAGAAGCAGAGTTCTTTATTTCATAATTTGTAATAAAAAAAATGAAAAATAAGAAGAGTCCATGGGAGTCGATTTAGCGAAATATCAGTTTTTTGGTTCTAACTTTTGAACGGTACAAGGTATCAGAATGCTAATAAAAGGGAAACACAGATATTTTCAATACCTTCAAGACGGTGTAAGTTATAACTATTCAACTCGCATAGCATGGCTGTCAAGCGTATACAGGTGAAACAACACATTACTTAGCAGTAGCTGTAAACCATCTTGAAGGTATTAAAAGTATCTGTGTTTCCTCTATTGGGATTAAATTTTAATTATAACTATGCAAACGCAACATATGCGTTGTAAGATGAGCGAGATATCTGAATAAGGTATATAAGAGTCCTACATTTGCTACTTTATCGACTCTGGTATTCTACACACTTTGTCCTACATTTGCTACTTTATCTTCTCTGATATTCTACACACCTTGACGAATATAAAGAATAGTTCATTCTTGGGAAAATATCGAATCTAGAAAGCAGTGAGTGAATCTTGGCAACTCAATTCTGCTAATAATCATTTCCATAATTATATTTGATGAATAAAAACACTAATTTGAAATTTTTTCGTCGAAACGGCTGATTCGAATTGCTTACAAAATGGTGGTTATGTGTATCATTTATGTGTAAACATTCAGAGGAAATTTTATTTTTTTCGGAGAGGTTTCATTTTTTCAAATTTTCTTACCCAGCCTAATCTCATGGGGTTTTCAAAAACTTTGACATAATATTTCTCAAAATCTATTCATACGATTCATTCCAAAAACTATACAGTTCTAAGTTGTTAAAGTTTGCCCATACAAAAAAAGTTTTATGTTGATCAGTCGAACCAT
>OZ023327.1:17218950-17258950 GCA_964007535.1 Brachyptera risi | reverse complement strand
AGGTGTTCTTCATAATACACCCGTCTGCTCAATGGAAAAATGGAGTAAGTGGAATTGAAATGGGTGGGCAGTTTTATTCGCATCATTTTTGTTTTACTACTTCAATGTAGTCACTGGTCTTTTGAATGGATTATATAGTAAACTATTGAAATATTCGACAACAATGATTGCGAATTACTCCTGAAAAAAATGACTTCATAAGGTATGGAATATGGTAGGTTTTGGTAGATTGGTAGGTTTCATATGGGCATTGACGAGAAAGTGACATGACATATTTCACCCAATCTGCGAAAACTTCCGTGATAAAAATTACATATTTATATATATATATATATGTATATATATATATATATATATATATATATATATATATATATATATATATATATATATATATATATATACATATATATATATATATTTATATATACATATATATATATTTATATATATATATATATATATATATATATATATATATATATATATATATATATATGTATATATATATATATATATATATATATATACATATATATATATATGTATATATATATATATATATATATATATATATATATATATATATACATATATATATATATATATATATATATATATATATATATATATATATATATATATATATATACTATGCATATTCAAAAAGCAAATAGCTAATGAGAGAATGCACTTCTAGTGTATAGTGACTATCACATAGAAAGAAATATGCCTATAGTCGACTTGAATCACAATTTAAGAACTATATTGTCAAAAGACAAAACCAGCTTATCATTTTCAACAATTCCTATGGATGTAATAAAGTTGGAGAAAGTTAATACCGACTGCAGGTCCTTCATCACATAACTTGCATCAACTCCCCAGTGGCGTCCCAGGCTTCACAACTATTCACAATCAAATACACGTACTCGTTAGATTGATTTAGGAAATGAAAAGAAAAAAAAAGAAAACGACTCTGTATACTCGTATCTTTATACCATGATGATCATAAATAAAATATTATGTCAATAGTCCACTATGGACATGAAATAATTATTGAAGCTGGAATGCTGTTGTGTACTTACGCATGAACTGCGATACATTTCCTGTTTCCTTACTTCTACACATTATTAGTACCGGTACACATCAAATGATCAAGTTAAACGGACAAATTGATGAAATAAGTTGAGTCGATGGAGGGTGTGGCAAAGACAAACCGATTTCAAGTCATTTGTGTGAACAGCTTTCCTGTCCTGAGGCTGCTAAAGCCAAGACAACATATCTGAGATCTCTTGATCTTTCATTAGAGAAGAGAAAGCCAGCGAGTTTCTCATTGAAAATTGAATCTTCTTCTTTCCTAAGAGATGTTTACTAATTTTGTATTGCAAAAGCTATTCATTAAAAGCCCAATAGATCACCATCTCGCGTGTATCCCCTACGTGTCGAAAGCGATAGGTCATTCATAACTCGCCCGCTCTCTATAGTTATCATTGGTCAAATAGACAGGTGGTTGTATACTGTGGTCTACAATCGACAGCATGGCTGTGTTGATGTTGACCCCAGAGCTGCTTGTCAATCAGGTCGTGGGTCATAGGTCACGATCCAGCAAGTGCGTGCGTGGACCAGCCGTTCTGTTATTCTCTTGCGTGCCTCTGCGTAGCGGGTACCTGATCATACCTGTTCGATTAATAATTGGTGTGAAATTGTTCCCGATAGTTTCCGGAACGTACAAACAAATGCAGCCCTACAAATTGAGCCTCCACGATAATTTCATGAAATTGAGCGGATTCGTCCCAAAGATAACGATAACAATATGTATACATATATATATATATATATATATATATATATATATATATATATATATATATATATATATATATATAGGCCCTATATGTATATATATATATATATATATATATATATATATATATATATATATATATATATATATATATATACATATATATACACACACACACATACATGCATATCCTCATCTCTTCCCAGTACGTGCATGTTTGACATGATGGGCTCAGTGTAAGGTATACGTACCACACTTGCAACTCGACAATGATAACAACACTCTCGTATACCGTATACTGAGAAGGGTAGATCAGTTTCTATAGCCCACCAAACCGTCATTCAGGAGCTCGAGGTTCGATTCCCGCCATGGTTGACCGTCCTGTTATTTACTCTGATCGTCAAAGTGAATACTAGGATGGCTTCTTGAGATAATTTCACGACCGCTTTCTTCCCATTGTCCAAAACACCTAATAAAATAGCATTTTGTATCATCTTCCTACCATCTCATCCATCGCCATATAATTGCATTCTTGTAATGTCAATTCCTGTGGACCAGTAAAAACAAATATACATACATTGTTCATTCAACACCAATAGATCAGTACATTACAGAGTACCATACAATAAAATAATAATCATACATCATCAGAGTGCGCCGTTGAACCCTAAATAAATAAATGAACTCTCACTTTATATCAGTCGCCTTCACTAGAGATTGATACGTTTACATCTTTTTGTCTAGTATTCGAAACTATTTCGCATGCAGGGTTACGAAAACTTGCCCGCATAATTGTATAGAGATCTGTGAACATTCTCATCACTAGCACCTTATTCTCTAGGAAAGAGACCGGAATTTGTTTCCGGATTCGATGTGTGTGAATATTTATAAGAACAAACACTTTGCTACATGGCTAGTTTGATGAAATCGATGAAAGTTTGGATGACTTTCGTTCGAACTCATCTAGCGTAGAACGCGTATACTTGAGCTTGAGTCTATAGCAAGTAGTTAATAGTAGACCGCAAGTCCACAAAAGCGAGGCGACTAGAAGTAAAAGTTCACTCGTTTTTGGTATAGTAAAAAGCACCAAGTATTCTGGTAGAGGATGAGTAGTTTTGAGCATGGACTGATGAGTATGGTGTTAGAGCTATATAGCTGGACATGCGAACATTCACGATGAGAATATTATTATACTTGATTACTATTTACTTGATGACTGTATAACTTTCGCATTCAGGATTATGACATGACATGCTTGATGGATACGCAACGCGTTTTCATGCAAACAATTTGCCAAATTACATATGAATATTCTTTTATAATATAAATTGCTTAGCTAATTTAGACTCCTGAGAAGAAAACGAATTATACGCATCTTTAATTGCACAACGATGAAACCTCGGTGGCAAATATACTTGGTAGTCGTTTTCTTTTTTTCTTCTAATAACATCGAAAACTTGACACAGATTTTGCTATGAAGGCAAAGAATGGAAGTTTAGGATCGTTTGAACGGGGCACCAGCCACCACAAGGGCTTAGCGCCCCAAAGAAATACAGTAGTTAGATATAATATAGCTCATTCAACATATTGGAAAAATTATAGTGGGAAGTTGGGAAATGAAGAACAATTCAAAAGTCGTATTTGGGAAAAAAGTGTTCAATCTTCTTTCTGAATATATCTTTTCTTTCTT
The DNA here is from genome assembly GCA_964007535.1 of Brachyptera risi. Taxonomy (NCBI): domain Eukaryota; kingdom Metazoa; phylum Arthropoda; class Insecta; order Plecoptera; family Taeniopterygidae; genus Brachyptera; species Brachyptera risi. The sequence goes on along the minus strand of OZ023327.1, from coordinate 17,255,456 downwards.
GAAATTTTCTTTTATCTTATTTTCTTCCGAATCTTCCTTGCTTCTTCTACTTGAAAATTCACATGTGTAGGGAAAAAAAAGAACTCTGGTCTTTTCTCCGACTTTCATGTTTATTTTCTTCGAGTCGGCTTTATATAAGAAAACAGTAGTAATAGCAAGGAGTAAATAAGTGAATGTTCTGACTTGGCTACGCCACTGTAAGTGTCCTACTGCCTAGTGAATGCATCAAGGACGCACACTAACAGTAGCACCTACCCACCTTGCCTTCAGTTGACAGATATTCAATGCAAGCCACATTATAATAATCTGATCATTTTTTTTCACTTACATTGTGTATCACTTACTTTAGAATCGATTGGTTGAAAAACATTGTAGTAAAACCGCGTGCCCGCCCATAGACATACTGTCGCTTTCGGCGCCACCTAAGCTGAAATGAAACATACACTTTCCAGCCCATAACCACGGCATTACGCTGTTGGGTATACGATTCTGAATTGAAATTATTACACCATGCACATAATTACTCAATTTTCCTTCATGCATTAAATCTGTTTGACTTTAAGAATTTTAATTTTAACCATCAGCGAACCATGCAAACTGGTAATTGTATAGTCAAGATTGTAAGATTTAATCTTTATTAATGTTAATATTTGTTTTCGTAATGTTTTAGGCAAATGCTTGAATCAAGTCACACACATATTATGTGCAGAATTGTCAGATTATTTGAAATACATTATTGTATACCGGTACTAAATTAAAAATTTGACCTACTTGAATGTAAATTGGAACACAAATATTCATCAGTTTATATTGAATGTTTTTAAGGAATGTATAGTCGAGTCGTAAAATGTTGAAATTAACTTCGATATTATTTTCTCATTTTAATCCAAGTACATTTATTTTTAGAGCTGCATTTGCATGTTTATTTTTATACTTGGAGATCGGGATTCAGTCCGAGGTATAGTCAGGAAAATGATAAGATCTATTGGCGTATGATGGATGAGATGATGGGAAGATAAGATATTATTTTATTAGGTCAATTTGGATAATCGAAAGGAGTCGGTCGTGACCTGTTGTTAAGGAACCATCCCAGTATGAACCTGTGAATGACAGTGGGAAACCACGAAAAATCTCTGCCAGGGTCTCCGACTTTGACGAAAATTGAACCCCGATCTCCTGAATGACGGTTTAGCGTGCGAGCCACCCGTCTCAGTACCCCATTAGTTTTTAAACTTTTGCATACTTGATAACATTCAATGTGTCAACCAAGTGAACAATATAATTTGATACAGTTTGGAGTATGCATTGAATTTAAATTTAATTCTTTGTCGATTCCAACAATGCCAAAAGGAATTTATTCTGAATCACAATTCATTTAAATGAAAAGAAAAAAAAATTAAAAACAAATTAATGATGTCAAGAAGCAAATGAATAATTCGGTGCTGAGAGTCAAGTTGTAGCTTGTTCCACTGTATAGCGATAAGTGTAAGTCTACCCTTGACCGATATAATGTAAAAGAAAGATTGTAAGAGTTGGGCGGAAGGCTGTGGCTGTGGAATGATGTGGACACGACGTCATTATAATAACAATGTGCTTGAATTGGTGTTTGACTCTCATTTCTGGTGGGTCAATCTTCGTCATTAGTTTTGTCCACAGTGCTGCTATTGACGAGATGGACGAGATCTCTGTGTGTATTTAACCCAATGAAAGTCACGCTTCGCGATTGTAAGCCAATAGAAACGGTTGATTTAGTTTTAATGTTAATGACCGAATAAAATAACTCAAATATTATAAAAAGTTGCACTTGGAATTATTCGGTAGCTTTCTTTCTTCCGACCAATGCTTAATGAGGGGGTTATTCTCAAAGGTATGTGGCCGTGAATAGAATCCATCTCGCGAGGTGAGGGGCCTATAGGTGTTCGATGGTTATAAGACACTTATAATTCTATAGGGGGCGCATTCTAGTACGATTTAATTCGGTTTTAGCGGGGTACTTCCGGTTTTTCCATACACTTTTCGAACAGGTTTCAAGTTGAAAATGTTGAAAATGGGTGAACTTGTACATGAATGCGCCCCTAGAAAGGCATTCCAGTAAAGATAAACCCAGTGTAATTTGAACCAATGGTTCAAGATGTCTGTAAACCAGCTGTTAGTTATTTAGGTTAATACTACAGTTCTGATTTTCATCAGTATTATCGTTTTTATTTCACTAAAAACAGATTGAATCGTACTGGAATTGATCACACTGTTCACATCCAATATGAACCTTGGTTTAGCGCAGGTTCAAGTTGGACAAGGATTTATCTCGTATAGAAATGCACTCCCAAGAGAGGAATTGGAGAAGCTCAAACTTTTCGTAATTAGTGCCAAAAAATGATCTAATTAATGTTGGTGTTCGAATTTTGGGACTGGCGTTGACTTAGTCCCACCACTAAAAATGCAAATATCTTGGTATAGGGGTAGGAGTGCAAATATGGAATTAGGGATTCAAAATGATGCAGAAATTATGAGCGCATTAATGTTAGTTTTCGACATTGGGCGGGGTTGGCGGTAAGTTAGCCCAACCACTAAACACAGAAATAGTCTCGATATATTTTTGAAATTTTCGGAAAGTGAAATTTGTGGTGCAAAATGGTACGTCTAGGCTAGTTGATGCAGAAATGTGTTGTGTTTCGCACTTTCAAAAGTGGCCTAGGTCTTTAATTTAGCCGCGTCGAGAATTTGGGTGCGAGAGATTTTAAGGGTGCAATGTGGTGCATAATTATAGTGCAATAATAATAGTGATGTCATAATGGTGGAATGTCGTTTGGACCCGTAGAAAGTCTCGCCGTAGCCAGTTCAACAAACCGTTGGTTCACAGAATATGATAGGCCTACATCAATCTTTGAAATTATAAAAATGAATAAATTGTTCCGCAATCGCTCTATCAATATTTTTTATTTTATTACAATTTAATCGTAGAAGTATATTGTTAATTGAACTATTCCGAAGAATAATTACTCTAGCTTTCATTTTTGTTTCCGGTAGACATGAATTCAAATAATAATGCGCTCGGAATACAAATTTGTCTTTTAATGTAGATCTTGGATAAAAGAAGGAAATTACTTGGTGAATGAATAGTGGGGCGCGCGCCGAGTCTATATGGCGCTGGAACATGGTAGTATTTAAAATGACAATCCAAGTTCATTTGAATACGTTCCTTATTTTCAAATTCATATTTCGTTGCCTCTTCACAAATGCACGTGATTTCCCTTTTCAGATATTAGCACATTTTGCAGAAATTATTAAGTCGAATGTTTGTCGGAAAGCACTCTATATTGGATTAATATAGGCCTAAGCCTTTTTATATTGAAAAATGTTTGTTGACCCTTGAAGTTTATCGACTGACAAATGTAAGACCACTTTAGTTACAAGAACATGTAGTTTAGTGATATAGGCCTATAGTATTCGACCAAACAGGAAAATAGTCACTTCCTTGTTGAGCCGTGCATTGACATCTTATTAGGTAACCGTCCATTACGATTAGTGTTTGAATGTTTAAGTGCAACCTTAATGCTACCATCTATGAAAATCATGCTTCTATGTCTATGATATATTAATATATTAAAACAAATCAGATAAGTTGATTATTTGCTGACTTTTTGGGTACAAATCCGTATTTTCTTCGTCTAATTTTTTTAAATTTAAAATTTGATGTATTTATTTATGATTATTGATTATTGTTTCTTCAACGACCCCACCAACAGCTAGGTTATATAGGGGTACGAATGAGCAGGTGATACAGAAACTATGATGTTATGATGAGTGAAAGGACGTCTACAAAAACCCATGCCTTATGCGGGACTCAAACCCACGTCAAACGGGGACTTCAACTTCTGGAGCTGTGCTTCAGCTGACCGAGCTACCGAGGGTGGCTTATGTATTTATATTAGGTTCAACGACGCATTGCATGATGACTACCATTCATTAGCGTCGGTGAATGAGATGATGGAATGATTAAATGAAATGTTTTTGTATTAAGTGATCGTGGGACATTACCACGATTTCGGTATGATAAATTGATGTATTTAGCATGAAAAAGCTTTTTGCCTTTGGATAGTTAAAAGGAGACGGTCGTGGCGTGCTGTTGAGTAATTCCAACCCAGTATCAACCTGAACGACAGACGGAACCACGAAAACCCCCTGTCAGGATGGTCGACCACGGCGGGAATCGAACCCCGGTCTCCAGAATGACGGTTGGTTCAGTGTGCTATCCACTCGACTACTCGATTCAGTTGACCAGGAATAACATAGATTCAGTTTGTCCGATTCATGTTCAGGCACCGCTTCATAAACTTGAGTCACCTATGGGCGTGGGTTCGAGTCCCGCACAAGGCATGGATGTTTGTAAACGTCCTTTCACTTATCATCACCTCACATATAGTTTCATAATCAACTGCTCATTCGTACCTCCGTATAACCTAGCTGTTGGTGGAGTCGTTAAGCAAACAATAATCAATCAATCTTCAGGCAGAGAAAGATTGAAAGTATAGAATACTGAATACACCATACAGAATTATTGTTCATCTGAGAGACTGTGAATGTACTAAAGATTAGTCTAGCTTCGTATATAATAATACATAGATACAGACTAGAAACGGGAGCCAAATGAAAGCTCATAAAACAAGTCTAGTCGAGTATAAACCTAAGAACCAAACAACAATGATTAATACACTTGTATACGTCATCGCACAACCGGAACTAGGTGTTTGTCGTCAGAATTCCACCGCGACAAGTGCCTGCCAACTTCAACCAGAAATCGAGTAAATTGTACTCAATATGGTAATAACTCGTTGCTTTGCAGTTTATTACAACTGTACTACCATGTCGTCGTTAGAAAATATATATGGAATCGATCGATTTTTTTTTTATATATACTTTTTGGAGACCATTTTCCATATTTCGCATTTTTTGAAATTCAAACACTAATTAGATTTCACAGTCATAGTATATCATATATATATATATATATATATATATATATATATATATATATATATATATATATATATATATATATATATATATATTTATATTTATATATATATATACATATATATATATATATATATATATATATATATATATATATATATATATATATTTATATTTATATTTATATATATATATATATATATATATATATATATATATATATATATATATATATATATATATATATATATATATATATATATAAATATGAATAATCTAACTGAGACGGGTGGTTGAGTGGCTAGCACACTGAACCGTCATTCAGGAGACGGCGGTCCGATTCTGACGTAGGTTTTCGTGATTTCTCTCTGTTGTTCAGAGTGATACTGGGAAGGTCACGACCGACTCCTTCCCACCGTATCATTGATTATTCATCCGACGCCAATAGATCTTGGTCATCAGTACAGTGCGCCGCTTATAACGCAAATAAACGATATATATATGTGTGTGTATATATATATATATATATATATATATATATATATATATATATATATATATATATATATATATATATCCATATATAAACCGAATTGTTGCCGGGTAGAAATGACTGGCTAACGATGTCATTTTTGTTTCGTGTTGAGGTGAGAGTTTGTACGAAGATGTATTCGCGAATGATTGATTCTCAGCAGCCAGGTTTCGAATGCTTGGAATGTGGCACAGATGTGTGGTATCCTAGATTGAGGATTGCCAGAAACGGTTTCAAGTCGAAGGCTGGGCAATATGCGAGGGGCCTGTTTGTTGGCACTGTCTTGGCAGTATCAAACATGACCGTACGGTACAAGACCCGGGTGTCTCGGCTGCTGAAATTCACGGGCGTGGGTTCGAGTACCGTATCGTACAGTTCAACTGTAAGGATGTTCGAGTCAAGTAAGGAATCATTGCGTAGGCCTTGCAAGGCAAACGCCGTTATGGGAGGATGAATTTTGTTATCAGTGATGGCATTTTTGGTTAAACTAGATTTGATTCAGAACGGGTTAACAAGGACCTGTGTAATTGAGGTATTTGGTATTTGATTCAGATGAGAGAGAGAGAGAGAGAGAGAGAGAGAGAGAGAGAAGAGACATGACACCATTTTAAAAAATGTTGTCTTCAATAGGGTCTACTTGTAAATCATAATCATTAGATTATACAAAATAAGAGGAAAACCTGGATTACCGCCGGCTTATGTATTTTCTGTTTATACTTGTATTGTGTTTATGAAAATAAGTTTTTTTTTATCATGGGGGGATGGTTAACCAAGAATTTAATGGTGTTGTTGACAATTTTTCATTGGAGGGGATTACATTTCCCGGTTCCTCCCATCACCTCCCCAATTCGAACATTGCTTGACACCGAAATCAAGTGACATATTTACTGCTCCTCCAGAAACAAAGAATTCATTTGGTAAAATCACCGCTATAATAAATGAAGTGAATATTATATATTCATATGTGATTAAATGAGTAACTATATGTGTTTTGTATATCGTGATATTAATAACTATATCAAGCAAATTATAGTTCGTTCTTCTAAGGTTTGCAAGCATACATTGAGGACGCTTACCGCATCATCTCTATTATTTAAATTATGTGGTCGACGTTCAATTGCTACCCACTGTCTTATTAACCTAGGTAGAAGTTTGTCATTATTTGCCAACATTTTTACAGATGGAAAATCAACATGATGACCAGTTTATTCTGTGTCCCTATCGCGTTTATTAGTTATAAAACTTGAATCGTTCAAGATACAAAATTATCAAATACATCAATAGATGCAGAAAATATTGGTCGAAATTACTGATGACTCAAATTTTATAAAAAGAAATGTGGACAGATCACTGGTATGTAACAGTAAGACTTGATTTTTTTTTTTTGCCATCGACATTTTCCTCACAGCGTACCGTTACGTACAAGTAACATGTAACATATTGTGAATGTTTATTATGGATCGACAGTATTTTAGATGATACTACTATGAATGGTATGAAGCAGTTTCACTACAATAAAGTTCGTCTGGAAAGTCACTGCGATCGTTCATGTTATGCTGACAAAGGTAGCACTACCATCTCGGATCTCCCTGTCATACCTTCCTAATTGACTCCTGGTTTATTTACTAGAATATAAAGTTTCTATGAGAAGTACTATCGAATCTAGAAAGTTGAGTACGTCAAAAGATGCATATGGAGATCAAATTTGTGAACCATGTGCATGATAGGATGATAACGGAAAGTCAAGAAAATCAAGGTCACTTAATGAAAAACATTATGAGACCTCAAAAAAGAATATAGCTTGATTTTTTTGTATTAAAGAGACCGCAATTTTTTTTTTAATTCCAACTTTTTTTTTAAAAGTATAATCTCCATAATAAATCAATCCCTTGAGTCCGAACACGTGTTGGGAGAAAAGTAATGTGTAGAACTTGATGATCCTACTAATTCACTTATACATTGTTTACCAGAAAACAGTGTGTTTCATGATAGGGACCGGAACTCCAATATAAGACCACTCTAAATCCGTTAGTATGCTTGTAGATTGAATTGAGATTGTATCTATGCGTGTATTATGGCATATAGTAAATGTGTCGATGTTAGTCTATGCTTGTAATGTTCATGTATCTATATTGCTCGAGCAAAGGACATCGTAATATTATGTGAGCCTATTCACGAATGAACAAAATGGGTAAATCGCAAAAATAAATCTGATTCTATTTTTCATGAGAGTTGGTCAACTGGTACAGATATACACTTGGGAATTGTATGCAAATTATTCACAATTGTTTGTCGAAACATTCCAAACTTCTAGGTGAATGGGTGTCTTGCAAAATGGTTATTTTTGTTATTTATGTGTTATTTATATAATCAGATGAGCGAATCGATGACTTTCATATGCCTGTAGGCGTATTATATAGATACTGGCTGTATAACATAAGCCTATGTGGAAATATGTAGTGGTGAAATGCTTCTAGAAGAAATAGTATAATCTATTTTTTTCAAGTATAATTTTGATATAAAAAAGTTGAATATGTTTTTGATGAGTTTCTATTTGTACGAATTCGTTAGAGCTTATTATTATAATATTACAATTCTGATGAAGAATATTAGATACGTTTCTTATAATTCTTCGTCCGTGTTTACAATTTGTTACTCACATAAAGCAAATGCAACAATCAAATAATCTTCAATCTTTTGTACTCTATTTTGTCACACATTAACTTTAATCTGTCCAGTTTTTTGTATGGACCAATCGGTTCTGCCGCTGTTGCGACAAATAAGGTTGACCCGATTGAGTTGAACTGTTTGTTAGATTCTGAGGATCGGTGCCAATGATCATCGACTTGTCAAGAGTGACTGTAATGACTTTGATCAAGATCCAACTTATCCTAATTATCTATCGTTTTAAATGAAATATCTCAACATCCTTCAATAATATAATATAAATTGTTTCATAAAGTAATTGCATGTGGATTCAATGGGAACAATGAATATGAATATATTATTATCGAATATGTTATTATTATTATTTTTATTATTATTATTCACACATCATCAAATTACATCGATCAATCGATTATTCACATCGATCAATTATGTAACAGGCTACGTTCCGTAGCTTTTCGCATTTATAATCTCAAAAGTATTTTACGATTTCAATTATTAAGAACTGTTTATGATGCGTTAGGAACATCCCTATTGCTGTATGGTCTGTTGGCTTGGGGGAATGCCTCTCATTATCATCTGGATAGCATTCTAAGATTGCAAGATAGAATTATTAAGTCAATGTTACCTCATCATGTTAAACAAAATCTAGACTTCAACTTGAATAGATATTATTTTCACTGCAATGTACTTCCGATCACTAAATTGTATACTTATAGATTAATTATTTTATATTATTTCAAAGAGGATTATCAAATAACGAATGTTCACCCTGTTAACACAAGATTAGCCTTAATCGATACATTTCACATTCCTTCTAGGATTAACAAGTATGGTAAGAGAAGATTGGAATACATAGTCCCATTCAACCTCAGTCAACTTCCCATTAATTTGAAAAATGTCAACAATTATAACGAGCTAAAAGTATGTGTCAAAAAATGGTTACTTTCGATTATGGTACGAGCAATATCTCAACTTCAAATGTTAAATATAAGGTTTATTTAGGTTTATTTCGTTATACTGATTTTCTTTCGACTTGGCAAGCTGCTCTTTTATTATAATACATATATGAATGGCTTCATTGATTGAATTATCAATTTAAAATAATCTGATAATTGTATATTATTATTAATCTATCTTCATCATTATTATCAAAATAAGTTTCTCTCATTTCTTGTTACTATTTGACCTAATTCAACCGGCTTATATTTGTCTTTATACTTTTAAACTCGTGAATGTGTCATATGAATTGTTTATTTCTACTATGTATTATTGTATAATTGGGTATTTTATTCACTTCCTCGAGTTCTCTCTTCCTATGTTGATTGCCTTTTTCTCTACTCACTACAACTGCAATTCGAATATAATTTTGTTGGTTTATCCTATTTTGTTCATTCTTACACGTTCTCGTCAATGTGCTTCATTGTATTGTTATTATATTTTATCATCAGGAAGGTATTTTATTTTTTCATTGCATTATATTTAAGTGAATTGTTATTATATATCTCCACAGATAAACCCCATGAGGGTTTCGTGGAACCTCACAAGAGTACCCTTTATTGTTGTAACGCTTCTATTTGGAATCAATAAAAAAAAAAAATCATTATTATCATTATTATTGTAATATTATTACCATTATCATCATTATTATTGTATCATTATTATTATCATTATAATGTTGGTGTAAGAGGCCCTATGTTGGATTGGTTTAAGAGTTATTTAACGAATGGAACTTTTTTTAGTAAAAGTTAACAATGAATTCAGTGATATTAAAACTTGTGAAAGTGGCATGCCCCTAGGTTCAATTTTGGGACCAAATTTTTATTTAATTTATGTTAATGATATGGTAAATTGTCTTGTGAATTGTAAGGTTTTTTTGTATGCCGATGACACTGTCTTATTGTCAGTTCATAAAAATTTAAAGATTGCAGAGTGCAATATGCAAGCAGATTTCAATAATATATCAAAATGGACTCACGACCATAACTCAGTGATAAATTCAAGCAAAACTAAAATTATCCACATTTGTTCCCCATTCAATGAATTCAGACTTGAATCTGTTGATACCATTTATCATAATTATAGCTGTCTTCACAATTCAATAGGACTAAGTGAGCTGAGGTGTAATTCTTGTACTGATAAAATGAATGTTGTGGACAGTCACGTATATTTGGGTATCACAATTGATAAATATTTCACTTGGAAGGATCATATAGACAGCTTGTGTAAAAGATTAAGGGCTTGTGCTCTTCAATTATTTAATCTGAAATTCGTTTTACCATCTCATGTAAATCGTTTAATATATACTGCTAAGGCTGAGTCTCTGATTTTGTACGGCTTACTTGCATGGGGCAATGCTTTATCCAACTATTTAAATAAAATAGCTTCACTTCAAAATAATATGATCATTTCTATTGCACCACTTGATTTAAAATTGAGATTGAATAATAAAATTGAATCTTTGTATCAATATTCTATGCTACTGCCTGTACAAAGTCTATTCATGTCTAAATTTATAACAAAGTTCTATGTTTCAGATGATTTCAAAATTCTCTATACAAACACCTCAAACACCAGATCAAATAACTCAATTAGCTATGTAATTCCCCGCTATAATAATAAGCATGGTAAAAGGCGGTTGTTGTACGCCATTCCATTCATTTTTAATTCTGTTCCTCAACATCTATTGAAACTTCAAAACTAAATTTCTGTCAAAAAAGAAATGAAGTGCTGGCTTTTAGACTCCTTGAGTTGTACTCTGTAATTATTTGCAAATTGATTTTTTTGTCACTTAATGTGTAATTCGTATCCACCATTATCCTTTTTTTCCCATTATTCTATCTTTCTAATTTAATTAAGCGCAATGTTATTTCTTATATACAAATGTAGTGTTTTTTTTCTTCGTTTAATTATTCTCGGTATAATCCACAGGTAAGCCTTGTGCTAGGCTTTGTGGACAAGTGAACCTAATGTTTTATGTAAATGAATGATGATAATAATAAACAACCTATTATTATTATTATTATTATTATTATTATTATTATTATTATTATCTAATTGAAAAAAAAATACCCACAATTAATTAGTAGACCCAGAGACAAGTCTGTTATGTCTTTGTGGAATTACGATCTTTGTAAATAACTCATATTTTGTGTAAAAACTTGTGAAAAAAAAATTATTATTATTCACGACTGATCAAGAAGTACTGACATAACTAAACCGTGGTTGTAACGTACATCCAGGAATTTCATGAAACGTGACACATTTAATTCTGACGCCAACTCATTGTTTGGGAGGAATATCATTTTACTTTTACTCGCACTCCATCCCATGCATTCTAGTTTCCAGTTACTCAGAGTGGGTATTATTTGCTGGCAGGCTATACTATAGTTTCCCTCAGTGGGAACAGCTGTTACGCACTGTTACTCGTGACAGGTTCAATTGATCTGCAATAGCCAAGTCAATTACTTATCAGAGAAAATCGCAACTCTTTCTGTGATTTCGAAAATATATTCAACTTATGTATTTAAATGTAATCTAAATGAGTTAAAATTTGAGTTTTATGGATGACTGAAGTTGTTTTATGGAGAAACTTTCAACACATTAAATATAGCCTACTATGAATATGTTTTAATAATTATATCGAATTATATTGAGCAGTTCAATATAATTATGAAAACGTAAACATTTTGTTGAAAGTTTCTTCATAAATCTACTCTAATTAACCATAAAACTCTAATATTAACTCACCTAATGAGTCGTTCAAGAATGTGAGATAACATACATTAAATGTTGATATTTATTTGTGTATAATTAAAAAATATATACGAAAAAAAAATGTGTGCATATATATATATATATATATATATATATATATATATATATATATATATATATATATATATATATATATATATATATATATATATATACATGTAATATTAGCGCGTTAATATCCATTCACCCAACACACTGCTATACAAGGTGTTGGCTAATGGTTGTACAATTATCATAGAATTTAATTTGGCGTATTTTAACTTGCATTTCCTACCGAGGTGATTCTATTATATAATGTACTATTGTTTGATTTGAGAATTCTCACTAATTAATTGTATCGCAGGCCAGTTAGGTTTCAGTCCCAGTGCAATGGATGACTATAGACCCATTAGACGCGTGAGACCCGGTAACTCGACATAGCCAGGGGCAACTAAATGGCCTACACTCGGTGTAAGAGTAACGGCTCTTTCAGACCCACTTCCGTATATTCTCTATCTCTGTCTAGCTCACAGCGTGCACGCGCGGTATACTGCTGACTGCTATAGGTCTGTGTGGATATTGCTCGCAGCTATGTGCTCCGCTTGCTCGTAATGTGGTACAGGTAGAAGGGCCGCGGCCCGGTTGGCCGATCCGGTACGGCCCGGGCCGGAGCCCGCGACAATTATGATCACCTGTTTTGTGACAACGGACGGAATCATCTTGAGAGAGTAGCGAAGACTTCTTAATCGAGGTTCATGTAATCTGTGAGCAGTGTGTCATATTGGTATGGAATGTGGACTTCTGGTAGACTTTGCGTTTTCCCAAGTGGTCGACTGGATTGGGATTTGTTTGGAAAAAAAAATGTGGTGGCTTTTTCAAAATTTGTTGTAAAGTCGAAGAAATCGTTTTTATTTTTCAAATTGATTTTTAATATGGCGTAGAGAATTGCAGAATTGTCTGGTTATACTTCTGGAAAATTTTCTCCATTGTCGAAATAGACGGAATGTTTCTAATTTATTTGTGTGCATAATATTGACAACCTATTGATAGCATTTCACCATTTCAGTTTCCTTTTCATAAAAATTCATATAAATTTCATCAAGTTGATCAGTTTTGAGATAAGATTCAATTTATGTATTTCTTAGTCCAAATAGGCACTATTTGAGCCTTCAGGAAGCCTCGAGGAAAATAACGTATACAAATACTGCGCAAATCACAACGCAAAGTGACGAAGGGGTGCGTGAAGAGCGTATACCGGAATAAAGTATACTCGGTCGTGTGACATGGGTTTGCGTGTCCAACCTTACCTGAACCCTAACCACATTTACAACCATCCATTGAAAAGTACCCCGAAGCCCATGTCACACGACCGAATCGTCTTTATTCCGGAATTCAAATAAGATTCGAAATTTCACATTGTTTTAAAAAATGAGACATTTCTTAAAAGTGACTTATCATGAACATTTTCGCTACTTTCGCTCTAGTCTCGGGGAAAAGCCACAATCTTATCGCTTCTTGCGCGCGCGCTAACAAACTGTCTGAACATTGTAAACAACATAAAGGATATAGATGGATATTTTTTAGCACTAAACGGGAGTAGAACTTATTTTAGTTGATTCAATCGAATGATTTAATAAATGTATGATTCTGTCATCATCATCTTTAAGCTCGTAGGAACTCATTCATTCATTCTCATTCATTTCGTCATTCATCCTGATATTTAATCTTTTCATTAATTTCTATTGGCTTTAACGACGCACTGTACTGATGACAAAGATGTATTGGCGAAGTTAAATGATAAATAAGAAGACGGCCAAGAAGATGAGATGAAAGGTGAATTTATTATATGTTTTTGGATAATTGAAAGGAGTCGGTCGTGGCTTGTTGTTACGTATATTAACCAGTATTGACCTGAACGACAGAGGAAAACCACGAAATACCCGTGTTAGGATGGTCGACCATGGCGTGAATTGAGTCCCGGTCTCCTGAGAGACGGTTCAGTGTGCTAGCCACTCGTCTCATTAGTAGGGCCTATATATTCAATGGTAGAGACGTGTGTGTTTTGTATGTGTGTTGGCCGTACCATTGACCTATTGAGGGGGGTAGGAGAAGGCGGATGGGAATGGGGAATAGCACGTGCCACCCTCGGTAGCTCGGTCAGCTGCGGCACCGCTTCAAAAACTGGAGTCTCCGTTGGGCGTGGGTTCGAGTCTCGCATAAGGCATGGGTTTTTGTAAACGTCCTATCATCACATCATATTTTCATAGTTACCCGCTCATTCGGATACCCCCGAATAACCTAGCTGTTGGTGGGGTCGTCAAGCAAGCAGCAATCATCAATAGCACGTACTGCAAGCACAAATTCAAGGTCTTTAGGGCGGACGGACAGAGTTGAGCGTTGCAAGTTCATTGATTATTATACCGTGATTTTCCTGATTCAGGCGAAGGACGTCGAGCCCAACAATTACAAAACTTCCGATATGTTCGAATGTATAGCAGTGTAGACTGCAGGCAAGCAATTTTCAATTCGATTTCAATTTCAATTTTCAATTCATTCTCACTTAGACGAGTAGAAGAGAGGCTAGTCCACCTGACCGTCATTCAGGAGACCGGGGTTCGATTCCCGCCATGGCCGACCATCCTGACAGGGATTTTCCTGGTTTCCCTCTGTCGTTCAGGTTCTTGTTAATATACTTGAAAACAGGTCACGATCGAACCCTTTCCACTATCCAAAAAACATTCAACCAAATAACCTTTCATCTCATCAACCCATCATCTCATATATATCATTCACCAACGCCAATAGATCGTAGTCATCAGTACAGTGCGTCGTTAAACCAATATGAATGAATAATTGAAATTGTAAAATAATAATTGTACACTCGTGTTTATTTAAACTGACCGATCGAGCTGAATTTAAAATGCATCCTGAAGAAGGTGTAGGCCTATATAGTCATTGTACGCACTAAAACTAGCAGACACTGGGAATACGCATTGCATGCACGTACAAGCGGTCTATAAAAAAAGAACGGTAAAAAATACGTAACATTTATTTCCGAAAAAAACATTCTATGTGACCGCGAGCGTAGATCCTTTAGATCGCAAGCGAATGCCATGGTCACTATGCGGCCACCTTTCGCCTTTTTTTCTCACGCCTTCTTTACCTACTCGTTTTTTTGCTGATACTCTTCTCTCGCCTCTTTTTCTTTCGCCTTTTACCGATTATCGCATAAATTAGGAGAGCATATGAAAATAATTTTTTGTCCTAATTAAGTCTTGGTCGAGTATTGATAAATAATGAAAGGTCGGTTTCCTTGAAAAATTGTCTTGAAGAATTTCCTTGAGAATGACGTGTGCAAATATGTTCAAAAGTTGGGAGACAAATAATGTCAATAGTTTACTTATAAATAGTTTAATCGAAAACAATGTTATGTGACCATGGAAACTTGAAATAAAAGAACAATACAAAATATGGCAAATAATATATATAGTATAGCGCGAGGGGTAAACAACTAGTAATTTGGTGTAGGCCAACACCTGATTTCAGATTTCAAGAGATTTCAGAGAGATTTCACGGGATTTCAAGAAGATTTCAAGAGATGTCAAAAAGATTTCATGACAAGTGTAGGCCGAAACCAGATTTCATGAGTTGTTAAGAGCCCGCATCTTAGACAGATTTCATGTTGAGTACAGGGTGCACTTCCATCACATATATCTCAAGAACTACAAACACTACGGATTTGCGATAAAAAGCAATTGATAAACGATACTCTCACAATTGGATATGCCTAGTTGAATATTGAAGAATAATTTTAATATGGAGCAATTTTTGAATCAAAAAGTGCCAATTTGATGGTTTTTATTGCCTAATTCCCGGTTACCGAATATAACTAGAAAAAAATTACAAACGCACATCTTTAAGTTCAACCTTTCTCATCAATATTCAAAATCTTGATTTGCCTATAGTTCAACAGTCTTCCCGTTTTCCTTGATCAAAATGTGTCATGTAACTTACAGTGACTAGATTTTGTCCAAATTATAAGTTGGAAAACTCCTCCATCTAGCGGTGACACTGGAACTCTTTGAAAATCATCCCCTTTCCACTTGTCAACCTAGGTAGGAAGTGGACCCGAGCCATGAGTGCTGTCACTCCAAATGAACCTTTCTTGGAACGGAATAAAAGTGATTAGCTGAAAACCAATATACCGATATATCACACCAATCAATTGTATTTAGTTGTAAGTGTCTTCACATTCTCATTACAACAAGAATACATTTTTTATTTTAGTCCTAGGTGCATTTCTCACCGATTCAGTGAAAATAATTCCAGTTGACTTAATACCCAAGTAGAAACTCATTTTTTGGGTCAATGCTCAAAATCAGAATTAAAACTATTACAATTACATTTATTATCGATTGATGAATTATGGAGTGTTGAAATTCGACTTCTCGAGTTGTTTTTAACACATTGTTAGTAGCCCATCATTATATTCCACAGTGAAACATAACATGAGAAACATAACGTGAAAAACGACACAAAATATAACAAACACAATTTATCACATTTCATGTTTCCACATTGATTGAGTGATTTCACAATTGAAATTTGAAATTTGATCGCTGAATCATTCCAAGAAATGGTCACAATATAATTAATATAATTCCTAATCAGTTTCAAATATGCTATGATCATTTATTGTAGACAGAAACGAATATAGGAAAAAACTACGGTAAGATTTAATATTGAAACGAATTTTAAAATCATCATATTTGAAACAAAATTGATTACTTTCCACATTGTTAGGGTTCTGATGATGTGAATATATATATATATATATATATATATATATATATATATATATATATATATATATATATATATATATATATATATGTATATATATATATATATATATATATATATATATATATATATATATATATATATATATATATATATATATATGTGTATATATATATATATATTTATATATATATATATATGTGTATATATATATATATATATGTATATATATATATATATATATATATATATATATATATATATATATATATATATATATACATATATATATATACATATATATATATATATATATATATATATATATATATACACACATATATATATATATATATATATATATATATATATATATATATATATATATATATGTATATATATATATATATACATATATATATACATATCTATATATATATATATATATATATATATATATATATATATATATATATATATATATATATATATATATATATATATATATATGAATATATATATATGAATATATATATATATATAAATATATATATATATATATATATATATATATATATATATATATATATATATATATATATATATATATATATATATATAAATATATATATGGATCATCTTTCAAATTTGATAACACGCATATTCGAATAGTTTGAAAAATGCCCAGTTTTGTTTGATCCCGCGATCATTTGTTCACGATCTTATTACCTCCACGGTATTTTTACCCGCGCTCACTTGGCTCGCGATATTTTCTTCTCCGCGACCTTATGTACGTGCGGTCATTTCACCCTACTCGATATTATTGCCGCGAGATAAAATTGTTCGCGGTCTTTTTGCCGGCTACCTTAGATTTCGACCTCACCAACAGCTAGGTTATTAGGGGGTACGAGTGAGCTCGCAGAAGAGAGACGGATGATGTTCACAAAAACCCATGTCATATGCGAGGCTCGAACCTAAGCCCCGCTTGACTGGAATGTATGAAGCAGTGCCTTAGCTGGGCCTGGATCAGTCAAGGTTCATATAGGTGAAGTTGACCTATACATGCACACATATTTTCAGTGTAGGCAGCTACGACTGATCTGTGTGAATTTTTTCACGATCATCTTATCTTATTCTCTTCGAAAAATGTGTCCTGAGAAAACTTCCACTAATGAGTTGCTTGATTGGCCTGACACTTGCGTTCACTTGTTTTGAAAATAAATATATTTCCTCTCTATTCTCTCAGAATATTGGGTTGTACAATTTTCCGCTCACACTTCATTGTTGTCAGATTTTGTGAAAAAAGAACACATGTGCCTATACGAAGCGAAAACAATTATTCTTGAAATATGTACAAAGATCATACACAAATACATGCTGTATTGGCAGTTGTCTTCATCACTTTGCCATTCCATTTAAAAAAACTAAACCAATAATAAATCACTGTGATTGATGGCTAAAATTGTGTGAATTTGTTTATTATTTCAGAATTAGTCTCCGATTGACCATCCCACTATTATGTAAATACTACATATTGTGATAATTTAATCAATGAAATATTAAATATATGCATGAAATAATTCTGAAAGCGATCCTAGTATGGGCATAATAACTGAAAATAAGCTTACACAAAATCTAAAATCGACATAACATTGTACTTTTGACGCATTCATTTATGTTTTTATGTTGGGTTCAACTAAGCACAGTAATGAATGATGACTAAGACCTATTGGCGTCGGTGAATGATGAATGAGGTGATGACTGATGAGAAGATTAGATGGAAGGTTACTTTATTATGTGTTTTTGTATAGTAAAAAGGAGTCGGTCGTGGTCTGTTGCAAAGGAATCATCCCAGTATGAACCTAAACGACAGAGGGACACCACGAAAAAACTCTTCTTGGAGGTATCTGTCCAGAATCGAACCCCGGTCTCCTGAATGCCGGTTCAGCCACCGATCCACTAGTCTCACTACTCATTTTGCACTCATCTTATCATTTGTTTATGACTAGGAAAACGCTATATACGCGTTGTTAGACGAGTGGAAAGTAATAGTATGTCGACTTCATTGCCAAACTTTTGCCTGAATTCGCCAATTGGGTAACATTTTAGTTATAAATGGGTAAAAACGGCTTCGAGTGGTACCAATTTAGCACATTTCGTGTTTTTTCTTCAAAATGGCTGACCCGATCAAGCTGAGAATTCCCAGAAATGTGTATCAAGATGTTATTCAACTCCACACAAAATTTCAATTTTTTGGAAAATAAAAATGTTTAAATTTTAAATTTTTAAGGGTATTTTTGAAATTTCTGAAATTCATAAAAAAAAAGTTGATATCCGATAATGCCACAAAACTATACAGATCTGAGTTAGATATGGAACCATTATGAAAGAAAGTTTGAAATTGATAGCTGTAGCCTTTTGACCTGTGGAGAACCGACAAATGAACATAAAAAAAAATATATATAAAAACGAACACCAATTTTTTTCAGTATGTGAAATTGAATCCTCGCTAAAGCTCGTCTAATAATTGATCACTCATCATTTGTTATGATATTTTCCTACGAATTATACTTAGTTATTATCAGCATGATTATTTGTAAATTTGCATCTACTTCCCTGTGGTCAACATAATCTCCGTATACCCCTACTTTCGAATACAAGTAGCAATTGTGACTAACCAATATAAGTATCAATGAAATGCATAGCTTGTGGTATATATTTTCTCATTGGGGAACAATGATTTTGTATCCAGTATCAATGTTATGAGGAAAAAAATTGTGAATATTACTTTCCTCGATTTCAGAAATAACAGCATATTGTATGGAATCACAGCTCGATTATCTGTGATGGAATCTGAATGAGTTTATTGTGAGAGCCATAGCTAAAACGTTTACCAAATATCTCGTCAAAATACTACCTGCTATTCAGATGGCTTTTGTGACAACCTAGTGACAACACGCAGAATGACGGTATAGGACCCCCGAGTGTATTTGTTAACTTATAGAGAAGGCGGTAAATCGGAACGGTCAAATGTTGTTTCCAAAGTGCACGTCTTTTTTGATGAACAGTTCAAGTTACAAGAGAGAGAGATAGCCATAGGAAACTGAGAGAGATAGCTGTCCACTACCGAGTTCCAAAATCGCACACCAAACTTGGGTCGCGCATGTCGAAGAGAAATATTCTCAGCTAGGATACGGGCTCTTAACGCCTCGGTAAAGCGTCTAGTGGTGCAATAAGGATTCTAAACGACTGGCCGTCTTGTTCTCTGTTTTGCCCATCCTTCAACATTGACGATTAGGAGTTTCGCTTTGAACTACTTGGAAAAATTCTATAGTGTATTTATGACATAATTTCCAAAGTGCAATTTTTTCATATATATTTTGACAATTACATTTCAAGCTATTTATATTCGCCATGAACGATTATTGTTTGGAAATATATATATAATGAAAAAATCTTTTGAGTTGATTTTAAATCGGATTTGTTGGCAATATGCATTCACAAACAATGGCTGCCCTAAGTGATACACAATAATTGATCAACAGATCAAATGATTGAAAGAATGATGATAAATTAGGAAAGTGTAATTAATCAATCATAAAATAACAAATGCAAACTTGACGCTATAAGGAAGTAAAAGAAGAAATTTGTAATGAACTATAAAAAGTCATGTAGAGGTGTGAATAAGAATATTATGTATATATAAAGAAAACTATCTAATAGTCTTGCATTATCGGGAACGAGACCTCAAACATGAGTAGACGGCGATGCAATCGATTATTCTTATTGTGGCCGATTTCTATGCTAATCTGTGGTCGTGGGATGCCGAGTGATTCCGACGACGAAGTTTCACGCTCAGTTCCAGTGGCAGTGGCGAACGACCAGTTTATTTTATTACTTGTCATTCTCTTTACTGAACCGGTGTGAATCAAACTCAATTTAAATCGCCAATTTTTTTCCGTATATCCTTATAAAGAATCGAACGTAACACACGATTAATTAGTTTTTAAACCCTGGTCTGATTATTCACCGTCAACCTACATGCACGCTCCCAGTCTACTTGCTGTAAACCTGCACTTTCAGCTGTTTAGAATGGATGACCTTGTCAGGTGTGAGTCAAATCAGGTACAACCCGTGTACAGGTGTGTCATTCTTACTCTCCAATGTTCACACTTTTAAATTAACCAACAATTACGAGTTGGAAAATATGCAATTTAAACAATATATAATGTTCAATTATAAAGTAGATCGACTTGTGAAAATAATTGACAAATATTCCCAAGGCGCAATTGTGGTCAAGTAATATCTAAAGATCGGCACTGGTTGCTCAGTGGTAACGTGCTTACTCTATGTGACCGGGAGATGAGGGTAGATCGGAATTCGATTCGATTTCCATCAATTACCATCTATCTATATACTTGGGTTTTTCGTGCTTTCCTATACTTGTAACCTATAGGTGAGTTGGTTCTGACAATATAGGCTACGACCGCTTCCTTCTCACTAACCTTCCAGCTACCTGAAGGACATTCGTCTCATTAATAACGACGCCAATAGATCTTAGTTATCATTACAGTGTGTCGTTAAACCCCAATATGAATGAAAAATAATATCCAAATCAATGATAAACATGAATGCATATCGGGCGATGTTTGTCGACGCATCAGCGACTCTAGGTACTACTGAAACGAGTGGACCAGTGGCTAGCAGAATTGAATCGTTCAAGAGATCAGTGTTCGATTCTCGCCACGGTCGATTTTCCTGACAAAAAGGTTTTTCATGGCCACGACCATTTCATAATCACTATCCAAAACACCTACTGAAATAACCTTTCATCTCATCTTCCCGTCGATCTCATTCATGATTCGTCGACGCCAATAGATCCTAGTCTTCGCGTCCTTCAACTCGATATGAATCAAATCAACAACTAGGTATCGTGCCATGGGTGGGTGAAGAAAGGAAGAATGAACGCATGCGTTCTACAGACTAAGCAGCATCTTGATAAGGTATCAGAACCAGTCGACCGATGTGTTTTGGGTCCATGGTCTCGACAGAGGTATCATCTTTATCACAGGAAACTCTAGTATCCGATCATACACCTTCGAGTAATGCATTGTTTATGTTTTCTAGTCCATGCATGCTTCCAAACCGCTGTAATAACAATAATATTAGCCTTATTTATACGAATATGCATTCAGCTTATGCAATATACACACTGTACTCGACGGCATTTCATTATAACTTTCTCTGTAGTGGTTCTATTTTAGCTCGCTGTAAGGAAAAGACTTACCACTAGAGAATCTTACACCCATAATTATACACTACATCATCACACTGTTGAAAACTAAAAGTAAATTTTGAACAATGAAACCTCCACTATATTGGCCAATCAGAATGAGGCTTAAAATGTAAGGATTTTTTCAATGAATAATAGTAATATATAAATACTAAATTGGTAGGCTCGCGAAGAGAAATGTTCCTCGTGAGATTGGAATTTGTCCACTTTAAAAGTAGAATTATAAAGTTTTCATGCAAAATAAATATGATGGGCCAGGTTCGGTTCCCCAAAACCCCCAAACATAGGGCTATAGTGCTATTCGATTTTTTCAATAAAACATATTTTTCACAAAATATCCAGCTTGCTTTTCGACAAAATGAATCGATGAATAGACTCATTATTGATATTGTTCTATCGCAACAACATAGTATATATATATATATATATATATATATATATATATATATATATATATATATATAACAATTTCCTACAATACAAACAATACAATCTTTCGCTTTACCATACGTGAAAAAACCGACGCACACACATATATAAATAATATATATATATGAATACATCAAAAAAGTCAGTCAGTAGTCGCATATAAGAAGGTGAATGCATAGTAATATTCGACACACATTAACATGTCCTGCATGCTTCTCTCGAAGTATAATTAAGGTTGTTCAAGTAAGGCGTGCTCAGTAGAATGACTAACGGCACATATATCTTTAACCTAGTCGCCAAACCACAGAGGAACTCCCACTGTCTCGAGAAAGAATTACAATTATGTGTTATTGTAATGAGGTTTAACCAAAAACTGGTATTACTTTAAAGATCAAGGTAAGAGAGTGGTGGGGGGAGAGGGGGGGAGGGGAAGTGGTATGAGAGAAAGATTGAGGAATGAGAAACTGGACATGGGTCAAGAATTTGTCTCGACATGACTGGTAGGTGGCCATGGGATTTTAATTAGCAATGTGATATTTTCAATCTTGCAGTGTTTGTATGTAAGGTACTGGAAGTACAGACGAAATATGTACACTTACGGTCATATAAAATAGTTTAATCCGAAATTTAAATTCAAAGTTAGAGGATATCACAACCTTGAAACTAGATTTTTATGAATAATGGCAATATTTATCTCCCTAATTTCAGAGAAAACTAGAAATCATCATCTCAATTTCAGAAATTATGATTATATTTTTTGCCCTCCAGAGACCACGAGTCATGACGTAGGCATTACCGATCTGTTCAGAAACATGAACAGAATCGAGTAATGACTTTAGGCCTATACGTCACGACTCGGAAAAAGGGCCGGGTCCTGGAGGATAAATTAGACAATGATCATTTCTGAAATTGAGATGATACTTTCTAGTTTTCACTTGAATTAGGAAATGTATATTCTTATAATTTGTTAAAACCTAGCTCTAGAGTTGTGATGTTGTTTAAATGAATTTTTACGCACATTGAACTGCTATTTATCACAGATTATGCGTGGAGTGGGTATGCTCACTGTATTTCAGTTTGGTGCGTATAATATCGGTATATTATCGTCAGGATGTATTTTAATGTAGATTAATGGAGAGCTGATCGCAACCATAACATCAAGACACTCCACTCTTCATATATCCGTGCACTCCTCCATTCCCCTCTCATACGCCAGCAATTAGTTCCTATCCAGACCACTGCAGGTGCGGCTTACAGTCTGGTTGATAGCCAGACGCTTGCAGCGCTTTCTAGTCATGTGCAGATACGTTACTACAGGGTGAAGGGTTAGAAGGTTACGAAGAAAAAGGAGTGGTAGGGATGAAGTTTGGGGGGGAGGTGGTGAGTTATATTTGGACTTCACGTGACATGTCTTGAGGTATTATCTCCCGTCTATGATTTTATACCGAGTAAAAATATTATGAATCATAATGACAGTACAGCTCCAAATTTGTATGTCAGTTTAGACTCGTTTTCAGTTTTGATCAATCAAATACATAATTTTGGATATATTATAAATAAAGAAAGGACGCTGAGTAGCGTATGCCGAAATAAAGTATTGCCTACTCGGCTGTGTGACATGGGGCTTGGAGCTACTTATATGAATGGATGGTTGTAAAATGTGGTCAGGGGTTCAGGATCAAGCCCATGTCACACAATCGGATATTCTTCATTCCAGTATACGCTCCTCAGGCGTCCGTATAAAGAGCATAGACGAATGTTTGCATTGCTCGTTTCCCATCCCCCCGCTCCTCCCGTATAACCGCTCAGTGATATAACCAAGTAGTTGGACGCCCATTTCCAGCCTCTCCCAAAGTGATACAAGTATAACCTAGTTTCCGCGCTGGAAGTTATGTTCAAAACGTGCATTTTATACATTGTATATGCCCATCCCCTTACGCAATCAAGTCTTAGACAATACACCGGCGTGAGAGGATTAGAGGAACCCACCCACAGTATAACATTTCCAGTGTATAACATATATAAACGATCGCAGTAACTTTTCAGATGAATATATTGTAAGTGAAACTGCTTCACACCGTGCAGATAAGTACCGGTATCTTATAAAATAATCCATAATAAACATTCGTAATATGTTACATGTTATTTGTATGTAACGGGACGCGGTGAGGTAAAAATCGATGCCAACAATATCGAGTGTTACTGTTTGTTACAAGTGATCTTTTCACCTTTGTCATTATGAAATCTGACTCATTCATTCATATATTATCTATTTATCTATTATCTATTATATTTCATATATTTCATTCATTCTTCTTCATTGCCTATTTTCGACAAATATTATCTTTATCTTAATTGTGATGTATTTATTAATCTGTATCTTTTATTATTTTTTTATATTCAGTTTATCGACGCACTCCACTGATGACTACGATCTATTGGCGTCGGTGAATGATATATGAGAATGAGATGATGGGATAATGAGATGAAAGGTTATTTTATTATGTGATGTTGGATAGTGGGAAGGAGTCGGTCATGGCCTGTGTCTAAGGAACCCTCCCAGTATTGACCTGAACGACAGAGCGAAACCACGAAAAACCCCTATCAGGATGGTCGACAATGGCGGGAATCGAACCTCGGTCTCCTGAATGACGGTTCACTCGGCCACACGTCTCAGTAATTGTGTATCTTGCAAGGTTCAACTTGTATCATCATTTCTATCTGTGAAATCTCCCTGGCAGGAACTGTTTGCCCTATGGAGACTACAGGCCCCAATGCATGCAGTCGTACCAAGATGCATTGAGGGTTGCGTTGGTTTGCCGCCAGGAGATGGTGACTTCACTAAATTCGAAAACACATTCCATTTCCCGAGTACTTTCCTGAGAAATAATGATCGCTGCTCTATCTAGTGTTGTTCTGTAGTAACGGCTGACAAACTTGATGACTGCTGTTATTAGCTGGGCCGACGTCATTGAGTAAAGCTAGTTATTTTCATCACCATTTATCTACGCACGGTTAGTAGTTCTTTAAATGTGGACCGTGAATTGGAACACATTTTTTACATGGGAGGGATAGGAAGTGAGGAGTGAGGACACCATCTCCAACTGGTAAACCAACGCAACCCTCAATGCATCTTGAGTCGTACGTCCACACGTGAGTGTCTGCGGTCAATTGACGAGTGAACACATATGAACAATGATCACAGGTGACCCTTACCTCGATGCCCTTACCTAGCCGATCGCTTGCATTGTGGATACATGCAGACCGCCAAGCTGTACAGTTAGTTACGTCCTTGAACTCCGGCTATCCGACATTTCGCCCTACTAACTAAACAACTGCTCCGCTATATGACAAGTGACGCCTCCTTTTCATTCTTACTAACTCGGTGATGAGATGTTTTGAGTAATATATATATATATCCTTCTCCCCTTCCCTCCCCACAAGTTCAAATGGGCCTACTTTGAAAAAAGAGAGTCCATCCTACCCTCAAGAAAGAATATCCACAAATATATATATATATATATATATATATATATATATATATATATATATATATATATATATACTTTTATATATATATATATATATATATATATATATATTTTTTTTATATATATATTTATATATATATATATATATATATATATATATATATATATATATATATATTTATAAATGGCATTATTTCAGGGTTATTTTCGTCGTGTATGAATTGAATTATAATATAGGTTGAAAGAAAAACCTTGGATTATCTAACGTTTCAGTTTTAATGTTTAAATCTTTCTCAAAGAATATATAATGAATGTTTACATGATTTCTACAACAATATACCTCGTTGTTATGGTTAAAGAACAAAAACTATCAAAAGAACAAAATTGACTTGCAAGCCACTGCTTCTACTACTCTATGGTCCGTCCATGGTTTCTTGATTGGTAGATCTCCAGATTTTTGAATGTTCTATTATTGCATCTGATTTTTACTTTTCAAATTATAAGGTGACGTTCTGACTGTTTGATTTTGGCTATGATTATGTGCTGTTGTTCTATTGTTCTGTGGTTTCAATCGAGCGAACTTTCTCAATTTTTCTGTTGCTAACGACCAGCTAACTGAAATTTTGTATCCATCTTCTCCATTGAATAATATATGCCATTTGAAAAATAATGCCACTTATAAATAATTCGGGTCGTGAAAGCATAAGTTTCAAAAACCTTATATATATATATATATATATATATATATATATATATATATATTTATATATATATATATATATATTTATATATATATATATGTATATATATATATATATATATATATATATATATATATATATATATATATATATATACATACATATATATGTATATATATACATATACATAAAATATATATATATATATATATATATATATGTATACATACATATATATATATATATATATATATATATATATATATATATATATATATATATATATATATGTATATATGTATATATACATATACATTATATATATATATATATATATATATATATATATATATATATATATATATATATACAGTGAATACATTATATATATATATATATATATATATATATATATATATATATATATATATATATATATATATATATATATATATATGTTGTGTACCGGTATATTATATGTTGTATTGTATGCTATACTTGTGTACTGATATATTATGTGGTTATCCAAATGATCATCGCAAATCTAGATCCAGCAGTCTATTACCCAATTCATAGGTAATTTGGCAAAACTGTTGTAGCCTGTTATAGCCTATAACCCACCCTCAATAGCAACCTGGCCTGACAAATTGTCCCCTGGCAAATTGTCTGTCCCACCTAGTTCGAAGTCGACAACATTTGTCACGTATCGGTTGCTATCCGTGCATATCATCCCAGAATTACGATATGATTTATTTTCCAAATGTTATATTACAAAACAATAGTATTATGCCACTGTCTCGTTTCGCGCGTGCTCTAATATACCACAAACCTTTTACCTCAACAATTGAATAATAATTTCGTCTCCTGACTCATTTATGTAATCTTTACATCATTATTTCTCACAGATGAATGAAAGAAAAAAAAGTATGTAACGTAAATTCTCCGTCATCTCAATGATTCTCACACATTAATTTAATTGGATGAATCAATTCTTCTGTAAGCATATGCGTGCGCATATCAAGTAATAATTCCACCATTGTGAAGTGTTGGATCATTGAGCGTGTACATGGGAGACGGTGGGCAATTCTCACACGGATGTCGTATGGTGAACAGGGATCAGGAAGTATATACCTACTACTACCAACACCTTGTCTATATGCCTACTGTTGGTGGTGAACTTACGGGCCTGTTTACTTTCTTTTCTCCCCGGATTGCTTGCTAGTCTGTCTGTTAAAAGCTATCTTACGGCGCAGAGATCATTATTCGAATAAACTTTCTCTAACCATGCATATCTGATGGTGTATAAGAAAGCAGTCGCTATCCACAAGTTCGACTGTTATTAGTTTTGGATAAATACATATCTGTGCAAGCTAAACAGTGTGTTTCTTCTTCATTGGGAAATACATCATTGATTCGTGGAGTAATAATGATGATGATAATATAATCATAATAATTATATATATATGTGTGTATATATATATATATATATATATATATATATATATATATATATATATATAAATATATATATATATATATATATATATATATATATATATATATGAATATATATATATATATATATATTTATATATATATATATATATATATATATATATATATATATATATATATATATATATATATATATATATATACATACATATATCACGTTCGAAGTTTCATCTTGATACAGTAAAATTATCAAATACATTATTTGTATGTTGAAATTCTTTTTATTTTTCCCAAAACTTATGACTAAACATGTTCATAGAATATTCACAAAGCCTGATACAGGCTTATTCATAAGTTTACGTGTATACGTGTGTATCAAAGAAAATACAATGTTAGATATAAATGATGAATGGTGGAAAACAAACAGTTTACTTGGACTATTTAGTACAAAATATTATATGATGGATCTCAAGATATATGAGTGAAAGAAAATGATAAATAATATTTGTATCAAATGAAAAAATAATAAGATGTGCAATAATGGTGAGAATGATAAGAATGCGAAGAATAAGAATCAGAATAACGAGTTTTAGTGAATATCAATAATGATAATATTTGTAATGTATACATTTTATTTTAGGATTAAATGATACATTATAGAAGAAATGATAGGTACACAAATCATAAAAGCGTGGAGCTTGTGCGTTGGCAATCATTGGTATAGGCCCATATAAACATCCTTAGTTCAAAATGACGATGTCACTGAATCAAATTTTATGAATCATGTCAATTCCAAAAGAAATGAAACTTTTTCTGGACACATGCACGGACTTACTTCGAACTGTATAGTTTTGTAGCCAAATCGGTTGGACCATTTTTGAGAAACAACATCACGAAGTGTCTAATAACCTCTTGAGATTAGGCTAAGCGGAAAAATTTGAAAAATGATCTCTCTAAAAAAAAAATTAATTTTCCACTGAATATGAACACATAGATACTACAATTGTTTTTCTAATCGAACCAGCCGTTTTGTTGAAAAGAATTCGATCAATGTTTTTTTATTCATCAAATAGATAGAACCATAGATATGTATCACCTTTATATATATATATATCTATGAGTGGTGTTTAGCATGAATGGGTTTCGTGGTTTCTTCGTAAACCATCCCAGTATTCACTTTCACGTCTGAAGGCTGTCCACGAAAACGAATAACTGCGATATTTAAATGAGCAAAGTGAACAAGCATTTATCACTCGACATTCGTTACTGATTTTCACTTCAAAGACATTGCACTTCAAGCAATTACTTTTAATAATTGTGAAATCTAAATAACATGTTTCCTCTTTCTTCTAACAACTTGTTTTTTTTAAATTCATCAATTAAAAAGAAAAATATAATGTTGTGTTATCAATGAAATGTAAAAGTACAATATTTTTCATAAATGTTCCAATTACTTGAGTGTTTCAATATTTTTTTGTAACTCGAATTCCGGGGGAGAGGCAAAACATCTCATGGTTTATACGTCCAACCCAGTAGGGGTAATTGGCCTCTACCCCATTTGCGCAGTGGATTTTTCTGAATTGTATTATTTAATGGTGTTTTGGAAGATCTTTTGACTAGCTCGGTCAGCTTTTAATCTGATAAGACGTCATTAATGGTGTCAAGTCGGAAATTGAGATGTCTATAATTAATTCTATTCAAGTAGTTGATTCCATTGAAGTATTTAAATATTTCATAAAAAAAAAATAGCCGAAGATGAGTTAATAGATTTTAAGTACCGGTATATATTACATTTCAAAATAATACCTATATATTGCAATCTTGCTGATTAGGATGTAGTTGGAAAAGTCGTGACGCATTTTCGGCCTTTCCTGTCTCGAATCAAGAATTCATGTCCTTCATCATCATTATTCTTAAATCGTTTCAATATATTTCCTGACTGGATTTCCAAGGGAGGGGGGGCAATTTGCACCCTCGCGTCCCCCTACCGACGCCCATAGATACAATACCGTCAATACTTGTACTTGCAGCGAAGCGGGGACGTGTATTACAAACAGTATGCTGTAAGAGTAAGACATAGCTTTCTGCCTCTCAGAATAGGCTTACTAAGTTAGGATAATATTATTATATATAGCGTTACACTTTGCAGTTTGCACCCTTTTCCACAAGACCTACCACTTCTAGTCCTGGCGACCTGGTATAGCTTATAGCTAAGTATACCTAATGTTTCAGGAGTAAATGTATTTTTTTTAGCCTCGTTGGGAGGAATGCACAAATGCTTGTGTATACATATATATATATATATATATATATATATATATATATATATATATATATATATATATATATATATATATATATATATATATATATATATATATGTAATTCATTATAATTTATTATATATAAATATATATATAAAATATATGTATATATATATATATATATATATATATATATATATATATATATATATATATATATATATATATATATACACATACTCAATTCAGATGATTTTCCAGTTGAAAGTATGGTGAGATAGAATGGTTGTGATGATGGAATTGAGTAGCACTGCCCGCCCGTTGTGTGCATGCAGTAAACGAGCCAACAAATGTCGAGATTAGTGGATAAACATCATTCTCCACGTTCCCATAACACACCAACTACAATCATAGTAATAATAATACTCGTTACGAGCAAGCGAATCGCCAAATATGCGTGACCCACCTATAGGTGAGACGACGAGAGTTTCGCTTATCTCCAACTTGGGAAACATCATTTGCTTAATCACGATTTCTCGCCAACTCAGACGAGTAGAATATTGTCTTCAAGAGTAACCAGTTGAAATATCTATGGGAAATCTTATTCTGTCCGGAATTATTCTCTCCGTTTCCAGCTGTAGTCTGATGTGATTCTCGAATCGTGTGAAACCCATGCCATCGTAGCGGTTACAAAAATAATAGTTGAAAGATCTGAAGATCTGTAATAATAGGATAAAATGTTAGAAAGTTGGATTTCTTTATTTTGACAATGTTCATAAATTATTATATGATGAAACTAATCTTTACTATCAATTAAATGAACTTTATCTTTAACTTTATAACTTTATCAACATATTAATACACACCCTAAGAACATCCGCGCTTGTTAAAAATATTGCCTAATAAGACCTTGTATTCAAGATTCACATTTACTTTCGCCTTATATGCTAAACTAGGAAATCTACATACAATAAGATTTGAGAGGTAAATTATTCAAAATTTTAATTTTGATTTTCGAAGTTTCATATTGGACCTACAGAAAAATGTTGTCTCGTCCCATGTCACTAATGGCTGTATCATTCCTTTGGTGATCGTAATCGAAGTATAGTCATTGAGTTGAGAGCGAATTAGCCGAGTGGTTTGCTTAGTAGATGATCATAATTTATTAATTGAAACCGACATAGCACATCTTTTCATGTATCAATATTCATTATAGTGTAAATAAATTAGTAATTTTTTGTAATTAGTTATATTTTTTATTTTTCAGTCAACGTTTTAGCAAGTGTAACTAGTAAGATTTCGCCGATAATTGTTATAGACTATAGTTCATGTTTAATATTTCTTCCGGTTTCAATAAGTGCTTGATTTGTGTAGAAAATTGCGAGGGGTTAATAACTCGCAAATTTGGTGTACACCTGATTTGAGATTTCGGGTGATTTCAATGAATTTCAGGGATTTCAAGAGATTCCAAGGGATTTCAAGAGATTCCAAGGGATTTCAATGGATTTCAGGGATTTCAAGAGGTTTGAGAGATTTCAAGAGATTTCAAAGGGATTTCATGGCAAGTGTACACCAGATTTCAGAAGTCACTCCTCGGAAGATTGATTGATTGCTTCATCAATCTTATTTTTATTCTCTCTCATGACGATGGCAATATCATGTATATGATCAATCTGTACAAATAAACATTATTATTATTATTATTATTATTATTATTATTATTCAGCTCAGCGAGATTGTGAAATGTAGAACTCAATAATAGACGCCATAACATCAAGTTTATCGCGAATTTAACTAAGTTAATGAGTTTGGAAAAGCTTGTTCTGATGTGATTTGAAATATCGTATATATATATCTTGAAAATAAATGATTAAACAGGAGTTAAAATTACTTTTTCTGTGGTTTAGTATAACCATAATTTCCTTCTCTCTCTAGTAACAGCTTGTGCAATTTGTTTGAAATGGTCTTATGTTTGGCTGTGTGTTTTGGGTAAGGCCGTGAAGTACTAGATAGCTCGATGTTTTAAGTGATGTACTTGTTTGAAGAAAATCCTTGGCATTTCTTCGGCGTGACTGAGGATTGAAATCGAGTGCACGACAGAATTTCGTAGCTCTCGAATCATGTGAAATGACTTAGTGGAAGCGCTGATCTCTTTACTATAGGAACTGGTACAGTGTCTGCAAGTGAACAAATCAACATTATACACCCATCATATATAGTGTAACGTTAATATTGAATTTCAATTACAAAAATTTTAATGAATACGAACGCCTTATGGTAATATAAACCAAGTTATTTAATGAAAATACAGACGCTGTCACATTGTTTCTTTAAGGTCGTAGCACAAACAGGCTACTTTTCTACCTCCACACCCCACCCTATCAGTCACACTTGCCACGTTAGGTTAACCCAAGTCTATAATTAACTAACTGACTGAGACAAGTTTTCGAGTGGTTATAACACTGAACTGTCGTTCAGGAGACCGAGGTTATCTTCCCACCACGGTTGACTATCCTGACATGGTTTTTCGTGGTTTCCTTCTGTCGTTCAGGTCAATATTGGGATGGTTCCTCAACAACAGACCACGACCGACTCCTTCCCACTATCCAAAACACCTAATGAAATAACTTTTCAAGACATTATCCCAGCATCTCGTATATCATGCATTCACCGACGCCAATAGATCGTAGTCATCAGTATAGTCCGTCGTTGAACCCAATATAAGTGAATAAATCAACTAACTGTCCGAGTGTAGGACCATTTGCCACGATACTTTCCAACCTGTTCTTCATTGTTCTAACTTCGTCTACCGCCAATAGAGGCCTATAGCCTGGCAAATTGTTCCCTGGTAAATTGTCCATCCCCCAACTGTCTATAATCTCCCCTCCCCTTCCCCAGAGTTTAAATACGGTAGCCTCTATTCATTGGACCATAGGTGTATGTCACAACATGCGGACGTTGTTGTTGTTGTTGCGCGAATCCTAAATTAACCGTAATTAACCCAATCAAACCAAGTTGATCAACCGAACCTCTCCAAACTGACCTAACCTGAAGTAATCCAACAGAAAAAAACATCCTGAACTAATTTAATATAAATTATAACTATAACCTGGAACCTAATTCCGGTCCGACAAATAGCCACTTCGTTTTGAATACGATAAGGGGCACATATAAAGTTATTGAAAACTAAAAGAAATTTACCGCCCTCCTTATACCCCCCCCCCCCCCCCGCCAATCAAATCATGACGTCATTTCATTGCGACCCCTTAGCGAAGACAACTAGCAAAAGTCAGTCTAACGCATTCTTGAATGTATTCTTGTATAGTGCATCGAAATGTGTTGACTTATGTTGATTATAATAATCGTGGGACAGGGAACTAATGAACAAAATGTCAGAAACAATTCGCTCACTATTTTCTCTTACGGTTTATTTCATTTTAACTTCCTCTACGAGCTGTGAACCTTGGTTTGACTCGACTGATTATCTGCTAGCATGATGACGTATCTGTGCGCACCTCTCCCGCTTGCCTTGATCTTTAACTACGATGCATTGGAGTTCCTGCTCCCAGCGGGCACACCACCTCTCAACACACTCATCAACACACAAATCTGGAACTATGTAATATTTCATGAATCTTAAGTTACTTCACACGCCATAAATAGTATCCTTGGATACAAGACAAATCACGCAATGTTAAAATATAACCCGCACCCACTTTTTCCTCCACTTACTTTTTCGGCGCACCCTTCTTTCGTCCACTTCCTTTTCTTTGCGCCCTTCTTTCCTTCACTTCCTTTTCTGTGCACCCTTCATTCCTCCACTTACTTTTTCTGCGCACCCTTCTTTCCTCCATTTCCTTTCTATGCTTCCTTCTTTCTTCCTCCTTTTCTATGCGCCCTCCTTCCTTCCACTCCTTTTCTATGCACACTTCTTTCCTTCACTTCTTTTTCTATGCACCATTTTTTCCTCCACTTCCTTTTCTCTGCACTCTTCTTTCTTCCACTTCCTTTGCTATGCGCCCTTCTTTGCTCCACTTCCTTTTCTATGCACCCTTTTTTCCACCACTTCCTTTTCTATGCACTCTTCTTTCCTCCACTTCCTTTTCTATGCGCCCTTCTGTCCTCCACTTCCTTTTCTATGCACTCTTCTTTCCTCCACTTCCTTTTCTATGCGGCCTTCTTTCCTCCACTTCCTTTTCTGTGCATCCTTAATTCTTTCCTCCATTTCCTTTCTATGCGCCCTTCTTTCCTCCACTTTCTTTTCTGTGCATCCTTAATTTTTTCCTCCATTTCCTTTCTATGCACCCTTCTTTCTTCCACTTCCGTTTCTGTGCATCCTTCTTTCCTCCATTTCCTGTCTATGCTCCCTTCATTCTTCCTCCTTGTCTATGCGCCCTCCTTCCTTCCACACTTTTTCTATGCACACTTCTTTCCTTCACTTCCTTTTCTATGCACCCTTTTTTCTCCACTTCCTTTTCTATGCACTCTTCTTTCCTCCACTTCCTTTTCTATGCGCCCTTCTTTCCTCCACTTTCTTTTCTGTGCATCCTTAATTTTTTCCTCCATTTCCTTTCTATGCACCCTTCTTTCTTCCACTTCCGTTTCTGTGCATCCTTCTTTCCTCCATTTCCTTTCTATGCTCCCTTCTTTCTTCCTCCTTTTCTATGCATCCTTCTTTCCTCCACTTTCTTTGTCTATGCACACTCACAGTGTCTGGTTCGAGTACACTCGAATGAAAAATAGTGATATTTGATAAGAGACTTATTAAGTCAACTAGTGTATGTCGAGCTGTAGTGCCAGAATATGTGCCGTGTTGAAATGCAGTAGTGCACACAGCACAGACGCCCGTTAGCGTGCCGTGTGAACGCCGTGGGAGTTGGTACAGATACGTCACCTTCACCGTTGGCAACCTCCCCAGAATGTCCAGCAGATGATTATTGGTGGCTGGCTGTCATTGTCATGTTAACTGTTGGCGAGCATTGTTTCGACAGACAGCTCAAACATAATTATGTATACGCTCGAAAATTGTATTTATATATTTATATTGGGATTAACGATGCACTCTACTGATGACCACGATCTATTGGCGACGATGAATGATTTATGAGATGATGGCATGATGAGATGAGAGGTTATTTCATTAGGTGTAAGTTGGGTAGTGGGAAGGAGTCGGTCGTGGTCTGTTAAGGAACCATCCCAGTATTGACCTGAAGAACAGAGGGGAACCATGAAAAACCCATGTCAAGATGGTCGACCATGACGGGAATCGAATCCCGGTCTCGTGAATGACGGTTCAGTGTATTAACCACTAGGCCACACGTCTCAGTACACGCTCGAAAATAAATAGGCATATAAATAATGTAACTAATTATTCTTTCTTTCTCTCTTTCTTTCTTTCTTTCTTTCTTTCTTTCTTTCTTTGTTTGTTCTTTACCTGTGATACAGTCAATAGAATTTATAAAAATGTCAAATATTACATAACTTGTATCCCAAGGATAGTGTGTGTCGAGAGAAGTGACCGAGTGGTTGATTCACTGAACCGTCATTCAGGAGGCCGGGGTTTGATTCCCGCCATGACTTGACCATCCTTACAGGGTTTTTTCGTGGTTTCCCTCTGTTGTTCAGGTTGATACTGGAATGGTTCCTCAACAACAGGCCACGACCGATTCCTTCCCACTATCCAAAAACAACTAATAAAATAACATTTCATCTCATCGTCCCATCATCTCATATATTATTCACCGATGCCAGTAGATCGTAGTCATCAGTACAATGCGTAGTTAAATCTAATACACATAAATAAGACTACAGAGATCAAGCGATCTGTATAAAATGAATGGTGTATGGGTATGGGAAAAATGAATGGGTATGCGTTTTCAATATGTCTGAAATAAATATTGAAGAGATTAACTAGATTTTATACAAATCGTTTGGTTTCTGTATAGTGTTATTGGATGAGCGATAGCGAAGACTTCCTTCCCTCTCTTACGGAGCTTTGTTTTTGCGTGTGTGTGTTTTTTTTCTGTTTCTTTGTAAGCACTGCACAGGTCGCACGGTTTGACTGGTCAACATGGAACTTTTTCTGAACACGTTGACTTATCCAACTTGGAACTGTTTGGCTTTTGGGTCAAATCTGTTCGA
>OZ023327.1:17063950-17213950 GCA_964007535.1 Brachyptera risi | reverse complement strand
CATCTCATCATCTCATTCATCAGTACAGTGAGTCGTTTCACCCAATATAAATAAAATAAGCATAGATTTATTGGCTTGATCAGTTCAATTGACAAAGTTTTAGGCGAATATTTTAAAAATTATTTCCAAGTTTCAATTCTACACACTGAATTGTAGGATCTGAACTGGTGGTAGCTCAGTGCTAATGCACTTGCTTGGTGTGACTGAAAGATGAATGTAGATCTGACCTCGGTTCGATTCCTGCCACCGTCTATCTTTACAGAGGTTTTTCGTAGGTATGTAAAATACCAGGACAGTCCCTTTACAGTTTCTGACCAATTCGTTCCCACTACGTAAGATACCTTCACCTCATTATTCCACCACCTCATCAATCATTCATCCGACGCCATCTTAGCCATCAATACAGTGCGTCGTTGAACAAATATTTATATATAAATGAATACAATGAATTGTAGGGCTTAAGTAGCTGAGGGAGAGTTGTACTCGATCAGTAGCACGTACACGCAAGATTGTTTGCAGACTTGTGATAATATAACATGCGGATTCGACGTGTTTCTTGTATGTATTCTTCTAGCAAAGCCACTTGTCCTGAATCAGGGATATCCTCATGATAGAACAACAAGTTCTGACCTACTAGCCAATTATTTATCACCTCTCTGTTAATTATTAGGGTGAGCGTAGCGAAGACTCTCCCTTGTTTCTCGCACCAAACTTTCTCTGCATTTTGTCGAGTTCCTATTCGAATTGCCCGTGTGATGACTTTCCACAGATCCGACGTCTCAAATGAGGAATGTGTTATCTGTTCATTGGGTTGACTTGAAGTTAATTACAATAAGTAGGCGTGAAGGCTGTTGAGAAACAGATTGATATTTGCTATCGGTCCATTGGTTGGGTTGTTTGAGCTCTAGCGACGCTTGGAGATTTCCACGTAGGTTGGCGGAGGAGGAGGAGGAGAAATGGAAAGAGAAAGAGGAAGAGGAAGAGGAGGAGGAGACTAAGAATTCGAAAAAGTAAATTTTTTACAGTAACTTGTTCTTCTTCTTCTTCTTCCTCTTCTTCTTTTTTTAATAACATCGAAACGTGATACAAAATAATTGTTTCCCAGTTGAAGCTATGGATGAAAGTAGGATCGCTTGGACGGGGCACCAAAGGGGCGATCTTATCACCCCAAACACTACATTTTCTAAACGCGTTTCACGATTTTACTGAATTTGATTGAATTAGATTTTATGCCGTGTTCTAGTTTCTAAGATTTACAATTACAAGACGTTCAAACCCCGGCTTTTGGCGGTTGAATTACTGCATGATGTGCGGAACTTGGGTCTCGTCAAGCTACCGCTCGACTAGATACCAATGGATTGAGGAGTAGTCGTCTCGTCCAACAACGATTGTTGCTGCAGGCCATGTCGATAACTGCAGTCAATCTAGACTTGAATTGGAATCTTCTTATTCAGGATTTCTTTGTCATGTTGATACTGAGACGAGTGGTCGAGTGACTATAGCTCACTGAACCGTCATTCAGACGACAGGAATTCGATTCCCGCCATGATCAACCATCCTGACAGGGTTTTTCGTGGTTTCTCTCTGTCGTTCAGGTTTATACTGGGTTGGTTCTCAGTATCCATAAACATGATAAAATAACCTTTCGTCTCATCATCGTCTCATCTCATTCACCTACGCAAATAGATCTCAGTCATGTCAGTGCGTCGTTGAACCCAATATAAATAAATTCATTCGTGTTGATATAGTCTGTGCCGGGTCTTCCTAATTATTTATATTTCTGTCTTTTTTTTTTGTAATTATGTTGTTTTCAAAATGAATCTTTTCGGTCAGGTGTTCATCTTGATCTGGAAATTTGGATGAGCATTTATTCCACTTGCTATATATATATATATATATATATATATATATATATATATATATATATATATATATATATATATATATATATATATATATATATATATATATATATATATATATATATATATATATATATATATATATATATATATATATATATATATATATATATATATATATATATATATATATATAGTTGCCCCACATATCGTGTGCACGACATTATTGCACGCGTGTCGTCTGCACTGCTTTTCTCGAGCAATAGCCTCAAATCTCATATAGCTCAGTTGGTAACGCGCTCGCTTCATGTGATCCGGGAGGTGATGTGAGAGGTATATCGGGCCTTGGTTTGACCTCCTCCACCGTCCATCTTGGTTTCCCTCTGTAGTCTAGGCTAATGCCTGGATGGTTCCTAGTATACAGGTCACGACCGCTTCCTTCCCACTATCCTTCCCATTACTGACGAAACCTTCATCTCATCATCTCATTATTAATTCATCCGACGCAAATAAATCTTGGTTATCATCACAGTGCGTCAGTTAACTCAATGTAAATACAAAATAAAATTGAACCATTATAATTAAGCTGAAAACAAATTGATTATTGACCTATAATTGATAATTGGGCTCGCACAGATTGAAAGTTCAAAATTAAATTGTCGATATACAGTTATGTTGCTTAGCAGCCTTGTGGGTGGGATCGACCGATAATCCGTAGTTCGCAAGCACTTGTCTCAGCCAAATGATTACTTCTGCTAGTTCGGCATACCTTCCTGTTCATCTGGT
Organism: Brachyptera risi; assembly: GCA_964007535.1. NCBI lineage: Eukaryota > Metazoa > Arthropoda > Insecta > Plecoptera > Taeniopterygidae > Brachyptera > Brachyptera risi. The sequence continues at coordinate 17,211,302 of OZ023327.1, read as the reverse complement.
CCACTTTTGACTAGATTTACATATTTCATGCGATCTGTGCATGAAGCACTGACAAATATGCAATGATTATTTTATTTTATGATTCCATTGTTTTCCATGAACAAACTCTATGTTTGTATTTTTAGTTTGTATTTATATTTATATATATATATATATATATATATATATATATATATATATATATATATATATATATATATATATATATATATATATTGAAAATAAATATATGATGAATAGTAATAGACGTTTCTCTGAACTGAGACGGGTGGACCAGTGGCTAGCACGCTGAGCCGGTATATCCTGAAAGAAGTTCATCGTCGTTGATTCTCTTTCGTTAAGTTTAAGGTGGCTGAATACTATGAATGGCCACGACCTTTTCCAATTCTCACTATCCCAACTCCCATCATGAAGCAGCCTTTCATCTCATCTTTGCCTCATCTCGTTCTTCATTCACCAAAGCCAGTAGATCTTGATCAGCAGTACAGTGCGTCGTTAAACCCAATACAAATGGATTCATTTTTCATTCATATTGGGTTCAACGAATCACTCTACTGATAAGCACGATCTAGGCGTCGGTGAATGATATATGAGAATAATGAGATGATGGGATGAGAAGAAATGTTTTTTTTATCATGTGTTTTTGGATAGTGGGGAGGAGTCGGTCGTTGCCTGTTGTTAAGGAACCATTCCAGTATTGACCTGAACGACAGAGAGAAACCACGAAAAACCCCTGTCAGGATGGTCGACCATGGCGGAAATTGAACCCCGGTCTCCTGATTGACGGTTTAGTGTATTAACCACTCGGCCACTTGTCTTGGTACAAATAGAACGAAGAATAAATCAAATGCTCCTCTGATGTCGATGTTTCCCAATCCTATGTTTTCAGTCTGTTCTGTATCTAGGTCTTGGCAAGGCCGAGTTTACAAATTGAAATCCGTAGTATCAGGTGTTCTAGATCCGGATCCAACGATCATTAGGTTTTCTCCATTAGTAATTTAGTTTTTCACTCATTAGTATTGATACACTTCTAATAGTTGCTAATCTAAACACACGCTTGAGTAGGTAGTGTATATTTTCATGTCCGTAAGAGAACCAGGGCTTGTTTTCTGATCGTCGATTACAATCTGTGCTCAAATGTTATCAGTATGATCCAATAGTCCACATTTGAATTGAAAATAATATCTACTGAGGAGTATCGTTTACTTTCCACATGGTCAACGTCGGGTCATCATTTGCTACAACTCTTAATCCATTTGTCTCTTGAACATTATCGCTACAACCTTTGACTGAGACGAGTGGTCGCACGCTGAACCGTCATTCAGGAGACCGGGGTTCGTTTCCCGCCGTGGTCGACCATCCTGACAAGGGTGTTTCGTGGTTTCCCTCTGTCGTTCAGGTCAATACTGGGATGGTTCTCCAACAACAGGCTACAACCAACTCCTTTCGACTATCCAAAAACACCTAATAAAATAACATTTCATCTCACCATCCCATCATCTCATTCATCATTCACCAATAGATCTCAGTCATCAGTACAGCGCGTCGTTAAACTCAACATAAAATAAATTAAATACAACCTTCGAAGCCATAACTACCTGTTGTTGAAGCTACTGTGACATTGGCCTCAGTCACCATTTCTTACTAGCCACCACCCCTAAAAACTTATTTATAGCTAAATGTAATGTGAAGAGCTAAACAGTATACGATATTTGTCGAGGAGGAAGAGTAATGGAGAATGTGGAGGCATATTTTTGTGTTCAGACCTCTAAATAAACTGGTGATGAACGGTCTTGTGTTTTTTTTTTTGTTCCAGGGAATGAAGATGCTGGCAGTGGTAACGTTCGAGCAGAGCTTGTAGGACGAGACGACAATGGTATGAACAGATGCTTAACTAGATAATTATTACCGAATTCATGAGTTGACATTATTGTCTTCTTTAATTGATTTGTTTCACTTGCAAGTTCTTGTACACATAACATCAGCTGATCAGTTGACTACGTTGCCGATTGTGCCAGTAACCTAGTATACGCCTGTTGAGGCACTGGAACATTTGGGAACTTTGTAAACCTATCAATTTCATCATCGCCATCACCAATCTCTTCGTTCTGAATACCAATCACCTTCCACTGGAATCACAATCACTAACAAAAGTCACAAACACCACGGCTGAGAGTTTTAGAAAGTAGTCTTCTGTCTTCATCACTGGCATTCGGTCACTGATCTCACAGTGGGTGCGAACTGTACACTAATCCCCACCACTTCACCAATCATTACACATCTTCAAACATCTCTGTTTCATTCATTCATTGATCATTTTATATAATATGTCTGATGAATACGCATTTATGTATTATTTCTTAAATTAACTTTGGGACCAATTCTTGATTTTAGTGCTGTTATCATGTAAAATGTGACTAACATAAATACTATTTCATCATTTTCACGTTCTTGTTTTGTGCACTTGCTATATCTGTACAAAATGTAAGTGTTTTGACCTTCTGTGGCCGGATTTACAAAAGTTTCATCTTTTGAGACCGATTTTGGTTCTTAATACTATTGATAAAATGTTTGAGTAAAGAATTGTAATGAATTTTGATTCCAACTTTTGACCTTTAATATTATATTATAGGAGTGGTTTTAATGGACATAAAACTTTCAACTCACAATTTGGATAGATGGTTTCGATATTTTGCGCACTAAAATCGAACCAGTACGAATTTTAAAGCTTAACAATCATAACTGGGAGCTTTGTGATGTATATTGATCTCTCTTTTTTTTGTAATCTAAGGAATTCGTCCGACAGGTGACTTTTGACCGCTCCTTTAGAAACTAGGTCTATCAAGTACTTTTTATTTGCAATTTTGCAGCAGGTATAAAGTGTTACAAAAATAAGAATATCTCATATCATGGTGGAGGAATTAACATAGAGAGTGTAGATAATTTTGGAGCAAATTATTTTGAGCAGCTCTTATCTGTGTGCTTACAATACTTGATGCTATACATATAAATCAACAATTATACCGGACATCAAGTTATCTATTTGCCTGCAAAGATCGTACAAAAACTTCATCGTGAAGGAATGTACCTAATGGGATGTGCTAAATTAGCAGATGTCAGGAAAAAAATACATGTTCATATTCTTATAGCTTGATGTAGTGTTGAAACGTGTACCACTACTATTGAGATCTAAGATTGTGACACTGTAAATGTACTAATTATTAGAGTTATCATTCACAAAGGCTCAGAATAGAAATGTATTTCTGATCAAGAACCAGGTTAAAATAGACTTGGTTTTGGAGATAACAAGATAACTCAAGAGATACTGGTAAGAGTAAGCTTGAGTTAGGAGGAAGTGGCATAGCTAAAAAAAACTAGCAAGTCATTTTCGTCATCTATAGAATTCTGTCATTAGCGAAATATATAGCAACAAGAGTATTGTAAGCAAACCTATTTAGCTGAATTTTGTTCAAAACTATTCGTGGTAAACTGTGAAACATCTTCATTTGCTCTGTTAGAAATACATAAAATTACCATAAAAACCATGGTGTAAAATGTGGAAAAGGATTCATTGAAGGCTGATAGGTTTCAATTTCAAATTCAAATTCGTATCAAGTGATGACTGAATTAAGTACAATGCAGTTCAGTATTCAATCATTTATTTATCATACATCACTATCATCATAGACTATAATATATTTGACCAGAAACTTTCAATATTCACAGAAATGAAATGTGACTTCTACTTTCCTGTAAGTTCGAGTTTTAATCTGTCTTTTTTTCTATATAGGCCTATATTCGAAACAAACCAGAAAGTTAAAAATTATCAATTGTTTTCACTGAGAATCCTTTTCCACAATTGAAGTCACTTCCATTGACTAAATTAATTACTTCAAACACTGACTGAATTGTTATCTCTTTTCTTGGATACTCTATCAACTCTCACCAGAAGACAACACTGTCTTACTGTTGGACAACAATGGACGTAATGGCCGCTATTTGGCCACAGCAGTGCCTGTGGTTACCTCAACAGCAAGGACCTTTGTACAGGAGGGCACTACAACAGAATATGCCACCCACGTAATAGGGACTCGGTTAGATAAGGGTAAACTGTATGCTTCCGTGGTAGGAACTAGTTCTCGAGTATATTACGATACTCACTTACCTAGATACAGTATTGATAATCAAATATTACCTTCAAATGCCCGGCCACCTGTAAGACCTGCAGCACATTTAGTCTATCCGGATAAAGAGGCTAGAATACATTTAAGTAACCGCAACTCAGCGTCAACTTATCAGACGTACGTCAACAGTGATACTACGCCCACCAAAGTTTTAAAAAGTTATCCCGATATAACAGCAATCAAGCAATCACCTTTAGAGGAAGATCTGAAGAAACAGCAGCAAGATTCTATGGTGACATTCTCGAGTCAATCTTCATCTAGTAAACATATTGAACGAAAGCAGAAAGATATTGATACAGAAGAAGATAACTATTTAATATCTCCGAATCAAGAAATGTTCAAAAAACGAAATGCTGATAAACCTGGCGTAAATCCAGCTCAGGTAGTGAAACCTGTTCTAGGATTACCAACATTCACTATTAAACATGACTTTGCTCCAAGCGGATTTTCAGCAGATACTGAAGAAGAAGAAGATACAACTGAGGGTAAGACGTTGAAGGAACGCGTCTTTCAACGGGGAGGCAAAGCACTGTATCGCAATGGAATAAAAATGGGCAACCGTAAGCTTGACACGGTGACATATCGAGGTTTTGCTGACTTTACAACAACTGTTGGCGACACAGTAATTATTTTCATGCCAAACACGGCCAGTACTGAAGCTAGCAAGGTAGTTATCCAACCATCATCTTCAACTCTGACTGAGGACCCAATCAAGATTGTGACCAAGATGAAGACATTCTACTCCCACACTCCTGGCATGCAGACCAAAACTGTAACTGGTCATAGTATAAGTATGCAGACAAGTTTACCAACCCATGTTGTCTTACCAGACAGTAATACGCGTCAAGTGAAAGCATTTTCACCAGCTGAACCGGTCCTTATCATCGAGGGTGAATCCTCTACGGAACCCATTGAAGTGCTAACAAAAGAGACTCCAACAGAGCAAGATGATCAAACAGAGCCAGAAGTAGTCATTGAACCATCGAGTGTGTCATTGGATTCTTCGATGCCGGCTGATTCCGAGCAATTCCCGTCTGTGGTAGATTCCAGTACGGTTTTCTTACCTTCCCCCACTGAACCCCTAGCAACGTTTGCCACCACAAGAACGCAAATCCTAGCCGCCGCTGATCAGGAGAAACCTCTGGGATTAATCAAGGTACTTGGAGGAACACGTTCTCACAACTCAACAACCACTTTGTTCACCTCACTCATATATGGAACAGTAATTGATGGCACATACTCCCAAGTAATCCACTCAACATCTTCGGTGTATGTGTCGGCAAGTACAGCTGCCGTCAACACTACAGCGGCCGTTCCAGCAACTACAGCTGAGCCAGAGGATATTTCGACGACTACAGAAAATGTGATGTCGACCAACAACGAGGATATCGCTACAAACCCAATGGACTCGACCACTCCTGCCCTTGACACTGAGACAGTTAGTAATGAAGTAGAAACTGGTCGTAAGATTAAAACACGACCTCAAGATCAGTTCATTGTAGACAGTAGTGTTGATGCTGATAAAGATGTTCTGAAAGAAAATCCTGTTTCCGTTCAACAAGTTGCCATTGCAACTGACGAAAACCTGACAAAATTGATACCAACAACTGTCTTCAAAACATTTACATATTTAACGACGTTCTTCATACCTGATGGCTCTACAACAACCACATCAGTCAGGTCAAGAGAAGTAACAACCTCAGATGTTAACATCATTACAAGCGTAATTAGCGGAAATGTTGATAAAATGAGTATAAGTTCATCGACTGTCAGTTTGTTGCCAGATGTCTCTATTGATACAATGGTAACTGCAGAGGAAAAGCAACAAACGACGACAAATGCACCAATAGAAAAAGAAGTGTTGACCACAATATCTCTTAACGATAAGGCCTCTACAGAAAGCACAACTTTAGATGGTGATAAAACTACCGAATTTGTAACAGAAGTGGAGAAAACGACGACAGAGAAGGTGATAGATGAAGAAGGAACAACAATCTCCACCACAGTGAAGGAAGAACAACCTGCAGTCGTACAGTTGGAGGAGAGAACAGTTCCCACGCCAACTACTAATTCTCCCGTGGATAATGAGGATGAAGAGATAGATCTAATATTCAAAACACTCTACACAACTTACACCTATTTGACAACATTCTTCCAAGAGTCCACAACAAGCGTGTCAAGTCGAGAAGTAGTAGTTACTAATATTGTAACTTCTACGCTGGATCGCGACTTCCTTCTGGGTGCCACTGATGCAGCTGTCGCTAGTTTGTTTGGTAATGGAGAAAGTACTTCTACCCCCGATATTCAGCCAACGAGCGTAGGTGTAGGAAGGCCAACTACTCAACCCTTCTCAGGTTTTATCAGAGGATCAGATGAAGATTCAGATAGCTCTCCCGGCGACATTCTTGAACCGTCGGAAACTGATGGTCTCGATGGTGCTACCAAAACATTTTTCACAACGTATACATACTTCACAACAATATTTGTGGATGGAGAAACAACTATTTCGAGTAGAACAGAAGTATACACAAACGTAGTTAACCCAAGCTTAGCCATATCTTCAACTCCAACATTCCAGAATATTCGTCCTACAAGGCCTGCTGTGGATGATGACTTGGATCAAGAAGAAGCACCACAGAGCCAAATCCAAGTGTCTGGTATATTTGAAAATCTTGCAGCATCCCACACAAGAATCTCTTCGTTGAAATCAACACCTCATTATGCATATAGTAGTACTATTTCACGCAGTCGCATACCGAGTTCAGGAAGTATCTCATTAGACATCAGAAGTTCAATAGCATCAGATGAAATTGATGCTAATGAAAGTAATGACATTATTTTACCGCAAAGCAATAAAAAAATCAAAGATAGTTATGCGACATTGACAAGATCACAGATTAATGATGCATCTGCTGCAGCGTTCGAAGGTACTACATTCAAATCACATAACGAAAATGAGGAACCAAATGTGACTGAAGAGTCAGTAACCTCTGATGAACCAAACATGAGAATGAAAGAAGCTATCCTGGCACAAGAACAAGGTGGTTCATCAGTGAATTCCTTATCTGGTGAAATCGAAAAACAGGAGTCTTCAACAACCGAATCATCTGTAACCGATAAAGTTCCTGAGATGCAAGTTCGAGTTGATACATTTTTTGCCGGAGAAGACTTATCTGAAGAGCCTGTTACAATGAAAATATTGAGTATGGTAACCGATATGACAAGCAGTACCTCTGGTGGAAATGCGCTTCCTAATGCTTTAGACGACCAAGTAAGTTCTGAGAGTAATACTGAAGAAATCGAACCATCTCCTACCTTACTCCTACAAACTTCTTTCACTACATTTACTTATTTTACAACTGTGTACAAAGGAAGCACTTCCTCAGAAGTAATAAGTCGTCTTGAAACTATTACGAATGTTGTTACAGAGACTCTTTCTCCTACACGATCATCGGTAATTGAAGAAGACTCCACTCTACCTATCACGTATTTTACAACATTCACGTATTGGACAACACTTTATCGTGATGGAAATACAGTGATAACAAGCAGAGAAGAAACCGTTTCTAATGTAATAACTCCTACAGTCACATTGCCTACAGTGTTGATAACTGCCACACAGGCAACTGAGCTAGAAAAACCAAATGCGGATCCTGCAGTTGTAGAACCTGCATCAGTGCAAGACAGTAAAATGGAACCCACGACATATTACACAACATATACTTATTTTACCACTTCATACGTTGGCAATAACACAGTACTGAATAGCCGCTTGGAAACTGTCACTAACGTTGTCAACGAGACTGAAGATCAATCAGGAAGAGCTATCGGTGCATCAGCCCCTGATCAGTTAATCGTCGACCAGATAACGAAAACGGAGGCTGCCACACTTAAAACAGGTCTTCTTTCGACAATATTCACGAGCGAGGTTTCAGATGGAACTACTACGTTGTTCTCAACCGATGTGTATGGAACTTATATTGACGGACTCTATGCTCAGATATTAGAAAGTTCAACACAAATAGTGACAGATACGATTTCCAAGTCTTCCACTGTGCACCTTCAACCAACAGGAGTGGTTTCTTTGAATGAGGGTCGAATAGTTGATGCGGATGGTATTAGTACAACGTATTTCACGACAATGGCCATAGGAACGTACATTGAACAACTGTATGCTCAAGTCATTGAGAGCACTTCGTCTGTCAAGGTAGATGAAGAGAAAAAGACACAACTAGCACTAGAAAATGAAGGAGATCAGAGTCAGAAAACAGGTCTAGTAAGACTTATCGAAGGCACACAAGTAAAGGATCATACAACGACTTTCTACGAATCTAAGGTTGTTGGTACAGTGATAGATGGACGTTATGCACAAATTATTGAGAGCACATCAAGTTACAAGATTGATAAGACTACGGAGGTTCCAAAAGTGATGATAACGGCAACACCGGCTGTGACATTAGGTCAAGACATAACAGGTACAAACATCATTACAACCTCTCCCAATCCTACTGTCATTGAGAGTTCCTTGGGTGAGGACGGAACAGAGGAGGAGCAAGAAGGAGAGGAAGAGGATGAAGATGAAGAAGATGATGGTGATGGATCTTTGAAAAAATCGAAAAAATCAAGATTGACTTTCTCATCTCGTAAACGTACGTTCACTCCAGTTATACGTCCGTTTGCTTCACGTAATCGTCCAACATTCAATCCACGACGCAAGACGGCAGCTGCTAGCAGTGCTACTACTATCACGCGGACAACCCTGACTCCTACCGTAACAGCAACGCCTGCTGCAAAGTCTTCTGAAAGTCGTGGAAGATTTGCCACAAGCAGAAGGCAAAGCTCTGCGCTAAATGAAATTCGTCCAACAGCTTCAAGTTCTCGAAGATTTTCCAGAGTACGTGGATCAACACCAGGTTTGGGGTCTTCGAGCATCTCCTCGTTATCACCAAGTCGTGGACGTTCTAGTTCGAGAGTATTCCCAACAGCCACTGTGAGTCTGTCTGGTTCTTCTAGACGTGCGGGATTCTATAGAAGCTCATCGACACGTGGTGGTTCATCAGATTCTCCACCAAGATCTTCAATCGGAGCGAGCAATTCACGGTTTAGAATAAGACCAACATCATCTGGCTTTGCTAGAGGCTCAAGTTCTTTGTCATCAACACCAATCAACAATGACCAAACAAGTCTTGAGGAAAATGATATCACCACTCTCATGACTGAAGAAACTCCAGCTTTCACAGAAGAGGAACAGGATTCTCCTACACAAGCTTTGTCGACAACAACTGAATCACCCCGTAGATCGAACCCTCTACTGCGTTTCCGCCGCCCGCCAAATTTGCGCGCCCCAACCACATCCGCGGCACCAACCAGTACAGCTGCTCCCAGAAGAAATTCGTTGTTACGTCGTACGTCTGACGTGAATAGTAACAAGATCGTCACCACTTCAACAACTGTAAAACCTCCTCCATCATTCAACAGTCGATTCAAGAACCTCAATAATAATCGACCACGTCCGTCAAACAGTTTGTTTCCAAGAAGAGAATTGCTGAAAAAGCCAGAGGAAGAAGTGAAGGTGGAACAAAAGATTTTAGAGAAAGATGAAGATGTCCTACAAAAAGAAGACAGTGAAGAGGATATTGGAGATAATGATTATGAAGGATCGGAAGTAGAAGAATCGAATACGGAAGCTTCGCCAAGAAGGGGAAAGGCATTTACTCCTCAAATACGTCCGTTTGTCGGTTTTCAAAGAAGACGTTCAAAGAGACAGACTTCGGAATACGGTGCAAGAAGAGACACAACATCAAGAACATCCTATAATCAACGATTTCGACGCCCAACTACCAGAGCTCAATCGTCAGTTCAAGAGCGCGTAGACGTAATCGAAGAAGAAATAATAACTGAAGCACCGAAAAGCAGATCATCTGGTCGTTTTACACCAAGACCAAGGCCTTCCCAACAAGTCCAGCCTAAAATCAGATCTACTACAGCATCATCAAACACCGGTAGGTCACAGTTTACTCTACGGGAAAAGGACACAACACCGAGAACAGCATTTCGAAGGCCTACACCTTCTCCCAGGCGAAGACCTACCTCGAATGTGAAAGACACAACTAATAGTAGACAACAGTCGAGACTTCGTCCACAGCTCAATTCTCAAACAGATGCGCCGCAATATTCGCGCTCGAATGGTCGTCGATATTCTAATACAAATGCAAATTCACGTCGTCCAGTAAGCAGATCCAGGAGTCGTGGAGATACTACTAGTTTCGAAAGTTACACTCCAGCTGCGTTTGATGGCACGATAACCGTAACCCATCGGATACCCACTGAAGTGACAATACCCGTTGTAAATGGTAAGATTACTGAATACCGTAATGTTATTACTGCCAGTCCGAGTACAGAAATCCTAGGCCCTCACCAGTATACTGCGACTTCTGGTAAAGATGGTAGCACCGTGTTACTGCTTACCTCTGAAGTCACCGGTACACTAGCTGGAGGCGTAACTGAAATTACACAATATGTTTTGCATGGAACGCCAACAACAAGTGTTACTTTCACCCCTACAACTATTCGCGGGCGTAAAACATCGTATTCTCATATTGTACCAAGTACAGCTTATGAAGTTGAACGGCTAGTAAGCACAATTCATCCTCATCTCTCACCAAATGCACCATTGGCAAATATTCTTCTATCTCAGCTACTATTAGGAAACTTGAATCTAGCTCAACCGAATATTAATCCTCTGCTTGGTTTGAACCAAGCTCAGACAGCTCCTGCTACTCCTATCACCGAGTTCAAAACACGAGCTACGACCTACGTGACGACCGTTACTAAAGGGACGAGCACTATTCTGCCTCTGACGTTCCGCGGAAAGGAAATACTAACGACAATTGTTGAAATGTCTTTAGAAACGATTACAGCAACTGAGTTTATTACCGACACAATCGTGATAACACCCACTGCTGCTGCAGCTGCCGCTAACCAACAGCAATTAAACTCCCTGCTTTTACCAGCACTTCTGCAAGCCCAGTTGTTACAAAGTCAGGGTCAGCAAACTACGCAAAACCCATTGTTTTCGTTGCAACAAAACCAGGAGCAAAAAATTGAAGATGTTATAGATGTTGAAGAATTAGCACGTGGGTCAGCAGGAAAACGCCGCAAGCAAGACGATCCTGACAGACAGGTGAGAGATTCGGATAGAGAGTATGACGATGACGAATTGACTGTACTTGAAGAGGAGCCAAAAGTAGTGCCTCGATTTAAACCTTCCCGTAAGAAACCGGCAAGGGGTCAAGTCGTAGATAAAAAGCCCCCAGATCCGCCGCTACCAGCAACATCTGTCATCACACTGTATGTGTCTGGCCGACGCCCAGGAGAGTTCAGCACCGTCCTCTCGACGATAGTTGTCGACGACGACAGCTCCACCATGATTAAGAAACGAGAGGCTGCATTCGCTGCACCAGACTTATTCAAGGTCAATCCGTCAGAGCTTCCCACCCCTGACAGCTATTTACCAAGAGATCAAGGATACTTGGAAAACACACTTCTATTCTCAGTGAATGATGTACCTGTCGAAATCAGTCGTATGGAAACGCAGAGTCTAGAAAGTATTGTCGGCGATGTTACCAAGTACAATAACGCAGATCAATTCTCTCCAACCGCAAAAAGCAATCCCACACCGAGTAAAAAAGCTTTGACGCAGAAGTCCTCGATCAAAACAGACAAAATTACCGGTCATTTTTTATCCAAAGGCCCCGCTGAGTTCACCCCACTCAAGCGGAAGGTCGTTATCAAAGTAAACGGGGGTGGAGTAGAGGAAGAAATTATAAAACAAAAGAAATTGAAAACCCATGATACAAATAGTGAAGTAGTTTCAATATTACAAGATACTAATACTAATACTAACAAACATGTTCGTGTGAAAAGGAACACGGAAGACTCAGACAATGATGATGATTCAATAGCAACTAAGCCTGTTCAAACGCGTTACAAGAGAATCAGGGTTCGAGTTCCAACTGCCAGGCGTATTTCTGACGGTGCGAATCATGAGAGCTACTCTTTTTCAAAAGCACGTCACCCTGATCAAGATCCAGACATAGAGTTGGACAGGTCTAGTGCTAATCCTTTCATAGATTACCAACAAAACCATTATTCAACCAGAACAAAGGTTGTTGATGATGATAATAAAAGTCAAAATGTCAACAATAACGATGACAGTCATAAAAAAAGAATCTTAATTCGCAGACGGAAACCGACCCACGAGAATAATACTGAACCGAGAGTGTCGACGAATACACTTATAAACAACGGTGCATCGGTTTCATCTGTAGAAGGTCCAAATTCAATCACAACAAGAAGAAAGGTTGTTGTGACTAAAAGACGAACAGTAACAAGTTCGAGCTCACTGACACCAACTGCGTCGTCACATCGACGACGTGTTGTAGTTACCAAGAAGCGTCTCCTAGCGACATTGCCAGAAGATGATGTGCTTCCAGAATCAACAGCGGTCTTACTGGATCCACCTGATACCACGGTCGTGACTCAAATCTTGAACTCTCTTGATTACAGTGAGCACAACAGCCCTAATATATCCAATTTTAGTGAAGAAGAATCTGTCAAAGATAAAGATATTCCACTTCAAACAGAATTAAATTCTTTATCAAACAGTTCACTTCAAATACAGTCGTCATTTGTTGAAAATTCATTTGCAAACAGCGCAGATTTGTCTTTGTCAACTACGGAGTTGCCTAGCGACATTGTAACTACGTCTGCAATAAATGGCATTGAGATCGATCCGTCAACTACTGTGCAGATGGATGCTGTGGAAGGAAACACGACGGACAATATTACAGGAACAGTAGAAACATTACATGCTACATCGATGTTAGAAGAAAGTTCAACTTTGGATGGACCACGTTTTATTCGTCCAACACGATTCTCAATCACACGAAAGCCGAGTCGTAGTAAAGCGTCGTTTCATGGAGGTCGCCGTAAAACCTCAGAGTTTAAAACTCCAACGAACTCTCCAACAAAAACAGGTTTCCGATCATCTACGGACATAAATACCCGCAGCAGCCTCACAACACCTGCTGACCTGAAACCTTCACCAACAGCAAATAGTTTCAAACCGTCCAGCAAAGCATATAGACCGAATAAAAGTAAAACTTATGGAAAAGCAAACACAACTCCTTTGTCAGACTTGAAAGACTCTGATGAAACGCTTGATTCTCCTATCTCTGAGTCGAAAACCTTACACTCTGAGATTACAGAAACTCCTCAAACTGGTCCAATATCTGACAGTATAGATGTGAATCGTAAACCCGCATCTCTCCCTACTCCTGTGAAAGAAAGCGAGGTGAATCTGCTCGTAGCTCGTTTGGTAACCCGAACAAAACTACGCACGTATACTTACATCGTAACGCGGGTAGCTGGCTCAGAGGTGGTAGTCACTTCCAGTACAGAAGTCAAACCTCACGTGACTACCGAAACAATCACTCAATCTCTGTCGATACCCGACATACAAGAAACAGGTAAGAATGAGTCATCTTCTTCTCTTCTCTATCTCTTTTTCAAAAATGCTGTGCAATACATTTCATTTGTATCTGTTATATTGGTTGAATATTATATATTTGTGTTTACATTCAGATTACATATAGATTGTGCATTATAATCTACAACTAATTCACATTATTCTTGTCTTCTTACTTCGTCTATCTATCCACTAATGCCTCTAAGCTAGGATCAGGCAACAATTGTAGTTGTTGTTCATTAATAATATTTGATATACCATATTTTATTTACATGGTATTCTACAATAGAGCCCACAGAGCCTATTTGGTCTTGACTGTGGCGTGAACATAATGAATCAAATAAACGTGAACACAAAATAAAATGTTGAATTGAAGTTTGAATAACATCATTAGGAACAAGCCAAAAATGAAAAGTACATACAAAATAGAATATAATAGTAATGAAGATATAGGAAAAAAGGAATTAGGATAAATAGTCTGGACTAATGATAAGTAAGTACAAAATAAACCCTTTTCGGATTCTTGGGTAACGAGAATTCCTGGATAGTGAGTAAGTTAGATAATAAAGTGTAGAAATGAGGCAGACTAAAAGAGTGCATTTTCAATGCGTCCAAGGTAAATTATGTTAGATAGATTGTTCTAGTATCCATTTTCAATGTCATTTTCAAAAAGAGAGCATTTTTGAAGATCTCTTAAATATTTTGGTATTTGATTGAAATTGAAAGGGACAGTATAACACAGACTTCTTTTTCCATACTTGTTATTAAATAGTGGTAGCTTATAATTATTATCTAGTTTGAGTCTGTTAGAAACTGGGTGATTGTTAACAGTTTTGAAATTATCATTGAAATAGAATTTTAATAAGAATTTGTACATAAATAAGATATTTACAGGAAGGATGTTGCATCAATGAAACAATTTGCTCCGTTCTGAATTCAAGCTATTATTAGTGGAGGAATTCAAAATGATTTTCAGCATTCTTCTTTGCTGGTTTATGATAGATTGCAGATGATAAGATGAAGGCTGTCAAGACTGTTTTTATATTCTGATTCAACTAATTCAGCATCATGAGGGTGAATTGATGCTAAACTCTAATGATAAATTATATCCTATTTTTTCAGTGTACTAGCAATTCCTTCAGAAACACTCGATACATAATATAGTTCTACAAATATAACTGCGAAAACTTATACCTTGCTATATTTAATCATCATACGTTCTTGGTTAATTATCGTTTTTGCATGTCTGATTAATATTAATGTTTTAGTTTGCAAGAAACTTTGATAAATTTTAACCATATTTTAACTGAATCAGTAGCAATAAAATGGTGAAACTTCAAAATTGATTGTATGAGAACAAGCTCAATAGTATGAAGATTAACTGTGGCTAATTTCAAATGTATACAATTATTTTTGTGGAATTTTATTTCCTAACGAGTGTTTCCAATAGATTTGCCGACACACTTCAGTATCAATTCACTTCCATAGTGCTGAATTAATTATGGGACATTCCATAAATTATAATCCAAACCTGGTTTTTGACCCAACCGAGATTTTATTTTAAATTTTGTCTATTTGTAGCACTATAGGCACTATAAGAATAGTTTGAACAGTTTTTGGAGTTGTGAACCATTGCAAATTGACCGATGTAGCGAAAATCATTGTTTTCCAGTTCTGAGTTAATTTCTATATCTCAAAAACCGCTCCAACAATCACAAAAATGTGCTGAACATTTTTTTGTGTAATTTTTTTGTTTTTGCAACATGTGTCATTGAATGTCATCTTTGTGATGCCATATTTGTTCAATTCAAGGTCTATCATTATTATTATTGTCAAAAATCTATTTTTACAATATTTGACATTTTATCTCTTGATAAAGGATGAAAATAGCATTAAATGTATTTTTTATTCTTGTTTGTCACATTTATATTCAAAAATGAGAAATTACAAACTTCTTATTTATATTTATTTCCATTTTCATTATTTTATGTAAAATGTGATCATGTGTCAAAATAAAAATCAAACATACCCTCCATATTAATTTGTTATATTACCAGTACTACGTAATGACACAAAGTGTGTTCAAGGCAAATTATATTCATGCTACATCAATATGATGGTAAGGTCAGATTACGGTAGTGGGTTTCATAGCTTAAAGAAGTCCCACGAATATAGCTGGCCGCCACACCTGTACTCTCATCAATATCGTTATCCATGAATAACTTGACCAAATGACAGTGGGGTGGGTTACTGATAACTAGAGACATGTAAACATGGCTTCTATTTTTTTGAAAGGTCGTGTTTTGTAGTGCAACCACTTTTTTTTTTCTGTACCTCATGGGTTTCACAAGTGTCTATATGACTCTTATCGTGAAGAGGTGGGATAGGATAATGGGAAGGAAGCGGTTTTAACAACAGTAACAAAGAGAGTAGAGTAACAACAGTACGGACTAGGCACACAAAAGAAACACCCCAATTGATCATTTTAGAAAAATAGTGTCCATCATCGAGTTCAAACTATGCCTGAACTTCATTTGCAGCCGCACTTTCGTTTT
Organism: Brachyptera risi; assembly: GCA_964007535.1. NCBI lineage: Eukaryota > Metazoa > Arthropoda > Insecta > Plecoptera > Taeniopterygidae > Brachyptera > Brachyptera risi. The sequence goes on along the minus strand of OZ023327.1, from coordinate 17,195,034 downwards.
CTAAATTACTTGACTGACTTCATCCTTTCACACCCCAATTGATATCATTTGGGGGAAAGTGGCATCTATTACACTGTTATTCCGAATATAGCATTTATATCACCAATACATTGAAACGTAGTAGAATCAGATGTTTGTAGCGCTTTGTCGCCTTTTCAAAATCATGATCAAACAACATCAAATGTATTGAAACATGAAGAAATATTAGGGAACATGTATTACTACACTTTCATTGCTTTCATCAAAAGATTAAAAATGAAATAAAAATAATAATATCATAATTTTATCATTAAATATTAAGATTATATTTCAGAAGATTTCATCGCTTCTATAGCAATTGCCATTTCTACATGTCTCTACTGATAACGATTTGTATATTGTCTTGATATAAAGCGAGGGACGGACGACTGCTTAATCTTGCCGAAGCGAGGTACAACCTGGCGACCAAGGTCATGTCGAACGGCGTCGAGGTGATTGTGGCAGGCGACAAGAGCACGCTGCCAGGCGGCCAGGAGATCCTCCGAGTCTTGTCGGCGTCTCCCTCCAGGCCGACCACCCTCGCTGCCAGCACTCTCACCGATCACATGATGATGTATCTGCCAAACAAGGTATTTTCGAGTCACACCGCACTCTCTCCTGCATTCGTTTCCATTCACTTGCCTTGATTCTGGAGTATGGCAAAACCTCCATCTATCGTTTTTCAAGGGACCAGGAAAAAATATGAACCATTCAGATATCCAGGAAAATTTAACATTGGTTGTATGTGGGAGTGGGCGAGAAAAAATGAATGGTACAAGCAGGAAAACAATGGATCCCGGAATGATGTGTAGAGGTTTCACTGTACAGACTACGAGTAATACATTCCTCATTGATTGTAATCTGTTTTTAAAACCAAATGAAATTCGTTCTCAGCACTGCCTTTATATTTAGGAATTCAAAAAATAATATTCCAAGTTATATTGTTTATTGTTTGCTTAGCGACCCCACCAACAGCTAGGTTATACGGGGTTCCAAGTTCTATTAACATAATATCCGGGTTAAATGTGAATATTGTTTTTCAATTTCCATGCTTTCTTTGGTTCTTGGGAGGGGGTTCCTTCAAATCTGACCATGACCAACTCCTTTGTCACTTCTGTACGATAAGTAGGACTATTCAGAATTTGTGTATCCTTCCCAAGCCATTACAAAAATGACACAAATTTAATAGTCATGTATTCAACTGTGTTTCAGGACAACTTATCTCCACCGCTTGATGATCACAAGTTCGTAACGAATACGTATTTGACGACGTACCGATATCTGCAAACCTCCGTCGACGGAGATGCAACAGACGTCTCGCAAGAAGAGCACGTCGTTACGAACATCGCGACGGAAGATCAAATGATGTCGACTCCTGCTCTGGAAAAAACAGTGACGCTAACGACAAGTCCTGATCTTGCAACAGGTGTATTCCACACAACGTACACCTTCTTCAATACGCTCAAGGATGGAGATGTTAATTTAGTCCACACTTCAACACATACCTTGGAAAATACGATCACGGGTCCGGTGGAAGAACTAATACAAACGTCGCGGAAGGAGACCAACATTTATCTTAGTACTATAGACTTCAGTAAAACAGTAACAGAAAGTGGTTCACCGCAACTGCTGAGTACTCAGAATGTGTTGACGCAAAAGGTCGTAACTCAAGTAGCGCCTCAAACAAACGAAATCGAACTGCTGTCTGTGAAAGGATCGACAACAGACGTCGTCAAAACATACTTTGTTACGTATACATACCTCAATACTTATCTTGAAGATGGCAGCACTGTAGTCAGTTCAGATGTTTCGATTTCAACAGATATTGTCACCGAGAAATTTTACCTAAATAGTAAACGGACGAGTACAATTAGCCCAATAAGTAATACTAAATACATGACGGAAAAAGAATCAACTGAACCTGTACGTCTCTATGCTACAAAAACATATTTGACGACTTTCACATACTTTACTACTCTTTTACAAGAAGGTTCTGATCACAAGACATCAACTCTAGTGAGCTCTCACACGAGCGTTGTACAGAATGTAGTTACAGAATCAGTGTCACATTCTGGTTCTAGTATCAAATCTTCACTAAAAGGATCGATGAAACCAAAGAAAACTGCTATTCAAGAGCTGAAACCCACACAAACCAACCTGCAATCTGATGAAATGACAACAGCTCCAGGCCTTCTTCCTTCCATGGAAGATGTTGATGATAATCAGAATGTAAATAATGTCGTGACGGGCTCAACGATTATCTTTTTTGATGAAAATGATCAAATAGACACACATGAAAGTCCATCGGCAACAAATGTATTGGACGTTGCAAACAATCCACTTCAAACTACAATACAAACCAGTCCTAGTCAAGGCGTCATCAATCCGCAAGCTCTAACAAGTCAGAATCCGCTTCAGGTGGAAGGCTTCCAAACTTCAGTGTTGGCCGATTCAACTGTAACGTCTGCTGGGACCACACTGATGCCGGGAGATGAAGTTATCATGGTAACGCAATCCAACGGTAATATTACCATGATTCCTGTATCAGATCCTTCGAATAAAAAGCCACATGGTGGTTCGTTTGGTCCAGGAGGTAGTGAAATTCAAGTGAGCGATCTTTTGAGTCTTGGTTCCTTGGGCATAAACGGTATAAACGCACTTGGTCCGGTCATAAACGCAATGGCTGGTTTGATTAAAAGCAATAACAAACATGGCAGTATCAGAAGAAATGACTCTGTATCAAACTCCAACCCAGGTTTTACATACCTGGATGTAAACGATTACAAGGTACCGCTTTTCCATCCTCTCGGAGAGCAGACTTCGCCTAGATCTCCTATATACATTCCTGTTGGGAAATTTTCAGAAGATGTCGAAACTGCCGAAAGTGTAAATCAAGAATTGTGGAGTGATGCCAACGCCAGACATCCAAGTCACGGAGGGAATGCAATTGTTCTAGAACGACCATCTTTAGATAGTCCATTACTCTCCGATGGCATTGCTATAAGCCCTGGTCAAGTTATTACAGCCAATAGTGATGTTATTATTGGTAAACCTGGTATACTTGGTCCAAGGCCACCCAAGATTCACTCCGAAAAGGAAATTCCCGCAGGAATGAGACCCCCTCCATTACCTAGACCAAACACGTCCGATAAAGAACAGTATTTTGGACCACCACCTTCTTTAGATCAGGTGGGCCATCACTCGATCAATCATCACGTAGGAGCTCAGCCTTCCAAAGGGGAACATCAGTTGAGTCATGGACCACTCAGAATCCAAGCAGGTCAAGACCAAGCAGGAAGGGATCATCCTGTTAGGAATTATATCGGAAGACCAGTTCCTCCAAAGAGAGATTACCAGCAAGGTCATTCACCACCCAGAGACCAGCAACAGAACCGCTTACCTGTAAGGGACCACCAGCATGATCAGTCTCCACTCCGAGACCAACAAGACGTCCATTCTCTGACACATGATCAACATGATAATCACTCTCCAATAAGAGAACAACCACATCATTATCATTCAAATGGTAAACAAAATCATCCTCTCATTAGAGATCAGTTGCAAAATCATCCGATAATCAGAGACCAATTGCAAAATCATCCGATAATCAGAGATCAGTCGCAAAATCATCCGATAATCAGAGATCACTTGCCAAATCATCCGATAATTAGAGATCAATCGCAAAATCATCCGACAATCAGAGATCAATCGCAAAATCATCCGGTAATCAGAGATCAATTGCAAAATCATCCGACAATCAGAGATCAATTGCAAAATCATCAGATAATCAGAGATCAATCGCAAAATCATCAGATAATCAGAGATCAATCACAAAATCATCCGTTAATCAGAGATCATTCGCAAAATCATCCGATGATCAGAGATTTGCAACAAACTCAACATCCAATCAGAAACCATTTCCAAGGGCACATTCTGATGCGTGATCAAAATATAGACTCCGATTTGAATCCACCTCCAATCACGGATAATTTCGGATCATTCCATTTGCAGCCAGAGCTGCCATTACAAACACCAAGTATTGGAGCTGATATTATTGTTCATCCTCCAATTCTCAATGAAAACCATTATGAACATGTTACCAACAACAATCCAAATTTCCAAGAGTTTGGCCAGTTCCCAGTGTCGTCAGGCGTCCAAGCCGTGCTCGATGGCCAGCCGCATGCAAACGATATCATACGAGGCAAGATGCCAACTGGGTCTCACATATTAGATTCTTCTGCAGGCCGACCTCTTCTCGTTGATATCCAGCCTTCTCAAGTGGCCAACGTCATCATTAAGGACGGAAGCTCCACGGCTAATCCTTTCGAAGGTAACACAGAGTTCATCGATCGATCACCAGAAGGAGCCGACAATGTGCATCATTTTGTTGGACCAGTTGGTTCGGTCCATGAAACTAGAATGGATCCAGCACCTGCTATTGATATAGGTGTCGGAGGGATCGTAGGCGTACATCAAGAAGGAATTAATGTCGATATAACTCCGGGACAAGGCATTAATGTCGATGTGTCACCTGGGCACAGAGTTAATATTCCACTCTCTGATCATGTGCATGGTAACGAGCACATCGCACCAAGTGGTATTGTGCTAGATGAGTTGGTAAATGAACGACCATCAACGAAAGAGGTAGGTTTTGGGAGACCCCATGATTCGAGGATAAGTCAGGGCCACATCAACGGGCCTTCACGTCCAAGATTCCCTGTGGGAAGTCATCGTCCAGGTAATGATGCCAACTTCGAACAAAATCACATGTCAAACCAAATATCACATGTACAAAATCAAGAGCTGAATCATGTGTCGTATGGACAAAACTACCCTAAAACTCCTATTGAGTTCATGGTTCCTCCACCACCACCAACCCAAACCCAATTCAACAATCAACCTCTCCTCATACCATTAAATGGTGGAGTATCACCAGAAAATTCTAAGGAAGATCACTTTGTAACCGATGAAAATGACGACGAAGAAGATTCATTGGAATTGGAAGGTGGTGAATTAGTCCAGGCTTCCAACTATAGACCATTAAGGCCTGGACAAGTGCCAGCTGAAATTGAAAAAGCCTCCAAGAAACGTCCCCCAATAAGACAACCTGTTGGCTCGGAAACTCCCGAAGTATTCATGAGACCTCCAGATCTGCCAGTTTCCAACATTAATATTCACCAAGTGTTCGATAAGAGACCTTCGAACAAGCCCACCTCTTCAGATGTCAACACGCAACCTCAAGGTCAGTTTGAACGTCCACAAATATATAAAGATGATCAATTACCGAATGCAAATCGACCCAACTTGACTAAATTCGACGAACGCCTCGAGTTAACTAGTCAAGGCAACGCCCAAGGAGTTCTCGTGCCAGAGCTCAACCAACAAGGAAGACCACATTTCGAAGTTGGGCAGCAAAAACCTTCTTCTACAAACGGCAAACGACCGTACGTAAGTTTCGGGAAACAGACAGTTCAAACATCATTCGATCAAGCAACACAAAGTAGCACCCGCAGACCGTTCTTGACGCGCGTAAAGCCAAATGAAGGTGAGATCGATCGTGAGCCCGTTGTGGGTTTATCTCCACCACCTGAACCGCAGAAGATTGCTAATAACGCAGGTCAGATACCAACAACTCCAAGACGTCCGGTACCAAATTATAGGAATAAAACTCGACCAGTTGCACCTTATAAGTTCGAAGTACCAACCAGGCTGCCAGGTCATCCACATAAATCTGGCTCCCAAGAGGTATTAACATTATCTGAATCTGTTTTCCAGCAAAAACCAGGCCATGAAGTTAATGCTGATAAAGCACACGGTAAGCCAGGAGACGAATTAATTAAAGCTGTGACTATCCGCCCTCCGCAGTTGTATAGGCCCAAGACAGTCCGTCCAGTACTTCCTCACAAACAATCCTCGATAAAAAATTTGAAAACAAACATTGCTAATCCCTCAACAATCCCTCCTGCTTTACAAACAGTTGTCGTGGTAGGCAAACCTATCCAGTCCAATAGTCCGCTTCATCCAGGCTCACCCAAACAACCAGAAATTCTTCCCCAGTGGAATGGTCATATCTTGGGATCGGAGACTGTATTTGGAGATCACATTACGAAACCTACTCCAGTCGTAAGGAAGCCCTCACCACCTTCCAAAGTACCGGCTTCATCTTCAAAACCTTCGTACGTGAATGTAAGACCATCTAGCGTGTTACTGTCTACTGGATTTGCAACTGTTACTCAAACCAAAGTAGACGTGTACCGTAAACCTTCGAAACAAGCCCCAGAAATTTCGACCAGTTTCATAACTCATACAAAGACATTATTTGTGACGTTGACAGAAACGACGATTGTGAGTAGTGAAGGCCAACGCCCATCGACAAGAACTCTGATAGTCACGAAGACACAGACGTCTACGCTAGTTGATACGGTCACTCAGATACATACGCTACTTCAGCCAACAGAGATCAGAGCGACGGCTACAGTGACCACCACTGTGTCACAGTATCCTCCAGGGTCACCGTTTGATCCGGCCAACTATCCGCAGTTCCCGGTGAAGATGATGACTCCCAATGTGAAGACAGGAGGTTCATCTAATAAGACGGTTCAAGGTGAATATATCATTTTTTTTAAAGATCCAAGGGCCATTGATATGCTTATAATAATCACAAGAGGTATTTGTGTTTCAATGAACTATAGCGCAACTGAAGTTCCAGATTAGCCAGAGTTGGTTGTCTTTGTTTTGAGTGAAGGGTTGACCAGGACGCACTAATTTTCCGTTTTTAGTGAAGAATTCAAAACATGAATGAATAATAAACTAACTAAAATTTGAAGAATGTTCTAGACCCTACTATTTCAAATTCATGAAAATGGTCTTGAGTTTTTTTAAACAACATGGCTGGTAGTAATTACGTATTTTTCTAGTCTCCCAATCTATCTCAAGGGTGGCCTACCAGCAGTATAACATTTTCAGTGTCAACGTAACATATAAACTATCGTAGTTCATTTAAACATATTGTGACACTGCTTCACACCATTGAAAGAAGTATCTTCTAAAATACTGTTGATCCATAATACGTAATCATACAATCTATTACGTTTTATTTGTTTGGAACGGTCCGTGGTAATGTGAAACTCTATGGCAAAAATATCAGAAGGTGCTACTGTTACATATATAATTGACCTTTTCACCTTTGCTATTATAAAATTTGACTCATTGGCATTTTCGACAAATGTCTGCATCTTACGATATAGGCCTATTTGTTGATTTGGTATCTTATAATTTTGATGTTTCATGATCAATCATACCTGTGAAATCACCCTAGCGGGAACATTTTCCACCCTAGGTGCTAGATATGTCTTCACTTCATTCACATCGAATCTGTACTATTAAAAGGACGTTGTTAAAACTGAGAAATTGTAAGAAAATCACTTCCTAAAGTACAATATTCGAACAATTCCCTGTGGGGCTGTAGTGACCTCCCTCCTTCCATTGGGTGGGTATGCTTCTTTTTCATTACTATGATTTGGTTGTCCTTTATTCTCCTTTTCAAGAAATAGTCACCCTAGACTAGACCTAATTTCCCACTATTTGCATGTCAACACAACAAACCCAATATATATTATTGAAGAAACGAGAGAGATTTTTACGCTGTGTAAATTACATAACTGTGTAATGAACTTTTCTCTGGAAATTAAAGTATGATCAATAGAATAATGAGCCATTTATTATTTATGATTCAGTTTCACCAAAAACTGAAAAGAAAGAAAATGAAGTGAAAAAGGCTCCCGAAGAAAACGAAACCTTCTTTGTTGTCGTGAATGACAAGAAGCATAGTTCTGTCAACGTTAATCTCCTGAACAAAGACAAGACGTCGTTGATGTTCAACTTGGCAGAAGAGGAGATTGCTAGTCGCGACGAGACCGAGCCCAACAACGAAGTGAATCGAGCCGTGCTATTAGGCGGTGTGCTAGTCGCCGCCCCTCCGCCTCGCCACGGCGCCGCCTCCTCCTCCTCAACACCTACCGCGTGCAGACCCGACTGCAGCCCGGCTCGGAACGAACTCTGTCAAAGGGTCAACGGTCAAATGAGATGTGTATGCAGACCGGGATTCGCACGAATGTTCCCTGATAGGCCTTGCAAACGTAAGTATTGAATAAATATAAATGAATATAAACAAATTGGTGTAATTAAAAAGGTTAGGTGATGATGAATTCAATTTTCTCCATCAACAAGTGTCAACAATTGGGTAGAAACTTTCTGTAAACGTCAGACTGTTTTTATTACAAAATAGACTAATCCACAATAGTAGACCATAATAGTAGTTTTCTGAGATGATGTTTTTCCAATAGTTTTCTTGATAAGGTAGTCTTGTAGATTGATTTTTAAGACTCAAATTTGGCTTACTCAAAATTGGTAGAACCGATAATGTCCAAGACCTATATAAATGTCAAATAAAGATATTGTCTTTAGCTAAATTATGTCAATTATGTGAAAATGATTCATTTTGATTAGTTGTGTCGTTTGCCCTGTGGAGAAATTACGAAAAGTGAACTGTCCATCTCGTTTGACAGCGCGAGTGAAAGCATTTTAAAACTATCGACCCTTCTAAATTTTTTCCATTTTCTCCTCCAGCCACATATACATACACCCTTCGACTTGACCTTGAACGCCATGGCAAGGAGCCCCTGAAGTATGAGACTGCGTTGAAGAACACGTCGTCCCCCAAGTTCCGCGCTCTTGCCGAGGCGTCCAGGGAAGGTCTGGACAGGCTTGTCATGCAGTCAGATCTGCGTGACATCTATCACGGTGTAGCAATCAACGGCTTCCAACCAGCTTCCAAAAAAGATGCGGTGGTTGTCAACTTCTACGTTCAGGTAATAATAATAGTTAGAGGTTGTTTATTATTATCATCATTCATTTACATAAAACATTAGGTTCACTTGTCCACAAAGCCTAGCACAAGGCTTATCTGTATACAGAGAATAATAAAACGAAGAAAGAAAACACTACATTTGTATATAAAAAATAACATTGCTCTCAATTAAATTAGAAAGATAGAATAATGGGAAAAAATAGGATAATGGTGTATACGAATTACACATTAAGTGACAAAAAAATCAATTTGCAAATAATTACAGAGTACCACTCAAGAAGTCTGATAGGAATAATAATATTTCACTTAAGGAATAATAATAATAATAATAATAATAATAATAATAATAATCATAATAATGTTTTATTTCTTTTTATATCATTACATGACATAATAGAACATCAGATAAGAGTTGAACTAAAATCAAATAGGGCATTTAAATACAATTGTTGTATATAAATTGGAGTATACACTGTCTTAACAGAGCTCATCTAGCCTACAGCAGCATTTTCCATTAGATAGCTTTCTATTTTTTTTTTTAAATACATATTGAGAAGCCAGTTTACTGGCATGTTTCAGTACATTTGGCAAAGCATTAAAAAAACTATACCCTGCATATACTGAAACGAATGTGGATTTGTTCCTTGTGTTGAAATTATGCACTCCATCATGAGTTAGACCAACTCAGTCGTTGCTTGCCTCTAGCTTATCCAGCTTATCTTATCCTATTCCTCTAATCGCTATTAATGACTTTCCTCCGAGCGATGTAGCGAAATGCAAGACAACTTTGAGAAACAGTATTATTTGTAAATGAGCGAAGTGGAAATATATTTAGTAATCATCTTACCATAGAGATATATACCCATAGGGGTATATATCTCTATGTTCTTACACTAATTTGCAAAACTGTAGTTAAGAAATTATATCAAGAATATTAGTTTGGAAGTACAAGTCTGTTACACACATACATACATTACGTCACCCTTAACACAAATTCAACTACATAAGAAATGATTTGTTTCTTCTGCATCCTCATCATCAAAGAAGCTTGGAAATGTATAAAAAAGATGAAGTTGTGTAAACAAATATAATAACAACTTGAATCTAATATGTGATTTATTGTTTGTTTTCAGTTATCTGAGAATGCTAATGAAACCCGACTGAAGGACGTGTTTAAGAAGTCGTTGAGGACGAGTAACTTTAGTCTTGGTGGAACCGATGTATTTGCCGACAGAGAATTGTTACAACATCTTCAAGCTGAAGGTATAACCTTTGAGAGTGGCATATCAATTGTTTTTGTTTTTTATTTGATGAATTTTTTCACAAAAAAAAGCATTTAATGAAAATGCCTTGAGAATGGCATTGAGAATCAGTACATATTAGGAAAACAGAAATGATTGTTGTCTAATTTGATTGTACATCATTATCAAAAAATATAAGTTCATATCATAATGTCAATTGAAGTTTCAAATATTATATATATAATAATGTTTTAAACTAAGATATTGTTACGTACTGTTAGATTTTATGTGAAATGATAAATTAATATTTTTGAGAAATTTGTATATTTAATCTAATTGAGATAAAGGGAAGGGAGAGAAGAGGTCTGTTACTTTTTAGTAAGGAACCTGCCCAATATTCATTTCTCAATTTATTTTCAATCCTCACAAGAACAACGGTTCATTTCAGATTTCGACGAGTGTGTCGGTGTTCAGTTCCACGACTGTTCCGAGCATTCCCATTGCTTCAACATGCGTGGAACTTACACGTGCAGCTGTAAGGAGGGTTTCGCAGATCTGTCCGAGAATTCCCTGTTCCCGGGCCGAGTGTGTTCGGCTGAACTGATCGGCTGCGAGAAGTGCCATTACCACGGCACATGTTACTCGCGAGGAGACGAACAGCAGCAGATGTGCGAATGCTTCCAGTGGTATTCGGGAGAGAATTGTCAAGTCAACCTCAAGGGTAAATTGCTTTATATACTATCAGAACATATTTTGATAGCTGGCTGCATTTACATTGTTTGGAATGCAGGAGCAGATTGAAATTGATATTATCAATGTAAAAACGCTCTTTTCAAAAATACTGATAGTGAAAATACATTTTTGGTGAAATATTAAAAATATGGTTCAATAGCCTCAATAGGCAATAGCCAAAACCTCGTGTGTCATATATAATAATCTCTGTGTTCTTTCAATGGCTCTCCACCATGAGTACGCCTATCTACTTATGGAACTTGGTAAGCTGCTGTTCTTTCTTTTCCTTTTACCCAATTCATAAACAACATATTCAGTGTGAAAACAAATATAAAATCAAAACCAAATTGCATAAATTAATATTCCACCCCCAAAAACGTCCCAATGGGGGCAAAATTCAAAGGTCCCCTTTTTTGGGAAATCAACCATTTTTTCTGAATATATCCTGAAAATTCCATGCTTCTATCACTAAACCCCAAAAACTTGGTCTTATCTGCTCCACTATATTTAGTTGATGGAAGGTCTTCTTTTGTGCTTTAAATATTTGGGGGGGGTGTTGTAACGCTTAAAATACTAAATTACCAGAGTTAACTTATTAGTATTATTCGATACTTGAAGATTGTGTTCACTTGAATCTTGAATCATTGCATACCTGGTAGACACTACTTATCTTGGAAGTGCGTGCTTCCAAGATCCTGACTTTTCTTCTAATGTCTATAACTTGTTGTTTGTCCTGTGTGTGCAGTATTGCTGATTGCGCTGGTGACTATCGGTGCCATGCTGCTTGCCTTATTATTGGTCTGCGCTGTTCTCACCTGCTTGAAACGCGCTAACCATCACAAACCTGGTCACAACGCTCCCGGCTTCTTGCGATACCGAGCTCCTCCGAGAACCATGGACAAGAGAGCAATGATCGCAGACTCGAGTAGTGAGGGATCAGTAGATAACGGTCCAGTCACTTTCTTGGCCCCTACTCACCAGGTATGGCATATTACATATTTTGATTATATAAACCAGCAGATGTCTTCCATGTTGAAGCGTCGTAAGATAACAAATATGTAGGCCTAATAATAATACATTTTATTCTATTAATCAGCATACAAATGATAGTATCGACGCAATTACACTCATGTGTGTGATCGAAGGATCACACAAGTTTTGGAACATATCAACTTGATGTGAATATAAGTAAAAAAACTAAATTCTGTGCATTAGGTTCTATGAAATTATACCTCCACATAGTTTAAACGACAATAACCAAGTGATGCAGAAGTTACATTATAATTTGCAACTTTTTCCATTTTCAAATTCATCTATGCTGTAAAATCGAAATGTACTCGTTTGAAATTCCAGTCGGACAGCTCTCTTGGCAAACCCATTCCAAAAGGTGCTCGTAAGATGACTGAGATTCACCCGTCGGGGACGATAATAAGTGTGGGCTATGGAGACCAGAGGGATCGTTCGTTGACAGTGATGATCCCGAGGGCCAAATATCGGCCGGTTCCGCCCACGTCGCCACACCTTACCATGTCAACATTCGGAGTGGAAGAGAATAAGAGGGCGATTATTCAGGAACAGAAACTAATCGGGTATCTGGAGCACGGAGTACAGGTAGGTCTATATGCCTAACGATTATCATCGGAGCCTGTCGACCACTTGACGACCGTGGACGCGTATTTGTGTCCACGCGCGTTTCCGCTGACAGGCCAAGGACGTGTGTGTGCGCTCTTACACTTTCCAATACGTTAAATTAATATCTCGACAGCAGTACGCCATATTGACAAAGGACTTGTAGGCCTACTGACATGTAGAAGATAGATTGACAAATTGGTCTTAATTTTTTTTTGCTGGTGGAATACACTAATGTATTGATGAATACTTGAATACAATCTGTTGTTATTTCATAACCTCGTTCTAGGCTTTGCCTCCTTACATGTGTCAAATTGACTTGCTAAATATAAGTGAAATTGCTAATTTATTGTTTAACAAATCAATTACAACAATATATCAATGCAATAAAACCATTTGTTTCCACTACAAATGTTATAAAAGGCCATCTAAACACAAGTATATGTGCAGTATAATCATAAAATAACCCGGACTGGGAGGTAGGGCAGTGACTCAGTAACCTGGCTGTCAAGCGGCTAATACTTGTTTTCTCGCAACCGTATGAAGTTGTTTCTGTCATCGTATCGTTCTATCCCGAAGACGCTTTATCAGTCAGCTATTCAATTACAGTAGTTCTTATTCAAATACTGTAGTGATATAATATGGAAGTGCCAATTAAGTTGAATCTTTGTATTCACGGAATATCTCTAGTGACTAACGTTTCTACTATATGTTCCTAGACATGAGATTTTGTGTTTACTAGTGGCCTATTCTAATTCTCAAAAGAGTGAACAGAAGCACTACAGTCTTTCAGCAGCCAGCTGATTTTTCTGATAAATTATATGAAATGGAAATGATGGCTAATATAGTTACAGTGAAACCTCTATCCATCGCTTTTCAAGAGACCAGGAATATAAAACCATTCATGCAGGGAAACGGTCCATCCAGGAAAATTCAACATTGATAGTATGGGAGTGGGGTAAGAAAAAATGAATGATGCAAGTAGGAAAACGATGGATTCGGGAACGATGCATAGAGATTTTATTGTATTTACATTTGCTATTATGTACATTGTCCGTATTCCTATATGTGAATTTTTCATTGTTTTCCGTCGAAAGTTGTCTCAGGAGAATCGTACGATGAACGGAAGACGAAAGCAGAGCAATGTAACAAGCCATAGCGACGAGTTGATTCCCACGAAGAAGATGTCTCTGCCTCGTAAGCCCTCGACTGGTGCTCTCGTGTCGGCTGGCTTTGAGGTGTCTGCCACCGTCGGCCATAAACAAGAAGCTATAATCGATGTTATAACACCACATAATACGATGGGATCACAGTTTCCCATTATGCGAGCCAATGAAAGGTATGATGAACAAATGATATATTTTTTCAATCAAAGCTCACTAGTGATCTGATAACACAATGGTAGGCCTACAATGCAAAAATGACACTATTTTATTTCCATTTTGCAGCCTGCAACCATTTGTCACAGTACTATATATATTATTTATACATTATACATCTTTATTAAATGAAGATTATGCCACAATATATATGGTTGCCAAAGACACATCATAATTATCAAATATAAATTAATTGAGAAAGAAACAATGATTAATGATAACAAATTAGGTGAAAAATATTCCAATAATGATAATAATTCTAACATGAATGATTAGTGAAAAAATGGTGGTAGAAAATAATAAACAAATACTATTAGACCCACACAATACTCCTAACTTTTGTCATTGTTTACTCGTTCCAATACTATATTTCTCTCTCAAGTGCGTAACCGTATTCAGTGACGAGAGAAGTTACATACCGATTGTTAAGGTTTAGCTCAAAGTTATCTTATGTAGGCCCCTACTTGTTTTCCAACAGTACAATTTTTAATAACATTAGAATAGGTACTTTAGGTGTATAGATACTTTTATAGCAAGTAGACCATTGTGACCAACCACAAAATTGACCACAATTATTGATTCAAAAGTTTCATGTTTCTAGTCTAATTGCACGATATATGCCACGTTTGTTTCAGAACTGTTTCCGAGGCTCGTTCCTGTGACGAAACAACTGTCCAGCCGCCTACCAAAAGTTTTCACGGTCAATCGCATTACGGCTCCAAACCTTCGTCTCGAAATCGCGATGTAATTATATTTTATATTATTATCTGTATTAGTCAGTTGATTTAAGATCTTACCTTGAAAGACACCCAACAGTCTCGCAGGAAATTCCTCAAGCAAAACAACGTTCGATTAGAAGAAGCCACGAGAACTGACGTTGATAGTTGTCATGAGCATTATTACCAGCCAAATTCTCGCCATTTTGCTTGTGGTTTGTTCTACTTGGAGATTGGAGCTAGTACCAGACTTAGATAGCTCAATAAGTGAACTGAAGAAACTTGCTTGTCCTAACAATACAAGTTTGTATATATAAGCAAATGATGCCACAAATCCCTTTTCATATCTATAAAACCAAGTAATATGTTGTACCAATTAAATTTGAGTTATTTTTAATTCTTTTATATAATTAATTTAATTATCAAGTAAATTGATTTGTGTATGTGACTCAATGATTCACAAGTCTCGCCCTTTTGTTAGGACTCTTCTCTGAATCCTTTGATTAGGCTAACTGTGGTGGGATTTCCGATCGAAAACAATCCAGGGCCCTTACATGACTGCCACTTTGAATAATGTTCTATTCCTAGCCAACTCCAAGAGACTAGGACTTTGCATGCATTGTTTACTGAAAGAGCTACACACCACGACGACAAAAAAAAATAATAACAATGGCACAGTCTCGTATACTGCAAAAACGAAATACCTTGTAACCCACCTCATAAGTAGGACTAGAATTTTGTATCAATGCCAATGAAAATACACTAAGACCAGACATGTTTCCATAGTATTTTCCTCTTAAAGTGAACATTGACTAAACCTTTAGAACCCCTAGTCCCTTTGCACTAGCTAGATCTCGGAGTAAGATGTTATTCTATTTGGCGTTCACAGTAAGGGTTCAGTATTCTTGGGAGACGTCCATAAATTATGTCACACTTTTTTAGGCCACTTTGAACCCCCCCTCCCTCCAATATCACAGTTGGTCACAAAACGTATTAATTACCCTCCCCCCTTTAAATACGTCACAAATTCTCATACCTCCCCCTGTGACTTGAATTGAAATTAACAGGCAGCAAAGGTACAATAAAGTGATCAAATAATATGAAAATATTTGTTTCTTTATGTTTGCTTTTTAAGTAGTCAAACTTAATAATTATTTGATATGCATCTGCTGTTTTTAGGGTGGGTATAAATATAAGAATCTATAAGAATGGTGTCAAATACATAGAACAAAAACATGGTACATCACACAGTTGCCTCCCCCCCTTGTAACACCTTGTCACAAATCTTGACAACCCCCTTCTCCCCCTAAGCTGTGGCGTAATTTATGGACGTCCCCATTAATCTTGGTTCCGTACATTTCTGTGAATGTTTGAAAATCAGAGATGTTGATAAATAATTGTTATTTGTTCTTATTCTATTTTTATTGGGTTCTAACAAATAACAATACATTTAATTGACTTGGATCTATTAGTATCAGTGAATGATAAATCTGTGGATGACAATGGGAAAATGAGATTCAAGATTATTCAACTAGATATTTCAGACAATGAAATGACAATGATGTTTCGGAAGTGGTCGTGGCCTGTTACCATCCCAGTATTGACTTTAACGGCAAAGGAAACCACGAAAATCTTCTGTCTGGTGGTCGCCCATGGTTAGAATCACCTCAGTCTCCTGAATGACAGTTCAGCATGCTAGCTGCTAGTCCACCCACCTCAGTGTATTTGTCCTTTGTTGAGTTTCAGGAGGCGCATACGATGGCAGAGCGAGATCTGGGGTCTACGTTACTGATGCCACAGACTCACCTGTATCGGCCAGATCGGGTAGGTCCTTTCTTCTCAGACGATTCGTGTTTTTGGGCAACTTTTTGTAAATTAAACAAGGACGACATTTTCCTTTAATGTCTTGTGAACATACAGTGAAACCTGTATGTATCAATTTTCAAAGGAGCAGAAAAAACATCAATGCAGATAAAAGAACCATGCAAGAAAAGTTTACATTGGTTATATGGGAGTAGAGTGGGACAAAAACAAATGATAAAAGCGGGATAGTAATTAATCCGGGAACAGCGCATCAAGGTTTTACTGTACTAGTTTAACGCACAATGGCATTCAACGACTTTGTTAGTACAAATGACAATTGCAAATTACAAATTTTATTATTTTCAGTTATTTGTCTTAGATTAGGGCAACATTACTGTGTCAACAGTAACTGCACCATGTTTTACATTGTCAAATTATTATTTATTTGCTTAACGACCCCACCAACAGCTAGGTTATGTGGGGGGTTAAATTGTTATGTGGTCAGTTGACCACAGAATCTCTAGAGCTTACTTTAATTCAACTGTGGACCTATAGTGAGCTCGTTACAAGGAATTCACATTGGTTGGATTATTATGCTATTTTGCCATTTACATGTTTCATTAATTCATTTTGATAATGACTGATTTGGGCCAAATCATTCACAAGCAACAAACTACCAGTACAGTCATTCTTGTAGCTGAAAAAAATATTAAAAATTTGGTGATATTCTTTTGGTATTACATACAGTGACAATTTGAGTCAATTACCGTACTTCAATAGTTACGGTAGCCTACCTCATAACTAAGTAATAGCTTACATTCAGGGCCGTATTTAGGTTTTGCGCTGCCCTAGGCAAATAATTTTTGCTCCCCCCCCCTCCCCTTTCATATTACGTAGCAACTACTCTAGTCAATGGGGTTGACTCACTTGAGAGTATAGGCCTCTAAAACTGCTGACGTCGCACCTTCCTTGCAGCAAAGTTGTCAACAGTCTCATCGTAATCTATTCTACGAAGTAAGTCGGATTCTATGTACAATACGGAAAGTGCATTAAGCCTGGCTTTTCCCATCGTTGAACTCATTTCTTGCAATAAGTCAATAATATATTTGATTTTTTTCAATTTGAAGATATTTGTGCAAATATAGAAAATATATAGTCTTTAAAATATTTAAGAAATGCCGCCCCCCTAAACCTTGCCGCCCCAGGCGGGTGCCTCGGTTCTAGGCGTAAATACGGCCCTGCTTACAGTCAGTTAACAGAACTGTAAAAGGAAATACTGATCAAATATTTGATGCGTATCGAAAGAAGGAAATCTATTTGACTATATTAATGCTTGACAGGCTTTTAGTATCAATTGTCAGCATACAATACCTTTCAATAACATTGTCATTAGACATGAAGTGAGAGTTGCAATATTTCTTGATGTGTTTTGCGCACTAGGTCTACTCTGGTTACATCATCTCATTCTGTGCTCTGTTTTCTTTTCAGGGAAGTGACATCTCCAATTTTGACTCTCTTTAATATTACGAGATATTATTAAATCGTGTACAATTCAAGCAAATCCAACAAAAATAGAAATAGTAATATATTGCATACCAAGTAAGCCGTCTTTGGCAGGTACAAACAAAAGGCAATTCTTGGATAGGTGTTACAATAATGATTATTATTTTTAATGTTAGGTATATTATTATCATTATAATTATTATTATCACTACTATTATTATTGTTATTATTATTACTATGATTATAATTATGATGATGATAATAATGATAAAACGGGGAAGAATATGTATTACGTCTTTAAAAGATAAAATCAGGGTTCACTCACTGACAGTGCATATTTTGTAAAGAGAGATTCATTCAAAAAAATTGCATTGCATTTTATATTGTAAATTAGTTAGGAATTTTTTTACAGGCCCATAATAATATACTATAATTGTTAGAAATAGTTTTAAATACATAAATAACAATATATAATATTTTATTATACTTAATATAAGTTAACGTGGAACATTCAACTTGAAGGACTGATGTTAAACATACATTATAATAATATTATTTACTTTTAAAAGAATAGTTTTAAATTAGACAATTCCATCTCTTACTTTTACAGTGAAATAGTAATAATTATTTATGGTAGGGTTATATATTTTACACATTGTTTTGATTTAGAATCTGTTCAGCTTTGTACATACAACTACATTTCATTTTGGTATTGAATATTGCAAATAAGAGAGTTGGTTTTGTTTAATTTGAAAAATCAAAAGTTGTTCCGAGATATTTTTACTAATGATGTAGTCCAGTGCCAAAAACTCACATTTGAAAGTCGCAAAGCGCAATGGCCATATATCTGGCTGGCTAGAGTGAGTAGCGGTATTTCTATAACAGATATTCAATAAACTTTATGTTATTAAATCGTTATTTACTTTAGGACCTGTGAGACGATCTATATTTGTAGCGTGTTTTGCTGTATCAATTATAATTGAACGGTTTCACCAAGATTGAACATGACAACTATCGCTTCTTTATTATGTTTGACAACATTGCAAATAAGTTCGGGAATAGTATGGAAATAATTCAAGGCAGGAAAATATTGATCATTTCACAAGGTCTGTATTCTTGAAAAATATCCTGCTCTCCTGATATACCCTGATTACTGCTTGGTTTGCTATTATATGTACACATCCCCAGATTGTATCTTTCAATTGGTTCATCGCTTGCTTTGCAATATCATTTCTCCATACCAGTGGCTATGATTTGTTTGTTTGTTTGCTCAATAAAAGTCCTGCATCATGAAACTTTCCAGCAACAGTTATTAGAGAAATTTGATGTCAGAAAGTGATATTGTTGAATCAAATTTTCATGATAATAGATGATTTACCACTAAAAAATGATTGCTTATTTGATTAATTGAAGCTATAATGGTCAAAAATGACAAACATATAATTGAATAGGTTTCATTCACAAGATATGTCTGAACAATTGTGAAAAAATTGAAAAAAATAGGGTAGGTGCCTACATGCATAGTTGTGCTACATAATAATACAAATCCTCAACCATTCGCTTCGGTAGCACAGCGCGAAATTTTTAACATAGCTGTGAAAACCTGATGAATAATCAATTGATCACTGACTAATACAGATTGATGAAGTTATCAAAATATAATGATTGATGTATGGTTGATCAACTGTTATTTGGTGACTTTCCTTGGAAGAAATACACTCTTTTCTACATAAAATCCTATTAATGTCATCAAACATCTATGAGAATGGTCCATTGTTAGAAAATGATTGTAATGTTAATGTATAATCAAAACATGTTATATTTATTGAAGCACAAGATATTGATGAGGCCATAATATCTTTGTGGTTATGACGTCACCATCTTTGTGTTTATATAACGATAATCGGTGCAAGCTTTCACATCGAGGAACAACCCCTATATTTATATATATATATATATATATATATATATATATATATATATATATATATATATATATATATATATAAATATAAATACATATATATATATATATATATATATATATATATATATATATATATATATATATATATATATATATATATATATATATATATAGATATATATATATATATATAGATATATATATATATATATATATATATATATATATATATATATATATATATATATATATATATATATATACATAGATAGATAGATACATACATACATACATACATACATACATACATACATACATACATACATACATACATACATACATACATACATACATACATACATAGATATATATATATATATATATATATATATATATATATATATATATATATATATATATATATATATATATATATATATATATATATATATATATATATATATATATAGGCCTATATTATATGTGTGTATGTAATTTCTCAGGTCTTTGCGGACATATATGATATTATAGTTATCTTTAGGATGAAACCACTTATTATTGAAAGATGGCCATGTAGGCCGAACTCCACACTTTATACCATTCCCTCGAATGAGTATGGATTGCACTACTCATCTTCTTGGAGCAGGGGCGGGTCGTCTGATCCATCGATAATCATGTGATGGGCCCAACTATAACCACTGACCCCTCACTACAATTGATCATTTGAATTGACATCATTTAATTAATTAAATTTAATAATTTAATCAATCAATAAAATTATGAATATATATATATACATATATATAAATATATATATATATATATATATATATATATATATATATATATATATAAATATATATATATATATATTCATATATACATATATATATATATATACATATATATATATATATATATATATATATATATATATATATATATATATATATATATATATATATATATATATATATATATATATTTATATATATATATATATATATATATATATATATATATATATATATATATATTTATATTTATATTTATATATATATATATATATATATATATATTTATATTTATATTTATATATATATATACATATATATTTATATTGTATATATATATATATATTGATTTGGCTCATATTTTTATATGAATGAATCACCAGACACATGCAATTATCAGTTATCACTTCATTGCACTTCCCCATCTACTTATTTCCTGAATATCCTTAGAATCACGTCAATATGGCCCCCTGCCCTGCACCATGTAACCACCTCTTTGCCATGTTCTATGACTTAACAACATGATCAATCTTGATTCTTGACCCCTCAATCATGTTAGGGCTCCGCCTCTTCTGTCTTGGAGAAAACTGTCACTAACTCATCATGCAGCCAACAGTCAGCTGCATAATTATTGAAAGTTTTCCAGAATTCAAAATGAAGATCTTCATCTACATTCTACGCTTATCTATATGTATCAATACATATCAATACAACGTACCAATACATGTTCCTGGAGACAAGCACAGCAGTAAATGCGTGAGAAGAGCCATGGCAATTTTTTTAATTTGTTTTTTATTTATCTAATTCCAATTTTATTCACACACATGTACATACAAATAATAAACGAATGATGAATTCACTATTATCCTAATATCATAATAATAATCATGATAATAGATTATTTTGATGATAAAAATAATACATAATTGCTATATATAATACTTCTTGATTTATGTGTGAAGCTCACATAAGGAAACAAATCCTTGTGTGTGAGCCAACTGATAAAACATAAGAAATTATGAGTGTGTAGTCAAACTGCACTACATTTTAGTTAATATAGATATAAATAGATAATAGATAAAGAAAATATTCAGACTTACAAAACAGATAACTTCAATTACTCGCATTGATATATTAAGTTAATATTGAACATATATTATTACACTTTAAACATTTCTGTGCACTGCGATCTTTCCAATTGTTGGGTCCATTTCGTGAGCCTGGCTTTAAATAAATTGAAATTGAAAAGCTGAAGCTCTCTGATTTGGATGGGAATTTGATTAAAAAATTTTGGGCCAAGATAGTCCACATTTTGGTGACCTATTGATTTGTTTTTAAAGGGAATATGTAAATCATGGGTAGTATCAACCGAACAGCTCCTAGTATTATAAATGGGAAATGGTCTTGCGCAATCATTACTCTGTTGATAGGAAGAGAAATACTTACAAACATGGATACAGGCAAATTTTATGAATAATTCTGTCTCACATCTAATACACGGGTCATCTGAAAAGTTAGCTTTGATGAGAATTGAATTTGTTTATTTAATACGATCTTTAATATCATTTTTTGTACGGTAATTAGTGGTTTAATATTTCTGTTATTCGCTGCCCCCCATCCAATTATACCATATTGTATTGTGGTTTGACCTAAAGCTTTATAAACATTGATTAGAATATCTTTACTAACACATTTTCTTGAACGATAAAATACATACAAAATGTTACGCAACTTCTTCACTATGATTAGAATGTGCGAATTCCATTTCAAGTGTTCGTCAATATTTATTCCAAGATATTTAGCATTGTCATTTGATTTTAGTCTATAACATGCACAGTCGCACTGCGTACGACAAATTGATGAATGTAATTTTAAAGTTAGTTGTGAATCCGGTTGTGTTTTTGAGTCTATTGTAAATGGTATATATATTGATTTAGATTTATTTAAAGTTAACAAATTATTATTTAGCCATTTATGAACTAGATTTAAATCGCTATTTGCATTGTTAAATACTAAATTCCAGTCTTTACCGGTTGATAGCAAAACCGTATCATTAGCGTATGTTATTATTTTACCCTTAATTATTAAATTACACAAATCGTTAATATATAATATAAATAGCACTGGACCTAACACTGTTCCTTGTGGGACACCAATTGTGATATCCGTTTGCTCACTATAAATAGATCCGAGTTTTACCATTTGTCTCCGCTCTGAAAGATAATTTCGAAATAAATTAAGTGTGGCACCACGTATACCAAACGCGTATAATTTAGTAAGCAAGATATTGTGATCGACAGTGTCGAACGCCTTTGCAAGGTCTAAGAAAATGGCTAGGACTTTTTCACTATTATCCAAACTTTTATATATGTGACTAGTCAAGTTATAAATTGCATCATCCGTACCAAGTTTGGATCGGAATCCATATTGATTTGGTGATAATATATAATGTTTATCCAAGAAATTCATCAACTTGTTCTTAATGCATTTTTCTATAATTTTTGAAAAGTGAGAAAGTAATGAAATTGGTCTATAATTTTCGGGGTTGGATCTGTCATTTCCTTCATACACAGGTACAATAATTGCAGTTTTTAGACTATTTGGAAAGATCCCAGTTTCAAAAGAGATATTAAATATATGTACCAAGGGAGCAGTGATGTATTTGACAGCTGCTTTGATAGCCTTAACGTCTACACAATCATAACCACAAGCTGCGTTTTCTTTTAAGCCTGATATGATGTCATGTATTTCACTTGGGATAACAGGAGTTGAGAACATAGATTGGTTTATATGATGAGTTCTGTTTCCTACTGAATTACCCTGGTGACTATTAAGAAGATTTTCATCTTTGATTTTGTCAGCCAGAGTCTTACCTACATTTGAAAAATAGTGTACCATAGCATTTGCTACTTTTAAAGGTTCATCTGAAACTCTACAAAATTGCCCATCAACCTTAGGTCACTTATTGTAGGATTTTCATTGGTTTTCCTAGATGTGATCTCATTTATTGTTTTCCATATTTTTCGACGACAGTTTACATCTACATTAATTTATTTGTATAATAATTAATTTTTGCTTTGTATATTAGTCGGCTCAAAAAATTTCTCGATTGTTTATATTGCACTTTTAGGTAATCTAGATCATTACTATTATAGTTTTTACATTTATTCATTCTTGTTATTTTTCTATGTAATGCATCACGCTTTCGTATTGATATTATTATACCAGCAGATATCCAGGGTTTTATTTTCCTCTGTTTAGAATTTTCTTTTATAGGTATAATTTCCGATGCATTTTCAATGTAATTTTTGAAAGTAGAGATACAATTTTCAAAAGCATTATTAGCGTCAGTTCGTTCAAAAATATGTATCCACCTTTCAGTATCTAGAGATCTTAGAAATTTAGAAATATTAAGTTTTCTTTTAATTTGATTCATATTATCGATAAGTAAATGGTTGCTATTAAATTTGTTTTTTTCACAGCCAAAAAATATAGGGAAGTGGTCAGTGATGGTGGTTTTTATTACACCTGATAGAGGAGTGCATAATTTTGATGATTTAATGAAAATATGATCGATGCATGTACTTGTTATCTCTGTTAGAATTAACAATAGAATTAGATGTCTCAAACAATCTAAAGGATACCACTGTCACAACTTGTCTTGCTGTCAACCAGTCATAAAGAGAAGAAATAAGTTTTAATACCCATGTGTGTACAGATGTGATAATCAAGCTAAGTATTTGGCCTGATTGGAATTCAAAAACGACATTGGTAACCAAGAGTAATAACCAGTTATTTTACTAGTTATTGCTTGATACACTAATTATCAGTTGGTGAACGGAGCAATTAGCTCTGCAGAGGATTTTTAAAAATTCTATCATCTGATGATGTTTTGGAACGTCTTTTAAGTTTTTTTTGTTATATATATATTGGGTTTTAACGACGCACTGTAATGATGAATAAGATCTATTGGCGTCGGATGAATGATTAATGAGATGATGGGATGATGAGATAAAGGTTATATGGGTAATGGGAAGGATAGTGGGAAGGAAGCGGTCGTGGCCTATATTGTGGGAACCATCCCGGCATTAGCCTAGACTACAGAGGGAAACCACGAAAAACCCCTGTAAAGATGGACGGTGGCGGGGATCGAACCGGGTCCGATATGTCCCTTCACCTTCCGGGTCACACGAAGCAAGTGCGCTAACCATTCAGCTACTGTGCCGGTTCTTTTGAGTTTTGACCAAATATTGTCTTTGGATTTTCAAAAGAATTCAGGTAGAGGAATTGAAATGGTTGAATTCTTTTCAAATAATAATATTTTAATTCAAGTTTTCGAACATTTCCTCACAGAACAGTCAAAGTCAGTTGGAAGATTTCAACTAGATCTATATTTTTTTTTTCAATATGACCTAACCTCCTACAGCCTCATGTTTGCCGCGTACTCCAGTTAGATTTTGTTTGAATTTACACGTTCCCTGTAATAGCTTATATCTAGCCTCCCACTCGATTATGTTTGCCGCGTACTCAAGTTCGATTTTAAACAATTTACAAAATGCCTGCACGGGTTTATAGTTAACCTCTTGAAGCCCTGTTTGCCGCGTACATCATTTGAATTCTCAACAATTTACGCTGCCCACGCGGTTTGCCTACTCCCTACAGCCTTATATTTGCCGCGTATTCCAGTTAAATTTTGTTTGAATTTACACGTTCCTTGCAAGAGCTTATATCTAGCCTCCCACTCGATTATGTTTGCCGCGTACTCAAGTTCGATTTTAAACAATTTACACGATGCCTGCACGGGTTTATAGTTTGCGTACCTCATTTGAATTCTTGACGATTTACGCTGCCTGCGTGATTTAATAGCCAGTTTCCCACAGCCTTATGTTTGATGCGTACTCCAGTTCAAATTTGCATCAATTTGCAAGTAGCCTCCAAGATCTCTAAAAGTCGATTTTCATCAGGGAAGTAGAAAAGTTCAGGAGGGTTAAAAAAATGCAAGTTCGTAGTGATACAACTCTCATTTAATTTATTGTTTTGGAAAATTGGCAAAGTAATTAATGTAGTTACTTTCTTCAAGCTTCTTCTTATCAATAATAAGCAGGAAAGAAGTAGGATAATAGAAATAAAATTATACAAAATATTACAACAGATCTTCATTTTTATTCAGACACTTCATTATGTACCAGCCAGTATACAATAATTGTAGGCAATAATGTGCATCATAATATGCTGCGCGTTTGATATTCATATGAAGTGTAATCGAAAACTCTACACCCCTTGAGTCTTGACTTGTATAAAATATACTTCATTCGGCAACTATCGAATTTAGAAGGCCGTGAATTTTGGCAACATGGATTTCGATCAATTTGATGAATTGAAAACATTTATGAAATCATTTTCTTCAAAACGGCTGGTCCGAATTGAATACAAATTTGTAATAACGTGTATCTTTCATGTGTTTACATTCAGTGGAAATTTAATTTTTTTTTGAGAGATTTCATTTCTCAAATTTTCTCTCTCAGCCTAATCTTATGGGGTTTTCAGAAACTTTGGGACAGTGTTCCTCAAAACTGGTCCAACTGATTACACCAAAAATCTATACATTTCTAAGTTGGATAAGTCCGCGTGCCCAGAAGAAGTTTGGTGATGATCAGTCAAATCGTGCGACCTGTGCAGTGCTTACAAATGTTCAAACAACAACAACAAAGACTAAGCTCCATAAGAGTGGGATGGAAGTTTTTGCTATCGCTCATCTAATGACAATACATTTAATTCTTATTCGTGATACAAAAATGTAAAACAGGAAATTAAAATTGGAATATACACACAAAATATATTAATGCACATACATATATGCAGCAATAAATAGAAAACAGTAGCCTTTCAGGTCCAAAGCAACTGAAATTTCAATTTTTTTAAATTTGCAAAGATATTTTCACAATAAAAGAATGACTACGTATAAAAATCAGAGATGGAATAAAATATAAGTAAAATCAAGTAAATTAATTCATACAGACGTTATGACACCTCTCTCTATTGCTCATTTAGCTGTCGTTAAAATGCGAATACAGTGAATGAATGACAAGCAACACGAGTCAATAGCTGAACTTGAGCTCTTTGAGTGTGAACCCAAGATCCAGCGCTGCATACATTCATATAACGAAGTACAAGTAGAGGAAGTATATGGTAGGTGGCTTACACACTCATAGCTGTGCCACATACATGGATGGACCCACAAAAATAATGACAGTAATTGCGGTTGTCCGAAAAATACAGCTTTTAGCAGTCGAGGTATTTGGTTCCAGAAACTAACAACTGTATATAACTACCAACAGCAGTATTTACATTCTGGCATTTCAGTACACTCATTGTAGAGCCCATATGTAGTATAGCTTGAACTGAAAGTAAAAGACCATTCCATTTCCTGTTTTTCCTGATACCTGTCAAATCCGACACAATTGACCGATGTAGATCGTCCGCCCTCTTGATGTCACAAAATATAAAAACCAATCAAGTGGACAGTGAAGCAGGGGAAAATAGGGAAATAACCAATCAAGGTATCTAAAATTTACCCTGCTTCGTATAAGTCACGCCCATCTACATTGGTCATTTCATCAAAAGTGAAGAATAGGCTGAGCTGTACCCTGAATATGATAATAATATGTTGAAAGTGCAAAAAATATAATATTTTCTGAAAAATCTCCCTGCATATCTCTGTTGTATCTCTACCCCCCTCATTTGTGTTTTCTGCAATTATTGCATTTGTCCAATTTTCTATTTGGATTTCTCACTTACGAAGCAACAATACGGAAATCCTAACGATATCCTTGTGTTTCTGTAGAGCACTCATAATTCATTGTCAGTTACTCAATTAAATACAACAGAGACAAATTTACCGTATTTAAAATCGTGGCCATAGTCGGTAGCCCGAACTCAGTCGGTTCAATCGTGGATATAAAGGTGTGCGATAGGGGCAATTCCCCCTCCACCCTCATGAATTAGTAGTGACAAAAACAGGAGAAAGGAAGAAAGAAAATAGGAAGAGAGAAGGAAGGAAATAAATTCTCTCAAGACTGTTTATGCCACGATTTCGTATTTTACATAATTGCATTGAGCATTCTAGGCCTCCGTACTGTTTCAAAATATCAGATCTAGTAGGCCTATGTAGTTTAGTTAGCAAAAATCAACGAACAACACTGACGTGCTTTTTTCAGGTTGTGAATGTACCATGAGTTTTGTAAATAACGATGATAATAACGACGAGGGTCATTTGTATGGGAGGGGGGGGGGGGGGGGGGGGGGGGCGAAGAGGGATGCTGTTCGGTGGCCAAATTTGAGAGGTGCTATCGGGACCCATTTGTGACTTTCTGTCAGTGCGTATCATATACATTTTATCCCATTCTATTCACATCACTGAATGTAATTAAATGTTCTCATTCAAATATCATAGTTATTGAATGGCAGATTGAGAGTTTTATTTGCTTGGAACAGTCAATAAGTCTTGTTAGCACAGTAGAGAATCCATGTATTCCAGAAATTTTGTATAGTTCCCGAAATTCGTAGAATCGTATTGAAAATAGGGAATTTTAAAAAATGTCCCCGCGGGGCATGGCTCCCCCCTTGCATTCACCTTTTATATGCTCACTCAGTTTTGGGGGAGCACAATTGAGTGCTTGCCTGGGGCGCTAAAATGTCACGAAACGACCCTGCAGTTACAAATATTGATTCTGCCACTATTTTGAATTCCATAGGTAAAATGATTTCGGCATCTAAACGTTTTCTGAAACACGCTAAACAGTATTGAAAATGGGTGTGATTTCGAAAAATTCTCTACGGAGCCGTAAGTGGCGTTCTTACCCCCAGCGGGTCACCGGCTTCGCGATCCTGATCTCATATGGCATTTTCTTCTATACGAACTGAAATCACCCCCCCCCCCCATGAATATTTCCTCGATCCACCCCTGCAGTGGGTGGGTGGTGGTGTCTTACTTATCTGCCCCCGCGTGCTTGGGCCACTTCGGGCCGCCACTGGTAAGGGTAAGCTAAGCAGATCATACCCTAGAGAAAATGACAGAAAACATAGAAATAAAAGGCTGGATAAATGAAATCCTGTAATCTTCCTTAAACAATTTCATTCACATTGACATATTGCCATTGGTCATTAAGGCATCCCTTGTATCCACAAAGCAAAAAGTTCCCACCAGGGTGATAATTTGTGAACATATCATGAAAGTGTACGGTTTGAAGCAGTTTCACAACAATCCATTCATTCGGGAAGCGACTACGATTGTTTATGGTTTAGTTGACACTGAAAATAGTCACAAAACATGCATCTCGCGTTACATACATAATTCGATTACTTCTCGAGATATTTGATTGTGTATGGTATTGATGTGTTGGTAAAACAACTGCCTTTGGGCTGAACTAAAAATAAACAGTTCAACCGTATGCACTTGGCAGTTAGCACACAAAACCAGGGAAAGTCACACCACTTTTTGTTGTTAATGAAGGCAATAGAAACTACTGGATTCAATTTGTATCAAAACAGTTGTAGGTATGATGATGAAATTTAGTTTAGATAGAGAAAGGTTTACTCAACCAATATATCAATTGTCATCTTCATGCTGACTATCTACTGGCTTTTCTTGTATGTAACAATGTATTTTCAATGTATTTTTCAACTAGTTTTTCAAACATTTTCTTGGAATTTTCAACTTATTTTTCATTTTCAATGTTTAATATACTATTTTTCAACATTGAAACATTGATAAATGACCAAAAATTTGATACATTTTGTGGGTAGGTTCCCCTTGAAATAGAACAAGCAATTTTCTTTCAATGGCAATGTATAACTGTACTAAATACTCGGCGGCAACATATTGCGAAAGCTGTTATAGTCTTTGAGTATAATATATTTAAAAAGTGGCGAGGTTCATATAAAACAATTTAGGCCCCTAAAAATGATTTGATAATGATTTGATTTGAAATGATAAAATGGTTTTTTACCATGCTATATCTATCTATCTCTATCTATATGGAATTTATTTTAAATACAAGACAGAACCTTAATAGGGTGTATCTTAAATCTTAACTCTGATATTCACCAGCTCGTTTCATGTTCCAGGGTAAACATACACGTAGAACAATTTTATTTGAACAGAAATGCTCTTTTAATGGAATACATTATGTTATCATGAATATATTATCAAAATAAGAAAATTTGTACCATACATTCAAAGTAGGGTTGCCTGTCGATCAAGAATTTGTAAGCAATACCGAAATGTGCCATATTGAAATCAATCGAAAATATCGAAACATGTAGAATTCCCTTCAATATCGAAATGAATGATGATACCGGTATCGGATATCGTTCGAAATTATCAATTTTTTTAGGTCCGAATCATGTTTGTTTTTGTTCTATTAATTTGTCATGCGTAGTAATGATCATCTACCTTTGCATGGACACTCACACTCAAGCGTCAACATACGACTGACGCCTGAGAACCATACATACTGGTCACAATTATAGGGAGACAGTTGGTTGTCAGTGTTGAGCAAAGGGAAACATGCGATCGTCCAGTTAAAGTATTCGTAATATGAGGTGTTTATAATAATTTAGAGGACTGTTTATGTTAGCCTATCAGATTACTTTTTGCAAATCACTTCCCTTCAACACCACCACGAAAGATAGCGTAATGGACAAAACTCTGCTGTATCATGTAATAGAGAAGGGCAGGTTGCTTCCTGATACGAGAGTTGGTTAAAGCTACGATAGGGCTAGCAATTAGTCCTCATGGGTGTAGGATTGCAGTAATGTAGCATATATAAATGTTACAAATATTTAGAGAAAAAATGGCTCTGGGAGAAGCAGTTCCAAAGAATATCCACAAGAGTTAGCTATGGCCACAATGTATAAACCAATCTGTCGCACAGCCTGCGCTTGAAACAGATAGGAAGGTTTTAATTAGATAATGTAAACAAAATCAATCAATCAACATCCAGCCTGAATCGCATGAGCTATCCTGTATACCCCCCGCCCTACCTAACCGTCGTGCAGCCTGCTCAAAAGCTCAAGACCCTGCAGTTTCTGATGAAGTTTCCTTTCCCTTGTAGATCACTAACCTGCCTAACCCAAACTCCTACTTCTGTAAAGTATAGCAGGTCGTAAGTGGCTGTGAAGATGACTTTTGACCGTTTGTGTTCTGTCTTGCGGTATTCGTTGTAGCATCCTAGTCCCATAGTGATCAGGTTGTGTGATGTGGCTGTTTTTGTGTAGAATTTGCGTGCAAGTTTTGTCGCGAATACTAATAACGGGTCTATTCCTAGACCACTGTGTATAGTGTGTCATTGCGTGTGTAGCGTCGTGCACTGGTTTTTTCGAAGTATCTTGTTCTGTACAGTTTGGAGTTCACGTATGTTTTTTGGCTGCACCTCTCCACACTGCCGGGGCAAAGGCCATGCCTGTCGTAATAAGGATTTATATAGCGGAAGGCCCTATCTTCAACTAATCTTTTGTTAATGATAGCTTGGCTGGTCTACGACAGACTCTGCCTCTAATTATTTTGACGTGTTCACCGAACATCAGTCTACGCCACGGTCAATGTGAACTCCTAGATACCTAATGACAGGTTTCCTGTCTTTATTCAAGTCGAATAGCTTTGGTAGGGTGAGGACTTGCTTGTGCCCTCTCGACGGCCAGTAATCACAATAGCCTCAGACTTTGTCACATCAACTTTCACTCTCCATTTCATGTACCAGGCTTGTAGTTTGTTCAAACACTCCTGCAGAGTGCGTTAAAAGCACGATCTTACTCTGAGAAAGAACAGTAGCTTACCGAGGTTTATGAGTAGAAATACTCATTTGGAGGAGAGCCCGTTGATGAAAATCGGAGATGATTCTATACAAATTTGAAATTACTAACATACGAGATTTTGATGTTTTGGCTATTGCCTTGGTCACAGTAGAGTAGTGGTAGTAATGATGATGAGGATGAAAGGTTGATTGTTCAGGGGTAGGTTATAGATGGAGTGGGAGACTAGGCTGATGTGTCAAAGGTGTTAAGTACAAGAAAACCAAAAGTTGAGTTTGAAGTTATGGAAGGGGGTATTGTCATCGTGGTTGGATGAAGTGGAAGGGGAGAAACTGTTGTAGGGTAAAATTGAAAGAAGTTGAAATGGATGCATGGAGGGGGCAGGGGGTTGTGGGGAATGGCAGTGGATAGGATGAAGTAGTTTGCAAATGAGTGAGTGGGGTGATGAAAGGGAGAATGAAGCAGGGATGAGTTACCTAAGGTTAAGAACTGGAGCAAAGCAAGACTTGGTTATCCACTGGTGAGCAAGCTTCCAGCATCTTGACTGAGGATTGTCTCAAGGATGGAAGGGAACAAATTATGCCGGTTGTGAAGCAGGCATTGAAGTAGCAGCCATGTGAGAGTGTATGGAGCGGAACTACTTTGTTCATGTCGTCAGGGTTGATGTTGCAGTCTGCCCTGTGGCGGCTATTCATACAGGTATGTAGGGCATTGGTGGTTACGCTTATATACTCAGCAGGGAAGAAGTTACATTTCAATTGGTAGATGATATTCACTGTCATGCAGGTGTTCTGTTTGGAGATGGGATAGGAGAGACCGGTGGCACGGCTGTGAAGGGTGGGTGAATATTACAGGTTTAACATCTGGGTTTGTGACAAGGACCTGAACCGTGTTCTTTTTGCAAGGGGTTGGTTTTCGGGTCGGTATGGACTAGGAGGGTATGAAGGTTGGGAGGACGTTTGAAAGAGACTTGGGGTGGAACTTTGATTCGACTCTGGGTTTGAGTCGAGGATAATGATATGTGGAAGCCATTTTTAGAACTAAAAGTAGTAAACGCAACTAAATGTTTGTAAATGTTCGGGAAAGAGCAGGGCTAGGGGGAAGAGCACGGCTGGGGGGAATAGCTGGCTAGGAGATACTTCTTCCAGGACCAACACTGAGTCATGGTCATGTGTCCAGCTTCTTCTGGCAGGTAGGCCTACAACCATTCTGGCAAACAGGTCATGGGAAGAGCAGCATCCAATAATATTTCCCCCCAAAATATAATCACTTATTGAGAAATAATTTACACAAGATATCATTGGACAATAATTTATTGTGTAGATGTTAACAGCAGAATTCTACAGGAGTCAATTATTGACCTGCTGTCAAGGTTCGATGACTTGCATGATTAACAACAATTGAAAACATGGTACGTACAGCAAAATTAAAACATACCTGCCAAATACAATGATACGATCTATAATGAACGAAAAGTACTGGTGCATGAGAACTGGAGCAACAGACACAAATAAGATGAACTGATTGAGCAGTTAGCAGTTACCAAATAATCGTCAACATAATATCAATGAAACACTTCATTAGAAAGACAAAACAATGTGAAAATAACTGAACAACAATGTACCTAATATTAAGTGATAAAATCTACGAGTTATACAAGGAAATTATGATACAAAGATACAGCTAATAATATGGTGTGTTGTCGGCTGGTACAGTAACGACGGTGGAGCGAGTTAGCGCGAACAAGCCTTGCACATTCTAAACCATACCTACTCCGATACACATTCTAGACGAGCTCTGGTTCAACACAAAATGAACAGGAATATAGCCAAAAGATAACAAACTTATCATGACTACAAATAGGCAATTGTTTCACAAAATAGAGAATGATTGATGAATGGTAACTTGAACTGAATGATAAAAAAGAGCAGTCCCTTTCAACAAATATGCCTGACTTTGGCTAGAATACCGTACTAGCACATGCTCTGTTTCTCACCGTGCTTCCCTCGGGCAATAATAAGTCAGTCTTAAGCTACATAGTTATATTGGTTTGTGTTATCCTTATCACGTTCCATGTAGTCCCGGTCGATGAGCGACTCGATTCGTTTTTTCAGATCTGCGGGCTGAAAAGGAGAAAAAAAAACAGCGTGAGGAAAGTCTGGGTACAAATTAAGCCTTATTTTCATTTCTCTTGTAGTTTGTACATTTGGAGCATTTAACTTATTGGCTCAACTTATAAGGATGTCATTTTGTGTGTGTGTGTGTAATTCAATGTTTTATCGTGTAATTCAATGTTTTATCATCTTCAGTCACACAAAAGTTATAGCCAGGTTCAACATCTAAATTGTCTTCTGTACGCGAAGAAACAATTTGGCACCTAGACAACTTTCAGTTGCATAGCTTTTGAAATAGCTCAAGAAGGGAGGGGGAGGACACGGAAGCCATCTTGAAAAGCCTCGGGAGGAAATTTTTTGGGTCGAGATATTTTTTGATAGCATTCAACACATTTTATGGTCGTTGTTTCTACATGAAGGGGTCATTAACTACAATGTCATACAGTCAAACAGTCATACAGTTTAAGGGACCAGAAAAATAACACCCCCCAAAAAAATCCATCTAGGAAAATTCAATATTGGCTACATGGGTATAGTGTAGGACAAAATTAATTATATAAGTGGGAAAACAATGAATGTGGGAATGATGCATCTTAAGAGGTTTCACTGTATTTTTATATAATCCCATCATTTACTTCCAACTTGATAATTATTATCCAGAGGTGTGCGAGTCTACTTAATTTCGAATTCGAGTCTCTGCCAGAATCGAGTCGTTGAAAATATTTTACACTCGATTTGAATTCAAAATTTGAATGCTTTCTTTCTTTGGCTGCTTCTCAATTACTGATCTCACTGGCTGGCAAGTTTAGGAGGCAAAGCTCTTCTCTCACTGCAAAGCTCTCTGGGAAAACAAAATGTCAGCGGACTTGTGACTAAATCAACTTCGAAAAACTTGTTGAAAATACTGTAAAAATTGTAAATGTTGTGGTAGTTGATAAATGATAATATGAGAGTGATGTTATTTTCTGTTCTGGCAAAATTTGTTTGTTTTGTGTTTTTTCCCTTCTCTTAATTCTGTGGACAGTCATGAAATTGTCGTTCCATTGTTTCTTAACCTCAAAAAAATTCACACGTTGACTTTTCTAATAATTTTAATAATTCATCATTAGGCCTTTAATTTGACATGGTCAAACCTACAAAATGGAAATACTGGTATGTTTTTTAGTAATATTGTGATGACCCAGCAATGGAATTATTGATTGTGAACAGGAAATAACAAAAGTTGAACTTATATCCAACTGTCCCATTCTCTTGTTTATTCTTTATTGCATTTATTAATTTGGTAATGACTCGGGCTCGGCTCGAGACTCATGAGTTTTATTCAGACTCCACTCAGACTCTAAACAAAAACGTACTCGCACACTCTCCAATATCTTTTCAAAACAATCGCAATTCATTGTATGAGATACATTGTGGAGATTTGTGTCATTTTTCCATATGCCAATAATGTAGGCCTACTGTAGGCCTCCCCTACACATCAATATTTTTCTCTTGATTTTTCAAAATTTCAGGAACTCAGCCTACAAGCAGCTCCATTAAAAAATCATGACATAAAATGTTGAAAACTAATGGAAACGATTTTCCAAAATATTCTAAGGAACACATGGGCACAACTTGTGGCAGGTTTCATTTTTCTATAGGATGACAAATATTCGATTTTTTCCAAAAATTAATGGGTTTTACCAATTTTAAATGACAAAATAAGATGGCAACTCAATGAAATGCCCACAATGAAAAATTCCTTCTGCTACGTGTATTTTTTATGTTACGTAGTAGTGATGTAAATAATGAAAACTTTTTGTGAATATTTTGATACTACGTAGGTCTACATAGCAAACAACTTGAAAGAAGAGACAATGTAAAAATGAAAAAATAGTTGAAAAAAACATTGAATAAAGTAACAAATTAGGCCTAATTGATTATGAAAAACCAAGAAAAAATAAATTAGACCTATTACGCCTATTCAAACTAATTAGTGCCCTCATTAGGGATAACATTTCAAGATGATCAAGGTTTCAACTTGTTTACCTTGACGGGGAACTTTAGCTGTGCATATAACTCGCTTATTAGTAGGTTGTGGCCCATTGCCTTCCTCGTCTTCATCACTCGTACGATGGCAGCATCGATCTGGTACTGTCGATCCTGGAATACTCGCTCCGATGTCGCCTTCTGCTCCTCAGTCTGCGCAAACACAAACATTTTGTAACCACACGTAGGGTTGCCATACGCCTCGATTTTCAGTCCCTCCTTATACTTCGAAGTTCTGCGTCTCGCTGAGACATCAAGCGGGATAGTTATGTCCCGCCTGATTTATAAAGTATTCATATTATCGCGCCTCCGGCTCGTCAAATATTTAGCGCTATTGAAAAATTTGAATAGGCTTACGCTCTTGAAAGGATTATTACATTCCAAATAAATTATAAAGTTTTGAGATTAATAATTTTTGTGTATTTCATCTGTCACACAATAATATCGTGTAACCTGTTCATACGAGCTTTCTTGAATCACATTAAAATGCAGAGCTGTAAATTCTCTCGTTTGTTTAACTAGGCAAACGCGTTGTGTTGCCGCGTTGATGTATTATCTGGAACATATCACCTTATCTTTGGATTGGTTATTATATATATATATATATATATATATATATATATATATATATATATATATATATATATATATATATATACACCTTGAGATCCAAACCATTACATCACTGCCATCTTATTTTCCATTATTAATCTCTATGATAATAAAGAAGGCTTTGTTTTAATCGTTTACATTTAAGAGGTGACACATGTGGCTTGGATTTAATTGGTTTCTTAATAGCTTTGAGTGATTCACAAAAATTACATCATATATTTTTTTACATCAAAACGGCTGATCCGATTTGAGTGAAAGTTCGGAATAATGTGTATAATTGTTATATTAAAATTCCCTGAAAATTTGAAGTGTCTCGGATGAAAATTATTTTACGAATATTTTCCTCTGGGTTATTCTAATGAGATTTTTGAAAACTTCAAAATGAGTTTTCTCAGAAGTGGTTCAACCGATTGCGACTCAAAACTATACAGTATCGAATTAGATAATGACACTTGTGTATGCCAAGTTTCAACTGATTTTGAATTCTCGTTTGACCTGTGGAGCGCGAACAGGAGAGAAAAAAAATTCACTTTTTTTTCGGGTATGGCGAAATTGAGTTTTCGCTTCGCTCATCCAATCATTTTTGAATATCGATAATTTTCGATTGATAATGCGTTTCTTGTTACATTATATAGTACCAATATATCATCCTTTTTATAGTACTTGAGCATTGAAAATGTGGAAACGTAGCTGCTCCGTGGGTTTGTTGTTTCATACTTCACTTCATGAACTAAATGTCCTGCTTAATTAAATTATAATATTGGGAACCCTAGCCAAATGCTATACTTATTTACACCAACACGTGGGTCTACACTGCAAACTTGTTTATGCTTGTATTCATGAGCAGAGCATTCACATTCAGTTTTGGTAGTCTATTATTAATTTATTATTATTAAAATGTAGCATTTTGTGGCAAACTACTGAAATAACAGGAGATACAACCGCTAGATCAACCACTTTGGGATTATCAACGGAAATTCCACATACTTTCGGACTTTTGAGTTTGAGCCAGAAAGCTTTTGTACAGGTAGGCCTACGCATAACGTGTCTTATCCAGGTAGGTGATGGAATATTTTCAGATTCATTTTCAAACAGGTAAATATTGAAGCTAGGTAGAGCTGAACGAATCCATACATTTGTATCAAATCTGCTGCATAACGACCCCACCAATAGCTAGGTTATACGGGGGTACGAATGAGCAGCTGATTATGAGACGATTAAGTGATGATAGGTGAGAGGACGTTTACAAAATCTCATGCCTTATGCGGAACTCGAACCCACGCCCAACCTGACTTCAGTTCCAAATGTAGTGCGATAGTTGATTGAGCCACGGGGACGGCTCGAAAGGGATAATATACGGACTTCGATTACTCACCGTTTCTTTCATTTGTATTTGGTTGATTTTGATGCGGAACAGTTTATTTGCAAAATCTGTATTGTAGGTGAACTTGTCTTCATCGGCAATGTCTCGGCCCTTGGGAGTCTTGTGTAGTACTCGGGCTTTACCACAAGCCAGCGATTGCATCGTGCGGCGTAGCTCACCATCCTAGCAACAAAGAAATGAACAAACATGTACTAAGCAATTACACGCTCACTGTTCAGTCAACTAACCAGGGCTTTGGTAGGCTCGGTACTACCAAACACAACGTCAACCGTCGTGGCACATTTGATTCAATGTTTAATATGTATATAGGCCTAAATATTTTTTAGGGTTAGGCGAACCGGTTCGAATTCGAACCTTTTCGAACCTTTAAATGAGGTTCAAAAACGAACTTTTATCGAACTTCTGAAAAAAAAATTTTTTTTTTGTTTATACCAATTATCACAACACTAATTTCTTTTCTACATTAATGATGACTTCATCAAGTCAAGTTGAAATACATGAATGTTATACATTGTTGTTCATACCCCAATGAGATAACAGATAAGATATAATCCAATAAGATATAAAAATAACAAGCAAATGTTTCAAAAGCTGTCAGTGCAGTGCGCAGGACCTATGAGCTGTTTGCTTTTATCGATTCGATAGGTCGATCGTCGATCTTCAGTTCTGTTTTTAGTTTAGTGGCTGTGTGTCTTGTGTGAATTAGTTTGGAAATTTGTAATGGAGTTGACCAAACTGTGAGGTATTGAATATGAAATCGTTTTCATAATTTTGCATTAATTGACGTGATATTGCTCTTGAAACTAGACCTTCACCTGTTTATATCACCTGTTCTAGGTTTCTACACTTGCTTCTGAACTAAAACAAACCCTGAATTCCTTTACTGAAAAACTGAAATTATGTCATGAATGGCACAATTTTGTACTGACGTACTGTCTTACGAATCTACAACACAGTTTTACTTTAGGCCTACTACTGAAACTAGGCCTAGTACTTTGGTTGGATGTACTTGGCTTGTATTTTTGGCGGGCCTGTACCCTATTATGACTGAGTTACATTTCTGTTCCATATGGGTTTGAGACCGAATTTGTCTGTTATATTTACGGTAGGTCTGAGAAAAAAGAAAAAAAAGGTTCGGTTCGAGGGTCGAAAAAACAAACCTTTTTGAAACGTTCGGTTCGAGGTTCGGTTCGTGGCAAAAATCAAGGTTCGCCCAACCCTAATATTTTTTATATTTATTGGGCTTAACGACGCACTCTACTGATCACCACAACCTATTGGCATCGGTGAGTGATGGATATATGAAATGCTGAGATGAAAAGTTATTTCATTAGGTGTTTTCGGATAGTGGGAAGGAGTCGGTCGTGGCCCGTTGTTAAGGAACCATCCCAGTATTAGCCTGAACGACAGAGGGAAATCGCGAAAATACCCTATCAGGATGGTCGTCCATGGTGGGAATCAAACCCCGGTCTCCTGAATGAGGGTCGAGTGTGCTAGCAACTCGACCACTCGTCTCAGTCTAATAAATTCCAGTAGGCCTATATAATTTTTGTTGATCGATGTTGTATTAGATTTTTTAGATTTGTTGGGTGTACAGTATTTGAATATTTTTTTTTCATATCGTAAAATATTTGAAACGTTACAAAAATCGAGATTAGTTTTACTTACATTTTTATTTTGGTTACAGTGATTTTATTACGTATGTGTTCATTCTGAATGTATTTTTATGTATCTCTTTGTATTCTGTTGTATTTTTTCTTGTTTCAATGTGCAATTTATTTAAATTTTATTTGGTTAAATGTAGATTTCGCTCAGTTGATTTCGACAGATATAAAGTTCTCATAGGTAATAATGATAATAATTGCAATGTAAAGACAATTAAAAAACAAAAGCACATTGATCCCTTGTTAATTTAGAATGGGAGGAAACAAAAAAATATTATTTTGAGATATATAAATTCGGACTAACCAAAACCCAAATCCACAACATCACAAATTTTCCCGATTAGAATTTAGTCAATATCATATTGCACGCGAGACAAACCCATGCATCAGCCAAAACTGCACGACACTCGAAAAAGTTTTGTTGGCCAACATTCAACAAAGAATTTGCAGCAAGTCTTTCACCACATCTAACATTTCATCATGATGAAAGATATCATGGATCAAGCCATTTAATTCTTCTCTTATGTGAAGTCTGTCGCAAATTGTGTGAATGGACACAATTTGTCTGTATCTTTGTAGTACTTGACAGCTTCCAACAAATACGTTGATCTAAATACGTGTATACCAGTAGGCCTACTATACTAAAAGTTTCTTAAATATTATAATTTTTTCATCAATAGTGAAAAACCTCCATCGTTTTTCTGGGGATCAGGGAACATTCATGCAGGAAAATTCAACATGGTTA
The DNA here is from genome assembly GCA_964007535.1 of Brachyptera risi. Taxonomy (NCBI): domain Eukaryota; kingdom Metazoa; phylum Arthropoda; class Insecta; order Plecoptera; family Taeniopterygidae; genus Brachyptera; species Brachyptera risi. Next base: position 17,155,064 of record OZ023327.1, on the reverse strand, counting down.
TTGGTCGCACGAGAATAGGGAGAGAAGAGGATGAGAAGTCTTACTTCAATGGTCGTGGCCGATTTGATGTCCTGATAACTGAGTGTATCGATGTCATTGAACAGCAGAAGAACGAGCGCTTGGAACAACGACACGAGCAGTTCCTTCTTGCCGCCGATAGGGAAGTTGGCCCGGAGGACGCAGTGGCCCAGCGTTGGTTGCCATTGGAGCTTCCTGCCGCTGTGTTTGCCCACATAGAACTTATTGAACAACTCCTGGTACTTGAGCATGTCAGAAGGCAGGGTCACCTCCATGGCAGGGTACGTGGGCCAGTAGCCCATCGTCAGGATGCTAACCGTCAGGTCGATGTTAGGAAGGGCGACCTGTTGACTCTGGTTCAACGTCTAGAATCAAATGACAATTATTACAACCTCTCTTCAATTATTGGTAGTTGAACAACTCATATATCATCTCACTACAGTAGAACCACATTTATAAGTTTCGCGTTTATAGGCCTACATTAAATATATTTATAAGTTTTATTTTCTATATATAAATTTCAAGTTCTATTATAAGTGCATCTATTGCATTCCTTTACAATACAGTAGAACGTCTTATATACGATTCTTATTTAGACAATTTTTACATTTGGGGCATTCCATATCAAATCAATCAACATGTTGGACACGACCGACTCAGATATGTACAGTTTTTTTGTACGTTCAAGTTGATGAAAAGCATAATATACGTGTTTTTTCTTTTTTTCTTGGACTTCAACTTTTCAAGTTACGTGATTTTGAAATTTGACCAAAACAAGGCTAAGCGGGCCGCCGCGATAAAATTTACTTACTAAATATGAACATAATTTTGTTAATATGCAAGCTAGAAAGCTGAAATTTGGCTCATTTAAGAGGTAAGTTTGAGCTCTATCTGATGAGTCAAAATAAACTAGTATTTTATTACATGCAATCATTTTATATCTGTTTACATGCTGTTTTCTTATTTTGCTCATAAATAAAAGGTCTTCAGTGGGATTTTTTTTAAACTTTGCAAAAATCTTCTCCATAGATCACCTTAACCCTTTTAGTGCCAAGAGCTGATATATCGGCTCTAAATATCTTGCTTGAGAAATGCCAAGAGCCGATATATCGGCTCTTACTTCAAACTGATAGCAATAGTAGTGACATATTCAGAAAGCTACTATTCACACGAATTTCGTGTCACCAAGTTCAATATTCTACCATTTTTCCACAGCCGTCTATGTTTGTTTACATTTGGCTGAAATATGACAATGTTATTCTAGTTTGTTTTCAAAATGGCGTCTTGTGGAAGACGTGATTATTTTCAAGTTGAAGATGTGATTAGGGATTTAGTAGATGAATCAGATGAGGAAGAAGGAAGTGATTTTTTGGAAGATGCATCATCACATCTTCAGATGAAATAGTGATGCGAGTGACTGGGGCAAAGAGAGTGATGTACCTGATAAAATGTGGCTAGGCCTATGCCTAGGCCTAGAGTAGGCCTAGTTCATGTCATGTCGTCGTCTTTTTGAAGATAGTTTGTAATGATTGAAATTCCACATAAAAATGAATGAAACTCATGATTCTTACTCAAAACAGTTCATTCTTTATCATGCAATTCTTCAAAATAATGTTGAAAATTATTTGTTATCTGTACCATTGGTATAAACCCAACAAATATTTTGACAGTTGAAAAAAAAAAAAAAGTCATTTTTTTATTTATTGTCAGATCAAATGTGAAATTACAGTATTCCTCATCCAAGTGTCCATCTTTCCATCACATTTCAAAAAATATTTCATAAGATTTGACCGATTGATTGGCAAGTTATGATTTTTTTTTTGTGATTCACTGTAAATCGGTCAAAACCTATACCTGGCATTATTAGACACATTTTGGATCAAATCTGGTGGCACTGAAAGGGTTAATATAATAACAAAACTTTTTCCTGGGATAACAATTTATGGTTGATTTTTCTATTTTTATATGTGTACATTGATAATAGACTCCTTTTTAAATGAGAAAGAAAGATCAACCAAAAATTGTTATCCCAGGAAAAAGTTTTGTTATCAACGTGATCTATGGAGAAGATTATTGCAAAGTATAAAAAAAATCCCACGGAAGACCTTTTATTTATGAACACAGTAAGAAAACAACATGTAAACAGATATAAAATGATTGCATATAATAATATACTAGTTTATTTTGACTCATCAGATAGAGCTCAAACTTACCTTTTAAATGAGCCAAATTTCAGCTTTCTAGCTCGCATATTAACAAAATTATGTTTATATTTAAGAGAGTTGCCGTTCGATATGAAAACTCATATCGATTATCGTCTACTCAACATCGGTTATTAATCGTATTATATCGATATTTTTTCTCCTAATCAATAATCGTATCGAATGTCAAAATATCGTTTCGCATCGGAATTATTGTGTGTTACAAATTGCGGTCTAAGCAGCTGTGTTGATTGATTCATTGACAAGTGGTTGACCTTGGACACGTGCGGGAGTTTGGTCCTAGCAGGGAGGGGTAGAAAGATAACGGGATACCGTAGAGGAAGAGGCAGATTTCTGAGCTGTAAAAAAGTACACGTAACAACATACATCTGGAATTTCATCTGGAGTCAGATTGAGAGAATAGTAAAAAAGAGTATAAATGCACTAAACTTTGTAATGAGGCAGCTTAGGGGGACAAGTATGGAGATAAAGGAAACGGCTTATTTCTCGTTAGTGCGTCCCATGGTGGAATATGCTAGTTCAGTTTGGGATCCTTATAGATTGGGTGAGATAAGGGATGTGGAAAGGGTGCAAAGGATTGCAGTTAGAAGGGTTACAGGTAGGGTTAGGAGGTGGAAATGGGGGGAGAATGAAAGGGGGGAGAGGGTGAGAATATTGGAGAGTCCATCTGAGATGATCCGAGACTTGGGATGGCGGGAATTGGAAATACGGAGAAAGGAGGATCGGATCTGTAATTTCTTCAGGGTAATGGAAAGAGAAGGGGGCTGGGGAGAGTTGAATAGGTTGATTGAAAGGAATGAGTCAGGGTATGGGGGTAGGCAAAGTCATGATAGAGCAGTAGTTATAAAGGGGGCTAGATTAGATGTCGGTAAGTTCTCTTTCTTGAATAGGACAGGTAGGGATTGGAATGGGCTTAGTAGAAGTATACTTGAGGAGGATGATATAGGGTTGAAGCTATTCCGTCAGAAGGTTAGGGAGGCGATAGGATAGGATTGATAGGGAACTTGCCACCGCGCATTTATGTGCAACTGCAAGAGTTAATAATGAATAAATAAATAAATAATATAATACCGTATAGACCCGAATTTAATCCGAGGGTTTTTCTCGAAATTTCAAGCCCAAAAGTCACCCTCGGTCTATATGCGAATCTCGGCCTGTAATCGGTCAAAGATACGTTTTTTGCTAATTTTGATTGGGCGTAAGCTTACTACATCCGCACACTCATGATAACGGAATCGACGAGAAACTGAGAGATATTCCACTAGAAACACGTTTGATATTTAATTAATGTTTTATCATGAAGAAGCATCATTTTCTCAATTTCCATCATTTTTATTTGACGCGCAATAATAAACATGGCACGTCGAGCTGTTTGCTGCATGGTGTGCGTCTTCCTAGTTCCTACTACGCGCTACCCTGACGTGGTCTGAAAGTCTGAAACCCAACCGCGCGATAGGCCCAAGTCTATATTTTTGTCTCTTGCGCATATCAACTCTGACGTCATAGCAAACAGCGTTTCTCATTGACTTTCGAGTGCCCAATAGAAAACAAAAACTTTCGCGCCACATACACTGATTGGAGCAATTACATAACGGGTAAAATAGTAAGTTTGAAAAGGAAATAATGTTCATTTCGATAATTGAAAATAATCATATTGATATCGAATCGCCGAGATTGAATCGATTATCGTATCGTTTGAGAAAATATCGATCTTAATCGATATATCGATTATTGATGGCAACCCTAATATTTAGTATGTAAATTCTACCGCGGTGGCCCGCGTAGCCTTGTTTTGATCAAATTTCAAAATTACGTAACTTGAAAAGTTGAAGTCCAAGAGAAAAAAGAAAAAACACGTATATTATGCTTTTCATCAACTTGAACGTACAAAAAAACTGTACATATCTGAGTCGGTCGTGTCCAAAAAGGTTCAAATATTGGTTGATTTGATGTGGAATGCCCCATTTATAAAACTTTTCTAGGTGGTCCCAACCATTCTCCATAGGCCCAAGACTACAAGTAATTGAGTTTATTGCTATAAAACTCATTTATTTAGGATTTACTTTTCCTATATATGCCTCAATTTATTGTCTCCCCTTCCTACATTTTCAATAAGCAGGTGTCCATCATAAAGTCGTAAAAACTCAAACTTGGGTAAAACCCAAAAATGTAAACAACAGGTGTACAAGTAAACCTCTGTTTTTTTCTTAGTAACAATGCCACCCCGTCCCCCTGGCGTGTTTCGGATCACCTCTAGTTGGCCAATCAGATGCGTCGAAGCACTTGTCTACAGGCAACAGCTGATTATATTCAGTTTTGTTGTAACCTTCACGCAAAGTGGTTGTATTTTCGATAATGGTGAGATAAAAGGATTTTGTGAACATAAACAGTGATATTATTCAGGGACTGAGACCTTTATTCATAAAGGTCCCGGTTGTGGTTATGGTTATGAACTGAATTTTATAAAGGTCCCGGTTACGGTTATGAACTGAATTTTATAAAGGTCCGGGTTATGGTTACGGTTATGAAGTCAATTTCATTAAGGTGCCAGTTATGGTTACGGTTATGAAGCAAATTTTATAAAGGTCCCGGTTATGGTTACGGTTATAAAACAAATTGCATTAAGGTCCCGGTTATAAGATTGATATTTGAGCTCATGTTCAATATTTGTCAACAGTTGGCTTAATTACTATTCAGTAAACCCCAAAATATGAGATCCGTTTCCAAATTCATGATTGTGAATAATAATTCTAGTAGGCCTAAACTTGTTTCAAATGACTGCTTACCGTTTGGTAAGCTGTTACCAGCGGAGTTTTGGAAATCCCACAAATCAGGTGCAGGCATTCCTTTGACTTGTACCAATCTTTGTTACAAGTTACAACTTTGTGGTCAAAAATCTTAAAAGACTGATTTTATTTTACTGTCACTCAACTGCCCCTCCTCCTTCTCATTAAGCTCGGCCCTAAAACCTTGACATAGCAGAGTTTACGTTTGGAGTGCTGGAAGTTGAATGACACTTGGCAAAATATAAGTTATATTCCCTTTTCCTCAGATCAGTATTTGGTTGAAACAACCGTCTCAAGCCCTTTTCGGGACCTTTTTGAGACCCGAATAACAGATATCTTAAAGGTTGCTGGTTGTGGTTATGGGTCTCATCACCTCAGCATAAAAGTCATCAGTTGTGGTTACGGTTGGGCCCTCAAAATAATAACGGTTGTGGTTATGGTTGTACCATACTTGTAAATAATAAAGGTTGTGGTTACGGTTACGGTTGCCCCCCAAATACGGGTCTTTAACGGTTGCGGTTATGGTTACGGTCTCAGTCCCTGATATTATTACAAGTGAATCAGCATCAATTGATGACATCTTGGCTCAAAACAATGAAAACGACAGCAGTGATGGTGATAGTGCAGTCGAGTTAGTCCTTCCCATTTCAATGCCGCGATGGCAGTGTTTGATGTTTACAGTTCCACTCTTCAAGCAATAAATGGTGTGAAGCTGAACAACAGTGTCATGACAGACTTTTTCAAGTAGTAAGAGGATAACCTTTTAGCTGGCCCTGGTTTATGTTACATATCTGTTTTCATCATTATACTGACATATATGACATTTGAATCTTTGTTGATAAAACCAGACACATTGTTGAAACATGAAATACAGTATGCATTATTGTTATATCCATAGGATTTATTATACTATTATACTATTTATTATATATATATATTTATTTTCCTCAGTCCCCTTGAAGTTGTATAGATGACGTTCTACTGTATACAATACCAGTAGGGGTTATTTTGAATAATAAGACTTCAGACTAGTTTACTGATTCAAATCAAGTTGGCGATTCAGAAATGACTGCGAGTCAATCTCAAGTTGTTGAAAGCTTCAAATTTTGTTGTAATTTCAAGACGAGTCATTTTTGCAGTTGTGAAATACCTTTGTTTTGTAATGAGTAATTACAGTAGGCCTACTTGTTTCCCAAGTCAAATGGTTCACACTGTTAGTCATTGCCCAGCATAGCACACTTGCCAGTCGACGAATAAGAGTATTGACGCACATGGCCTCGCCGTTGGAAATGCCATAAAATCACACAATTTATTCTGAACAAGAATATGGGTGGACAAAAATGGAAAACCCACCTGCTTGAAGGCTATATTTATATCTTTACTCAGCTCCATGTCTTTGAACATTCCTTCTAGTTTGGAAGTGAAACCCCCGCCACACTCGGCTTTCAGCTTCGACAACATACCTGCAAAAAACAAACCCATGTTTCATTCATCCAAATAAATGCTTACACAAAATTAACTATTGGTGGACAAGTCAATTTAATGATGATTATTGATTGCTTAATGACCCCACCAACAGCTAGGTTGTATGGGGGTACGAATTAGCAGATGATGATGAAATTATGAAGTGATGATAAGTGAAAGGACGTTTACAAAAACCCATGCCTTATGCGGAACTCGAACCTATGCCCTAAGGTGACTTCAGTTTCTGAAGTGGTGCCTCAGCTGACCGAGCTACCGAGGGTGGCTAAAGTCAATTTAAGGCTCATTCACAATACAACACGACACCAACATTATCAAGTTTCCAATACTGACGCTTAACATATGATGAAAATATGAAATCCAAATTGTCTGTTCACAAAATACACCAACATCAACGTAGATCACGAAAACAACAGCCAATATCAGTCTGTGACCCCCACGACAGGGATTAATGAAGGCTATAGAGAACTTCACGAGGGTTGCCGCAAGAGGGAAGAGTCGGAAGATGGCGAAGCGCCAGGAATTGAAATGGGGTGGTGAAGAAAGATCTAGAACGACTGAGCAAAATGATAGAACTGGCATGGGAAACTTTGGCGGAAAGAAGGAGGAAGGGTAGGCTTTGTCATTTATTTAAAGCAAAGTACAACTTTACTGGTTGGGAGGAACTGAGCAATATAGTAGGTAAGGAGATGCAGAGAGGTACAAGGAGAGGAGACTGATTGGAAGTAGAGGCCTGAGAGGGTATATACAAAAGTGGGTCAAGATGAATTCATCCAGAGGACCATAAGGGACTGAAATGAGCTGGAGGAAAAAGGAAGAAATGTGAGGAAAATGGAAGAATACAACAAAGTGTTGTACAAAAATGATATAAAGAAGTTGACTAGACCATCTTGCCACCATGCATCAACAGCATCATGCATATCTGCAAGAATCATGTACACAACATAAGAATTCACGGTTATAACCATTGTCATCGCACCCTCACCTGTCAAACTGAATCTGGCGACCAGTCCAGGCAGTTTGGTTACCTGTCACTTGTCTCTCATTGTTCCGACATTGAGTGTTTCTATTGGCGGATTCTTAAGTTGTACAATAATGTCGACATGAAAGCTTGGAGCTTGCAAGCTTTCATTTTCATGTTCATCTTAGCGTTTTAGTTGGTGATGGTTGTGAATAGACCACGGACAAAGCAAACATTTCTCGCGCTAGTGTTGGTGTTGCACATTAATGATAGCGTTGCACTGTGAATGGGCCTCTAATGGCATCAATCATTACAAAAACCAAAAGTAACAGATCACTCTTCATTGCCAGCTTGATACTGCCATGGTAAATACACTATAGGAGGCCTACACTTTTATGTTTGGGTATGTGTACAACTAGGGCTTAGATTTGGTATTTAACTTTGTAACCAAGCGTCAAGTTAGTCAGAAAAACACCAACTACCTACACACAAAGCCCATCATCGCAGGCAATACTCGTTGACTCGAGCCAAAAGCCCCGAGACAGTTGCGCTAGTGATGTGAAATGTTTTCGAAATATTTAATACAATCTCATGGATTAAAATGACACAGTGCTAAATATTCTCTCAATCTAGATCCTTGATTGTCATAGGTTTCAGCTAAGCAATGCTGTATTATCAATGAACAAATGAAAATCACGGTAGGCCTACATCTAAGCACGGTAACAAAAGATTTTTATTTTCACATTGTCATTACAGTATCCGAAAACTAGAGGAGAATTTCCCAAATGACATCAGAACAATTCTGGGATAGATCCTAAATAATATTATAACAAAAAGAGAGATTTAAATCGATGATTCAACAATAGCTGGCAAAGAATTACAGTGAAACCTCTATGCATCGTTCTCGGATCCATTGTTTTCCTGCTTGTATCATTCATTTTTTCTCACCACACTCACATGTTATCAATGTTGAATTTTCCTGAATGTACCATTTTCCTGCATGAATGGTTTTATTTTCCTGGTCCCTTGGAAAACGATGGATAGAGGTTTCACTGTAGGTCTACCGTTATTATTGACAAAAGTGATGAATATAATATCAATGAATGGTTGATGATTACTGTACCAAGTAGTATGTAGGTATTGATTTGTATTGCATTTGGCTAGTGTTTATAACAGCGTTGAATGTATTTGAAACAGGATATGCATCAATACTTAATTGCTATAACCACAAAAGTAAGGCTATAGCCTATATAGTGAGATTTGTAAATCTTATTCCCAAGCTGTTTCAGACTGGTATTTTCAAAAACTGATCTGTTTTCTTTCCATATCATACACTTTCACAAACGTTCAAATTGAAATATTTCTATTTAATATTTCCTCCCTAATGTTATCAGTTGTGCTTTGTGCATCTACATTTCATCAATCCACTAGATTTAGCAGAGACTTACTTTTCTCTGCATCAACACTGGCAGATTTCCCAACTAGCAGCCTTTTCGCCAAGTCTTTCTTGTAGAACGCTTCATACACATCCTTGCCGTGTATGAACCGGAATAGCACCATTATCTTGTCCAATAATTTCTCCAGCTCTTCTTCCGTCGACTCTTTGTTGCCGGCTCGCAGCTTGCAATCAACAAACTTGGCTGCACAGAACAAATCAGAGTTATACCCCACCTGCCACATACTAAGTACAGTCGGAAGCAAAAGTTTTTCGTCTCTCATTACCTGAAAGGTAGGCAACTCATTCAACGTTTCCACTACTACCCTTATCACATTTTACAGTCATTTCAAGCTATAGTTCAGTTCGATAGTTGGCGAATCGGGTAACCAAAGATTTCGTTAATGATAGTTCATAGGGGAGGAGAACGAAAGAACGTTCAGAATCATAACTTGAGCGATTTGAGGTATGCCATGACAAAAACTGGTCCATTCCATCCCCGAAAGTAGTTTGGCAAGTATTTTGGCAACATGGTTTACTGATAACCGAGATAATATATAACAATTGTACCAATTCCAGCTACATTACGTTTATTGAATTAACCCACGGACGTATTATTTCCATGAAAAACCTCGATAAATAATTGAAATACCAAAAAATTACTCGAAAACTATGCAAATAATCTTGCGATTCATTTCTCCTTCTTATTGGTATCACTTTTTATCCCTTTTGTGTAGACCTGTATTATGACATTTAAAATTATCATTTAATTTATACGGTAGGCCCTGATTACTAAAATTTACTAATTAATAATTCATAAATAATTAATAAAATTTACTGATTTTCTTCGAGTGCCAACTACTGATCTGATCATTTTTTGTATTCATTCATTCCAATTTGTAGCTACTTGTCTAATAATCCCAAATGCCAAATTTATATAAAACAGCGCTAAATGACCTCGCTGTCGACGCGCCTTAAAACCCTAATATTCATTCACAAAAAAATATTGTATGTTCAAGGCAACCAAATTGAATTAGAAAAGGATTATTTTCATAAAAATATCACCATAAAGTCAACATAATAATTTAGAATAGTTATTATGAAATTTAAAAAAATAATTAAATATTTTTATATTCATAAATCTATATGTCTTTTCTAATACTATAATAATATCAAATGTGTTATTATATTGAGAGCCCGCATCTTGGCTGAGAATGTTCTCTTAGAAATGCTCGATCCAAGTTTAATGTGCATTTAAAAGTTTCGATTTGGGTTGAAAAGTGGAAAAGGGATATTATTGAAAGAGTTCCAGTAACGGTTCCAGTAGATGGAAGAGTTTTACATTTCAAAATTTGGTAAAAATGTTATTACATTACACATTTTGGCCAAGGAAAATGGAAAAACTGTAAAACTACAGGCGAATCAGGATTTCAAATATTGATAAGCAAGGTTGAGCTTAAGGATGTGCGTTCTCTACTATTATTCGATAACCGGGAATCACGTCACGAAAAACATCAAATTGGGCACACTTTGATTGAATTATTTCTCCATATTGAAATTATTCTTTAGTTTTCGATTAAGCGTATCTAATTGTGAGGGCATTACTTATTAATTGCATTTTACCGCAAGTTCGTAGTTTTGTAGTTCTTAAGATATATGTGGCGAAAGTGCACCCTGTGAATCTGACCTAAGAAGCGGGCTTTTAAATCAGTCAAACATTGTGATATATAATTCTTTATTCTGCTTCATTTTTGTAACATAATGTTCACGCTGGTCCTACAAGGATTAAGGGGGGATAATGGTGAGATTTCCAACTTTGTTGAAAAAAATACCAATTCCACCAAACTTGCAAAAAACTATAAGAAGGAATACTTTTCCTATACCACTTTTTTTGTAAAAAGATTTTTGGGGTGCACATTTTTTAATTTCTTCAAAAAATTGTACTTTTGTATTAAATAATGGCGTTTTATGACCTAATTAGATAATTGAAACAACTTTTGTTTTCTACTCATTAAAAGTAAACTTCTGTAAAAGGAGATTTTTCATATCTTCATTTTTTTTGACTTGACAAAATTTTATATCCACTGAATAATATTACATTTTATATGAAAAACTTGAGAAATTTTTTAAAAGACGAAACTACGAAAAATTAAAAAATCCCTCGTTGAGATTTTGGATAAGCTACAAAAAAAGAAAATCAAGAAGATTGAACAAAAATTCACTGAGATATACTATTCTTTGTTAACAATTGTGTAGTAAAATATAATTCCAAGTAAATGAACCTCAAACTTGCCTACTTTTAGCACAGTTTTAGCATTGCTTCAGAAGACTCGAGTTTTTACAACAAACGAAGTTTTCGCCCACGCTTTTCAACATTGTTCATTTATTTCAACTCTCAAGTAGATCATTGAAGATACCAAGTACTCAAATAATTGACTCTTGATACATGATGTGAATAATTATGCCAAAAATTTCCTTGAAATTCTCACCATTATCCCCCCTTAATCGATTGACCCAAACATTCACTAATTTTTGTCATAAAAAAGAAATTACTCAATTACTCCATAATCTAAGATGCGCATTCCCAGACTAGACGCAATTTCATCCAACATAATCCGTTGGGACGGAATCAAGAGATTAATATTCAAATCACCAAGCACTATCAGACGTTTTTCAGCCCGGTCAAATGTTATCAGAGAAAGAAAGTCCTTGAGATGCCGTGGGTCTGGTGGTCTATAGATTACTACTATGGTGTATGGTCTGAACGCTGCAACATTCATGGCGCAGACCTCAAATACTCTTTCAATGTACAAAATAATATCGTGCATGACGTATAAGAATATGTGACTTACATTAATGCAAAAAACGAATGTTAGCTATCCTTCGGCCGGGCTCATCGAAACTTTTGACAGTTTGGCACGAGGGCAGCCTGGTCTCCATGGTTATCTTATGAGTGACTCTAATAATAATTGTATTATTTAGTCAAAGTATGTAGTCTTAGCCTGTCTTAGTCTTAGTTTGTCACTGTCATAATTAGCAAGGTTAGATGTAAAAATGGCTGCCAGGCTAAATCTTACTAAACAAAGTGGTCAATGATAATAATTAGGGTTGGGCGAACCTTGATTTTTGCCACAAACCGAACCTTTCAAAAAGGTTTGTTTTTTCGAACCTCGAACCGAACCTTTTTTTTCTGACCTACCGTAAATATAATAGACAGATTCGGTCTCAAACCCATATAGAACAGAAATGTAACTCAGTCATAATAGGGTACAGACCCGCCAAGAATACAAAACAAGTACATCCAACCAAAGTACTAGGCCTAGTTTCAGTAGTAGGCCTAAAGTAAAACTGTGTCGTAGATTCGTATGACAGACTGGGTCAGTACAAAATTGTTCCATTCATGACACAATTTCAGTTTTTCAGTATGGGAATTCAGGGTTTGTTTTAGTTCAGAAGCAAGTGTAGAAACCCAGAACAGGACCGCTATTCCTGAGATAAATGAGATGTGAGAAAAATAAAAGTGAGTGAGAAAATGATTATCTCACTTAAAATGGCCGATTTACCATTAACAATCGGCCATTTTAAGTGAGATAATCGTTTTCTCACTTATTTTTATATTTCTCACATCTCATTTATCTCAGGAATAGGGGTCCAGGTGATATAAACAGGTGAAGGCCTAGTTTCAAGAGCAATATCACGTCGATTAATGCAAAATTATGAAAACAATTTCATATTTAATACATCGCAGTTTGGTCAACTCCATTACAAATTTCCAAACTACTTCATACAAGACACACAGCCACTTGAACTAAAGTTCTGGTCTGTTCGATGATTGGCGATCGACCTATCGAATCGATAAACGCAAACAGCTCATAGGTCCTGCGCACTGCACTGACAGCTTTTGAAACATTTGCAGGTTATTTTTATATCTTATCTGTTATCTCATTGGGGTATAAACAACAATGTATAACATTCATGTATTTCAACTCGGCTTGATGAAGTTACCATTAATGAAGAAAAGAAATTAGTGTTGTGATGATTGGTATGAACAAAAAAAACAAAAAATTTTCTTTTTAGAAGTTCGAAAAAAGTTCGTTTTCGAACCTGGCCGGTTCGAAATTCGAACCTCATTTCAAGGTTCGAAAAGGTTCGAATTCGAACCGGTTCGCCCAACCCTAATAATAATAATAGAAACATGTGTTACTGAAAGCCGCTATTGGGAATGGATTGTGCATGTGCACAAATGGGCTTCAGAACTTACCAATTAGCTCAGCTGGCTTGTTTGCTCGCTGGTTGATAAAGTGTTCGAAAGCCTCCTTGAGACTGTTGGTGAACTTCTCGTTCTTCTTGAAACACACGAGAACAATGTTGTCCATCTTATCCTTGAAGTCCAGAAGTTCCTGCACCATTGATTTGTCCTTCTCCGGGTCAATCACGATCTTGCGTCCCTTCTGTAAAAACAACAGGAAGGTTTAGACCAATTTATTGTCAATTGCATCCCTATATTCTGATTTTATCTTTTACAGACACAGAAAAATACCTGATATAAAAATATCAAGTGCTCTATCAAGTGCTTCAACTGCAAGATGCGTGATGAGCGACTCATATACGTGCAGCAGCACTGAATCATTAGATTATACCACACATACACGCATTTAAGCCGCACCCCTACTTTCAAGGTTCATTTTTAGAAATCTTTTTGTTTACTTATATAAGACACAGTAACACATTCTAAATTGTCAGTTCAACACTGACGGGCCGGCAGTTCTAAATAGCAATCAGTGATCTTGTCTAAAAAAGAGTAGCCATGTGGCTTACACAGGGAGAGAGATGGAGAGAGAGACGGAGAGAGGAAAGGTTGTACTAAACGCACAACAAAATTGAGCAACAGCGCGGACGATTGCAGGTCCGCCGTATGCTTCAACATTGACGACCGACCGTGGATCAAATCTGACGACGATTGCGGGTTCGCCCTATGCATTAATATTGGACGACCGGCTGTGTTCACGGGAACTGTTTTTATCGCAAAATGTGACGTTTTTTCTCGCTTACCTTTATGAGACGCATGCAAAGACGCATGCATTTGATGACTTGAAAATGGAAAAAAGTGCGTCTTATATGCGTGTAAATACAGTACGTCTAGCTATACTATTTAGAGCAGTCCATCTATACTGTTATCAATCACTGTGGAAAAATCACAAACTACAGTACATGAGATGTAACTAAATATAATCATGTGTTCTATCTACGGGCTCTTCACTATTGAGTATTTCTACTTATAAACCTTGGTAAGCTGCTGTTCTTTCTTTCTCTTCTACCCAATTTATACATACAACCTCGGACTATTTTCCTATACACACACACCTAATCAAGAATGATTATTGTTGCTCAGACATGAATATTATTCTCAATTCATTGAATTTGAATAAAATGTTGAATGAAGTATGGCTATATGCACAAGAGCATTTTTAAAATCGATTACAGTATTAAAGTATTTTTTCATATTCAGGACAAGCTTTAGAGGTAAAGTGAAACCTCGATGCATCGTTCCCAGACCTATTGTTTTCCTGGTTGCATCGTTCATTTTGTACAGTCCCATCAAAAGTCCCATTTAACCAATGTTAAATTTTCCTGCTTGCATCGTTCCCGTTTGGATCGTTTTCCTGCTTGCATCGTTCATTATTTTTGGTCCCACCAAATATATTACCCTGATGGATTGTTTTGAATATTGAAAAAAAAATCCCATCCATTTAAACACACGATGTTTTTGTAAGGCACTATACTACCGTGCAGTGCGGTGATGGATTGGTCTCTATGTTACAACTGGTTGGCCTTGACGGAGTAGCTCGCTACGCGTGTTTGTGTGTGTGTGTATACATGAAATATGAAGGTTTCGAGCATCTGTCCCTCAACCCCACACCACTAGCGCGCAGGTGGTTCAAGCCTCCATCTTGTGTGGATACACGTTGTATTATCTCCATGTTTATAGTGGAATGGACATGTGTTGATGTTCAATGTTCAACGCAAGAATGTGGGGTGGGGTAGGGGGGACGATGCCAATACCACTGACAGTTAATTCACTAATTCACATACTTATTGATTTATTAATATTGAATGATCTATTAATTTTGGTTCTAGGTCTGTTTTAGCCTAATCTATTTCATAATCTTAATGATTATCTTACTTTAGTGTATTGTCTCGAATATAAGTCCACCCTGAATATAAGCCGACCCCCCAAACTTTCAAATCAATGATTGAACAAAAGGATTTTGAGGTGAATAGAAGTCATAATTACTGTAAGTTCACAAATCAATAAATAAAAAATGATCAAGAATACAGTAATGAGAATGAAATTGTCATAATATTAGTTAATCAACAGATGAGTTTGTCATCACTAGTCACATACATCCACTCTAAAATATTAACCTCTGACCTCTGACCTCTGACTCATAAAACACTCCCACTTCAAGTGTCAACAAAGGACTGGTTGTTAGTAACAGGGTAAACAAGTGACCACCAAGAGCATTTTTAATATAAACTATTTGACAAGATTATCTTCATGTTAGCAGCAGTATCAGGTTCCACTTGATTAGTAACACAGGGGGCCTCTCAGTCCTCAAACTTCCTCTTGACTGGAAACTTCCAAAGCAAGATGCTTTGTGTTTGTGTCTGTCAACGAAAACTAGAAACCCCTGACTATAATCAGAACTCCTAAGGTTAATGTTGGGGAAGTGTCAACTGATAATGGAGAATTTATTGGCGTATTAGTTTCCAGTCAGCTATTTTCTTTCATAATTTAGATGTTCTAAAAAGAGAGAATGAAATAATGAATAATCTGTCCAATTTATCTTTTGAATCCAATAAGCATACAATAATTCCCAGTGTGTGTACTGTTTAGTAGGGCCTACTATCACTATGGCACGTGTGTAAACCGGCGCGTGTGTTTTACCATCGGACACTGCCGACCGTCAATGCTAAGCATACGGCGGACCCGCGATCGACAGCGGGGAGGGGAACTGGGTGACAAGAGTGGGGACGATGACGTCAGCGCTGGCTGCATGCGAAATAATAAAAACTTTCGTGTATTCTCATGGCTTATTGGAAAGGGAAGTTACTGATCTTGCTCTGTCAGTTGAAAAAATGATCTTTGACCTGAAGTGTCAAGTGACAAGCAAACAGATGTGTATCACAGACTTCTTTGAAAAGTGAAGTGTAATAACAGTGTCATCAATTAATGTCTAGATCTTGAAGGCAATACACTGGTGGGAAAAATACGAATGCTTACATAAGAAATATTCTGGACATGGATTTTTTTTTTACATTTAAATGGTTTTCTGGATGGATCGTTTTCCTGGATGGATCGTTTTTTTCCCCTGGTCCCCTGAAAAACGATGCATCGAGGTTCCACTGTAATATATTTTGTAGGACCAAAAATAACAACCGATATCAATGGGGATGATGGAAGCAGGGAAATGTAGCATTGGTTAAATGAGACTTGGTGGAGACTAGGTGCGACTGCAACAAAATGAACGATAGAAACAAGAAAACGATGGGTCCGGGAATGATGCATCGAGGTTTCATTGTACCATATTTTGAAAAATCTTTCAAATTTTGTATTGCTTTCATAGTGGTAGAGCCATGCGAGCAGGCCTTTTATTAGTTCGAGCAAGTTTGAGCGAGCAGAGGTTTTTGCTTGAATTTCGAGCAAATTTCGAGCGAGCACACACTTTAAAAATGGATGTTCGAGCAGTTTTCTTCGAGCGAGTTCGAGCGAGCAAGTAAATTTGCTTGAATTTTAAGTAAAAATTCAAGCGATAAAATATAGTATTTAAGCTCACAAAACTTTTATCAAGAATAGTCCTAGATTAATTTTTTTAATTTAATGTTTTGTAAGCCATGTATAGTAGGACTATATGTGTATAGACCTGAGTAAGTTAAGGGAGAAAGTAAGGTGAGTAACACATCAGCATAATAAACAGAAGGCCTTACATCCTCTCCCATAAATATGTCATCTTCTTCATCACTATTCATTCTTACTTAGAAATTGTAACTTGTAAGTGTATTTCAAACAGCACAATAGAAAAATAGCCGAAACCACGCAAAAACGCGTGTTTTAACACGAAAAGATATTCTCCTGAAAAATCAAAAGTTCCCGGCGATTGGCAGAGTAGAAGTAGGATCAGAAATTCATAATTTATTACGGCCGATACACTCGCTAACGAGCGATCAAAGTGCAAAATAATGTCAGGGATTTTTTTCTTAGGTTGGTAGTATACAATGCGTCATACCTCTAGGCGGGATGAACATCGCAACCTAACCTAAGAAGTTAAAACATCGTGATTTGTGAAGTTTAGTGATTTTATTCTCGAAAAACGTTTGAGACCCGAAATTTCGAGCAAATCTCTCAGCCTACTCGAGTTTGAGCACAATCCCTGCTCGAACTCGACTCAAAATTTCGAGTCTCGCACAGGCCTATATAGTGGAATATTTGAAAAGAACATCAATTAAATATTAATACACCCAACAAAAACATCAACTCAATGGGCACACTCAAAGAGAAAATGATTCAAGACAATGGACGAAATGTTGTCTCAAAACCTTTTCAAGTTGGCTGTTCCATAAAAATGGTTATTCATCTAAAGCAAGATGTATTGAGGGTTGTGTTGGTTTGACGGGCTCTTATGGTGGGTAAACTCCATATCCCACAAATATTGAAAATGTGTAGGCCTACTTAGTGATTGTGAGTAATCTAGCACAGTAGAACCTCTTTAGAGCGACATTGAGGGGAGATAAGTTATTCGTCGTTATATCACGATGGTGGTACAACCAAATGTTAAAATAAAATGTACAATAAAACTTCGTGTGTTTGTTTTACAAGGCATACATGAAATACTGTCAGTCGTCAATATTATAGCATAGGGCGGAGTTCGATCGCGGATAGCCTGCCATGTGGTATATATACATTTATAGTAAGACACTGTATAATAATGCTGTGTAACAATATTTTGACAGTAAGTTCATGTTATCACTCTGAAATAATGCTTTAATCACCCCCCCCCCTTCAACCTTCCTTCTGCAATTTACCTTCAACCTTCCTTCCGCAATTTATTGATGTGTGATTTCAAGTGTTTGAAGTGTTCAACTGTATCATATTTCTCTACCCGTCAGTTGTAGTCAAGCAGCACGCTTGACATTGAACAGACATCATCGTGTCAATCGTGATGTGTAGAAGTAGGCCTATACACTTTGCTTCATTTTGGAAGGGTATATAATATGAAAATAACACCACCGTATAGTGTCACTAAAAGTACCTGAGTACATTTGTAAGAACATTGAAACATTAAAACATTAAAAGTATCATTAGACGACCGGTAGTTCATCGCGTACAATGCACTGAGCACGAGGGAAATTGTCTACCAGGAGTTCAGACCACATCGACCGCCAAACTAGCAAACGAGGTGACCGTGCACTTGCCAGCCGCTCCTCCCTCGGCCGACCCGGGTCGAACGATCAAGTGTTTTTTCACGCTAAACAGTCTCGTGCTCGTCAAAGTCAGACAAGGTTAGACCACACGCAGTCGACAGTAGGATAATGCACACCATGCAGCCAACAGCTTAAAGTGCTCATGTTTATTATTGCGAGTCAAATAAAAATGCTGGAAATTGGGCAAATCATGCTTCTTCATGATGAAACATTTATTAACAGTGTTTTCAGTGGAATATCTCACAGTTTCAAGTTCATTCCGTTGTTATGAGTCTGCGGGTGTTGCATGCCCAATTGAAATGAGCAAAATACGTATTTTTGATCGACTATGAGCTGAGATTCGCAAGTAAGCTGAGGGTGACTTTTGGGCTTTAAATTTCGAGAAAAACCCTCGGCTTATATTCGGGACAATACGGTAGAAACAATGACAATTTTTTAGTCATTTAGTCATTTTTAGTCATCATAGTACTGATGGTTTTTCTTGGAAGAGAATCAAAAAAGCATCACATTCTCGCGATGGTCGTTATATTGAGGGACATACTAATAAAGAAAAAATACAAATGGTCTTATGGGAATTGGCCTGGACTGTCTAAAAACGATAATATATCGCGATGATCGCTGTAATGAGGGATGTTCTGAAGAGGTTCTACTGTAGTAATGCAAGGAACTAACTTGATGTATACGTTGGCTGTCAGCTGTCAGCAACCGTCTCTTTTTTTAATTTTGAGTTTTTTTTATTGTTAAGTGAATCAAGTGATTCATATTAGAGCAAGCTATATTATAGCAAGTACTGTACAGTAACTTACATTCAGATGGTTGGTATAATTATATGTATAATCAAAATTGTGTGAGAAGTCTGCCCCCAACAAATGAGTATAAACACCTTTATTCGATTATATTCAAGTGCTTTGTCAGTAAATATCCCCTTTTATAAGCCTAGCGCATTTGTTCATTTCCACCACATCTTTGATGCCAATATGCATTGCACCGTATAAGCCTAGATTTGAACATTTGAGGTACCGTATATAGAAGGCATGACGCATAGTTACAATTTGTTCACTAGGTAGAGCAACGATCGGTTGGTTCAACGACTGTCTTCATGAAAAAGAACAGAATTGAGAGCCGAGTGAAACCACCACGTAAGCTTGATTTTGATCTATTTAGAATTTGACAATAGCAGCTGGCAATTTACTTTAATGTATGTATTGAAGCTGAGGCATAGCTCGACCAGACCACTCTTCACTCGATTGAACAGGGTATGAAGCAAGGTGAGATCGTTGACTCGGTTATCCTCTAGCAGCTGATCGAGACCCTTCTGTAAGATGGCATTGAGATGCTCGGATAACATCTGCTTCTCGACGGTGTGTATGAGCGGCCACTTGGTTCCGACGTCCAGGTACTGGAGCAGGCGTTCTTGCTCCTCCTCCAGACGTTTGTCTACGTGGCGGAGGTAGTCCGGAACGTCCAGCTCCAGCATCAGGCGCTGGCCTTCCGCTGCGTACAGGCGCTCCGTAGCGGCAAGAAACCTGGACAAACAAGCATGATAATTTTCCAAAAGATCAATTACTCTATCGGCCATTTCCAAAATAAGTAAATAATGACGCCACTCCCCACCCCACATTTATAATTAGTATTCCTTATTTATTCATTTTTTCATTTATATTAGGTTTAACAACGCACTGTACTGACGACTATGAACTATTGGCGTCGGCAAATGATTCATGAGATGATGAGGTGAAAGGTTATTTTATTGGGTGTTCGATCGAAGGAGTCGATCGTGGCCTGTTGTTAAGGAACTATCACAGTATTGACTAAATTGACAGAGGGAGACCACAACAAACCCTCGTCAGAATGGTCACGCATGGCGGGCATCGAACTCCGGTCTCCTGAATGACTGTTCAGCATGCTAGCCACTCGACCATCTGTCTCGGTAACTCTACCTGAGTTTTGAACAATCCCAACAGTGGGATTTTGGGATTATTGACAATACAGTAAACCCTCGTTAATCCAAACTCGGTTAATCCGAAATTTGACATATAACCATATAGGCCCGCATATAACGAATTTCAAGGGGAATGAAAATCTGTTTGTAAAAACAGAATTTTGTTATAGAGATTTATTGCTTTTTCTCATAACAGCACTTGAATTTTAGAGATTTATAAAGATAGGCCTACGTTTACGACTTAGGCCCTAGTATAGTACAGTGAAACCTCTATCCATCATTTTTCAAGGGACCAGGAAAATGAAACCATCCATCCAGGAAAATTTAGCATTGATTATATGGTAGTGGGGTTAGAAAAAATGAATGATGCAAGCAGGAAAACGACGGTTCCGGGAACGATGCATAGAGGTTTCACTGTACTGTATTAGGTGACATATTATCATCGCATCGTATCATCACTTAGTATGTTTGTAGAAAGTAATAGAAAACAACAATGTCCTTTCATAAATAACTCATCATCTGCTATCACATGACACCACCACTCCCCACTTCTCGTGTTTTATTTCCTAGGTTACAGGACACTATCACGAATGGAAATGAAGGAATGTAAACAAAAAATAGATGAACAAAGTCATTGAAGATGTCACCATCACGTTATTATTTAGCGCCTGTTGAGCGAATGTTTGGGTTTGGGCCGTTCCACTGTGCGTGGGACGGGGAGGGGGGGTGCAGCAAGAGTTATGACCACGTGCTGTACGCGTCACCAGCTGCTACGATGTACAGTCCGTTCAAAATAAATGTAACCTGAAAATAAATTCACGCAAAATGCTCCGATTTTCGAATATTTTGTTGGAAAAAACTGAAAATAATGAGCAAAATATGCTGAAAAGTGACAAAAATTTGTAATAACCGAATTTTGAAATATAATAACTTCGTTATAGGTCTTTATTTAACATTGTAAGGATAGGAGATTTGAAGGGGAATGGTAATTAAATCGTAAAAACCGAAATTTCGTTAAAACCGAGTTCGTTATAAGTGGGCTCGACTGTATTTCGAACTTGAAGTCAGTCCCCGGCTGAAGGAATAGGCATTTCAATGTTAATTAATATGGTTAATCCGAATTCCAGCTAATCCGTAATTCGAACTAATATTTCGACCCCTCAATTGCTTTAGCACTGTTTTCGGATTGGATAATCCGAAATAGATCGAGTGAATTTCTTGAATTGATCATTATTTTCGTAAATTCCATCCTTTTTATTTGACGCGTAACAATAGGCCGAAGCCAGCTCAACTGTTTGCTACCACTGAATACGTCATCCGACTCCAAGTTCGCTCCAAAGACCTTAGTATCTAACTTCCTCAGGTTAGATACTAAGGTCTTTGGCCGCTCTGTCTGTCCTTGACGAGCGGTAAGCTCGGAACACTCGATCACTCGGAACGGCCAAGTGCCAATCGAAGCTGGCCATCTAACGTTCGTTTGCTGTCAAAGATAGCCGAATACACACGATCAGTGATTCGGTTCCTCGCACATGTGGCATCTAGCTTTCTCTCGCGCTCAATACGAAATTGCTTCAATTCCAACCGGGAAGTGTGATGATTTTCGTGGAAAAGGAGTTTTTTGGTTAATCCGAATTTTTATAAATCGAAATCACTTTTTGGGGTCCCTTGAATTACGGATTAACGAGGGTTTACTGTAATGGCCTGAAATAACTCATTTGTCTGTTGTGAGATTTTTTGAAGATAGTGTCATCTCTCGTTAGAACTTTGGTCGAATATGAAAAAATATATTAATATTACTGGTATACGAGAGATTAATACATTTAATATATGATTGTAAATTTTTAATACTAAATAAAAAGTGGTTGGAAGAATAATTTGCCTAAATAATAAAATCAATCAAGTAGCCAATGATATTCAACGAACAATTTAGTTTATTTACCATTAATTATTTATTAACCTACCTTATTATTGTGATAATACGTACTAGGGATGACATCAATTCTCAAAATCGGGAATCGATTCTCTATGCTTCAGAATCGATTAAAAATCGATTTTGAAAAAAAAAATTTAAAAAAATAAAAATAAATAAATAAAAAAAAGTTTATTCTCAAAAAAGTAGTGTAATTTGAAACTTTTTTTTCAACCTTCCCAAGGCGTTCACGTGAAAAATTGCTGCTAGAGACTTCTTTGAACTGTACTGTACCATTTGGGTATTTCCGTCAACGTTCGGCTGTCAGACGTACCCGAAGGGATAGCTTTTGTCCAGATAGTAATATCTCAACAATACAGAATAATATAGACAACGAAATGAGCACTTATTACGACGTAAAGAAGTACAGCACTGAACCGATTTTTTTTTTTTTTGAAAAATCGATTTTTTGATTTGAGAATTGTTTTACATCAGAATCGATTCTTAATCGATTCTCGATTAATCGATGTTATCCCTAATACGTACTAGGGTTACTGTTTGATTTTTTTCTTCATATTTTTTTTTAGGACTTTCATTCGATATAGAATTGGAATATTAATCGTAAATAACTGAAATAAGAATGAACCAGCAACAATACAATAATGAAATTAGGAAAACAAGACTTGAGCAGTTTCTCGTTGCTGTCAGTGTAACATTTTTGGGTCTCATTGGAATAAAGAAAATGTCAAGTTTTGAAGAAAATAATTATTAATGTTATATTAATAGGTCTATAGGGTCCTGTCTAGCTATTACGCACTATGAAATGATCATTTGTCTTCTCATAAAATAGGAACACAGTGGACTCACGTCAGTACGTTTTTTTCAGGGGACCAGACTGAAAAAAATGACTTTTTTGTGACCAAGGCAATAGCCGAAACGTCAGAATGTCGTGTGTACTTTTCATTTCATCTCTGTGTTCTATCTACGGGCTCTCCACTATGAGTAGGCCTTTCTTTACTCATAAATCTCGGTAAGCTGATTTTCTTCCTTTCCCTTTCACCCAATTCATATATTAATAAGGCCACTGTTATTTAACATGATAGAGCATATGGATGAGATCAAGTCCCAACAAATCTGACAATAATTAGTTAATGTGTATTATTTGAATATTATTTATGTAACATAATACAGTATTTGTGTGTTTTGAAACGATACTCGTCGAGTGCCACATTATTGATTGCATTTTTATTTAAACAAGAACTTGGATATTGTTCAAAAAAATGTTGATTCATTATTCCATGATATAAAGAGAATCTTTTTACTATATCATATTCACTTGTTTTCATTTTTCTGATGGCAATTAGGAAAGAATGGCATCCAAATGATAAGCACTATTGGAAATTATTGAGAAAATACTTATATACCTGATATTGTAAATATTCTATAGAATATCAGAAGTTCTTGCTATAAAGGTATTAGTAAAACAATACCATTGAATAAGAACAGCTGAGCATAATTCTTTACATTCCCACTCAAGGTCAGGCAATGCCCAGGATGTTTTATAAAAAGTCTATTAGCCAGGTGTTATTGGGTTTAATAATCTTAGAAAAACAGCAATTATAAAATGCAAATAATGACTAGTCACTACCAAATGAAAATTAGTCAGTTATATCAATTTGACATGAGCCTAAGCTTGCCAAAGAAAAACTGAAATGACCATTACAAATGGAAAATTATAACAAGTAATTAGTGGTAAATTGGTAATAAATAGTAGGCCTAAAGTAGGCCTAGTAATAATTTGAGTGATAAATAAAATCAGAAAAAAGTTGCAAGACATCATTATTGTGAAATCAAGTGACATTGTGTGGAAATATGAACAAATTCTAGATATGAATAAGCAGTCAACTGGTAACTAGCATAAAAGAAAATTGTTCAAAAGTGGGTTTTCCAAGGTTGGTGATACATAAAAACAGCCTTGTGCTGGGTTATGGTATACCAGTAATGAGACCCAAGAAGGTACCGACCGTACTTCATATTTTGGATACAACTATAATTGATAAGTATTGATGAAACTGCACTTTTTGTACTTTAGTGTATGTTGTAATTATATTGTAAAAAAGACAGATGCCAACAGATCATAGTCATCTGTTCGTTGTTGAACCCAATATAAATAAATAAATTGATGAAAAAAAAGCTTATGATACTGTACATGCATTATTATTACAGTACTTATTGAATTTATTGACAGAAGATTATAAATAGAAAAAAGATTTAAATTGGACAAGTAACAAATAACTTGTACAAAATTCAATGAATAGATTCAATGAACAATCACTATGGAAATTCTTCTGACCATTTGGCATCATCCTAGTACTAGTATCTGTTGTCCTCACCTATTTTCGAAGGCATCCTGATAAATCTGCAACTCCGAAAGCATTCTGAGAAGGCTCTTCAAGAGAATTCGGTCCACAGCCTCTCCCGATCGCTCCTTATCGATGAGCATCAAGATGCCGTCAACCGTGCGAGTCTGCACCTCTGTGTTTGCTACGAGGTGTTGTCGAAACACGTCCAAGCCCATCTCCCTGCGCACAATACACAGAAAATCAACCAACATAGTCTCAATGGTTCCCTTATTAGAGGCAGAGTTGGGAAGGAACGTAACGAAAGGAACGCGTTCCTTTTTTGAGAACTTTCAAAGGAATTAGTTCCTTTCTATAACGAGGAACTTTTTCAGGTACTTCGTTACTATTTTTGTGAAACGTAGGAACGAATTTGTGTTTCTTTGAAAGTTCTTTTCAACATCACTGTGCTTGTTGAAGTCATTTTTACATTACACGTGATTGTTATCAATTGCTATTTCCAGTTAACTGTCAACAAACCCAAGTTGTGTGTCAAACTACCTACCCTCAGGTACGCTTTATGCTTTCGACGATTGACCAGTCCTACTAACGCTCGGATGTCCCGTCGAGTAGACCCAATATACACCACCGAATTAAAAGTACCTGCGTTTTTTTAAATCATCTACCTAACCCCGCCAAGGCAGGCGTCAACCAGTCCCTTCAACTTGCATTCCCAAGGTTTGAGGCCATAGTCGCCACTACACCACACGAAAAGAATGACATTATCAAAAACCAATCACGAGATAGTATACATTTTGATCAACCAATAGGAAATATGTTCTCATGAAGCATCAACTTCGAACAGACCATCGAAGTCCACAAGGCTCACACGTTTCATTGTTGTTTCTCACTGTTTAGTCACGTTGTGTATTTTGTTCGAGGTTTTACTTTAATTAATATCACCGAAATCGTCATGAGGCGATTTTTGCAACTTTTCAGACTGTTCTGTAATCCACAAACTTTTCATCAAGTTCAGCATTCCCCTACTGTCCAGTGCTGAGAATATTTGCATAGGGGAAGGGGGACCTATTTTTAGAAACAGAAGAGGTAGACTTTCCGATAAGAATAATGAGGCTTGAGGATTGGACTGTAAAAGGTAAAAACTGTATTATAAAAAGGACCCAGGGTATTTGTACTGTATAGATATTTTACCACGTGCATATACTATTATATACTGGAAGCATCATTCTAACCATTTTCTTTGAAGAATTGTAGAGAAATATGTTCGTTAATTGATTCAATGAACAATATTATATGCTACCGGTATACAACAGTTTTCAATTTTCTTTGTCTAAATTGGCGCTAAATGACCTTGCTCTCGATGCGCCTTAAAACCCCGATATTCATTCATTCACCAAGAAAATCTCAAGAATTGTCTGCATCAAGAACTTTTAAAGGAACTTTTACATATTTTGGGAACTTACAAGTTCCTTTTTTATTGAGGAACTAGGAACTTGACTTAGTTTCTTTTGTAGGCAAGGAACTTAACTTTTACTCAGTTCCTTTATTTTAGGAACTTACCCAACTCTGATTCTAGGCATATCTTATGACTAGAGACATGTGAAAATAGCAATTGCTATAAAAGCAACAAAATCTAAAAGTGCTTTGCATCATATTTTTCCAACATTTCTTCATGTTTACCAGTAGGCCTATATCTACATTTGGGGCCGAATTCACAAAAGGTCATAACTTTGATCCGGCTCAAAGTTACGACCATTTCTAGAGATAATACCATATTTGATGTATCATTTTTCATTTTTTTATTTTAATAAATGATAGATTGATGATAATAATGGATTTATTCAAAAATTAAGATTCAAAAATAATAGATCAAATCTTGTATTATTTCTAGAAATTACCGTAACTTTGAGCCGGATCAAAGGTATGACCTTTTGTGAATCTGGGCCTTGATGTTGCTTGATCATGTTTTTGAAAAGGCAACAAAGCGCTACAAACATCTGAATCTGCCATGTTTCAACTTATAGGCGATACAGGGCGCTTACTGTGACTGCCACTTAAGCCCCCCGCCTATAGGCCCGACGATCATAATAGCATGGCCGGGCCTATAGGCGGGGGGCTCAAGTGGCAATCGCAGTAAGGGTCCAGATGCTATATTTGGAATAAAATCATCATAGATTCTATTTTCTGCAGAATATATCAATTAGGAAGTAAACAGTTTGAGTCAGTTAAGAAATTTCCAATACCAAAGTGCATCTGTAAATGCAGGCGGCAGATGAGGCGTGGGTTTAAACAGGGGGGGGGGGGGCACCATTTTACTCCATCCAAATGTTGCACTTGTATGCCTATTGTACGTTATATAATGGTTTCAAGTGTACCGCACTGTTGTAATGCTACAGAATGAAGTTGCGCTACAAAACAAGATGTTTCCAAATAATAGATGCACTTGTGCTACTTTTCAAATTCTAAATGCTAGGAAAAGAAAAAAATGGAAGCCATGTATAGATGTCTACTTATGACTCTAAAAATAATTGTATTATTTATTTAGCTCAAGTATGTAGTCTCAGTCTGTGCCTTAGTCATAGTTTGTCACTGCCATAGTATATACATCAAGGTTAGATGTAAGAATGGCCACCAAGCTAAAGCTTGCCAAATGAAGTTGTTGATGATGATAATAATGAAGTTCAAAAATTACGAACGTGGGACTAGTTCTAACTGGCAATCAGTGTTGTTATCGCCAATGCCCACTGCAGGATTCAGATCCATGCCCGATTTGACTTCAGTTACCAAGGCAGTCTTGGCTGACTGTGGCAATAGGTAGCGAAAAAGTTACTCTTGAAAGCAGCGAGGAAAGTAACTTAATAAGAGTTCCCTCATTTGTGAAACTTACCCAAAACTAGTTTAGAGCTAGGCCTATGTTTTGAAATCCATCCAATTCTTCATTAGCCTATACCAATCGATTTGAACAGTTGTGTATGTGAGTGTATTACATTATGCACATCAGTTACCCAAAACAAGAATTTAAAAACAGTAAAATTACCCAAGCTCTATTATCTAAAGGTTTCACTAGCTTGCCAGTCTGGTAGTAGGCCTACCAGTGAACCATGCTAGTGCAGTTGGCAAGCATTAAACAGCAAACCTAAGGCTAGAAGTAGAATTAGGTCAGTGATCTTACCAGATGGAGAGCACTGTGGGGTTCTGGAGAACGTAGGTACGGTCCAGATAGAGGAAGATCCCGCGAATCATCACCATCTGCTGGCAATGTGACAGCCAGCATGTGTTCATTCGTTTCAGGAACACATGACGATCTGTCGGTTCAATGACAAACTCTTCAATGCTGGCCTTCACGTGAAACTCGGTTAAGTCTGAAATAAGACACGTAGATCATTATTACCGGTAGTTCAATGTGCAATCAACTACCAAATTATACATCATTACAGGTTAAAGGTAGTTATATTTAATTACCAACAAGTATTGGAATTCAGCTTAGTTGTATGTGAACTAGGGTTGTTCGGGTAGCCGAGACTTCGGGTTGGGTCGTTTTTTTTTCCCAACCCGACCCGATCTGATACTCATGTAGTTCACTAAAATCAGGTTTTTTGTATATCACGCGGTTTTGGCGCTATTTAGGCCTACTTCATTTGTTGACTGATCCACTGAAAACTGCTAGAAGTTTCAAGAGTTGAGTAGAGGGCAGCATCGTGCACACAATTGGGATATCTTTGTTTCCAAAGCTAATTGACTTTTTGAAAACAAAGATGGAGGCAAAATCTTGTTGAAATGTGTTGGAAATTTGTGTAAACTTTAGTTTTTTTACCACGTAGGCCTAGGCTACATTATCTCGTGATGAGTGAGGAGGATATAATAATAATACTTCTTTTTACTGTCCCGAAGATCCCAAGGATATACAGACAGTCGTGATAAGTTATTACATACAGTCAGGGGCGGATTGGCCATAAGGGCAACTGGGCAAATGCTCGGTGGGCCGGTTGGTTTGGACGTAATTTGGGCCGCTCATAATTTCTTGAAAACTTGAAAATAATTTTAATTCCTAAAAATTACGAAAACTTCAATACAACTGGCAGGCATAATATATAATAATTGAAGTTATTGTTTTTCCGCCGTCATTGATGAAATTATGATTATTTTTAATACAGCTGAAGGCACAAGGCCGCTTAGTAGCCAGTAGGTTTAATTCAAATAGAGGAGGTTAGATGAATTATTCTTTGTATTTGGGTCGCATTATTCGTGGTATTTATCAGGCCGGCCGCCTGTTGTCTGTTGGTAGGCCGCCTTGTGCGGCGGCCTTTTTAACAGAATGATTTACTTGGGAAAAAGTGGCAAAATTGCAATTTTACAAAGTACTAAGGCCACGTTGACAAAAATATTAATAGCAAAATTACACAGAATCGTTGCTCCGAGTAGACGAGTGGGTCGCGGGCCACCGGTCGGATTCGTTCGAGATGGTTTGGCGAATAACGTTGCTATGCAGAGTTATATGGCAGAAATAACAAGTAGCCGCAAATAATTTTGTGTCATGGGCAAATGCAAAACTTGATGATGTTAGCGACGATTCGGAATCGGAGTACGAAACAGTGGTTGTCGATAGCGTTTTACCCAATATTCGAGTTCGACGGCGGCGAGCTGATTGTAACGAACGCACACCCGACGATCCTATCCTTGAGGCAAAGAAAAGGTATGAAGTTGAAGTCCACAACGTTATATTAGATAAAGCGGTTGAGAGTATGCAGTCAAGGTTCCGAACAAATGGTGCTTTGTACGCTGACTTTGGCTGCCTAGACCCTAAAAATTTTGAAGACATGATCAATAATTGTCCTAAAAACTCGTTGGAAAAACTAAGTGGTCTCTTAGTTGAATTCGACAAAACAGCTACACCCACGAATTTTCAAAACGAGCATCAAAACTTAGCGATAAACTGGAAAAAATTAAAATCAACAGTGTCCGCAACATATGCTTCTGCAATGAGTTCTTCTAATAAGTATACAGATGATTGACGACAAAAACGATGAAGACGGGATTATTGACAGCAATCGCAACAACAGCGAGAGTGCAGCGCAAATCGCTCGTGCAGATCGTGTAAAAATTGTGCCCAGTGCATTTTCCAACTTCTCAAGTGGTATAATTTATTTAGTGAAGCTTATAAGACAATTTTCCTGGCATATAAACTGTTATTCTCACTGTCTTTGATACAAGTAGCATGTGAAAGAAGCTTCAACTCTCAAATTTGTAAAAAAAAAACGACTTTGCAGCACCCTTACACAAGAGCATCTTGAAGCTTTTATGGTAATGGCCAGCGAAAAATCAATATTAACACATTTGGACAACGACGACATTATTGACAGGATCGCTGCGAAAAGTAGTTTGTTAAGAAAGAAGTTACTTTTATAACTGTGTATACGTAGGCTACAAACCAGACATAACTTATATTGCATCTTAGATGAAGGCGATTCGGTGAGTTACACTTTATTATGAAAATAATGTTCAGAAAGTAAATTCGCTATAGTACCAAAGACTTTTAATAGCAATTACTATTAAAAGCCCATGATAAAACGTTTCCAATTTTTTGGTCGAGGGAGGGGGGGGGGGGGGGCAGGGGCGCAATATCAACAAAAAGGCCGATGCAATGTGGGCCGCTTTTGTGCATTTGCCCGGGCTGCTTTTTTTCCCCAATCCGCCCCTGCATACAGTTACAAGCAGTACATATATACATTTAAAATAACATTTAAAAAAACAGTTAAAATATATTCAAAATGATAATCCATCATTATATATGAGAAAAATACATACACATGATTACAGAAAATAATCTCTAAATGAGTAAAATCACTTGTCCATCAAGCATGTCTTGAGGCATTTTCTGAAGTCATCTCCTTTTTTCTTTTTTAAGAATAGCGGAAGTGCATTTAAAAATTTTGAGCCCATGTGAACGGGATCTTTCAGATATATATTATTTTTGAAGCGTTCCAATCTCATGTTCATTTTGTTACGTGTGTTGTAATTGTGGATTGTTTCACTGTTCGAGACCATATGGGAATTTTCAATTATGTACATAAATGTAGAGAAAATGTATAAACTGGGCAAGGTGAGGATTTTAAATGATTTGGAGAGATTAGTACAAGAGTCTTTGTAAAAAACTTAGGCACAAGGATTATAGCTCGAATTTGCCATATAGTATCTCCCTGCACGTTTTTGGAGAATGAAAAGTCTCTTAGTGTGAGTGGATGCACCCCACGTAATGATCCCATATTGGAGCAACGATTGAATATGTGCAAAGTGAACCATTTTGACTACCTGAATGTTGGTATGCTGCATGAGCTTCTGCAAGACAAAGCACCCTGAAGCAACCTTATTACAGACTACATCTAATGCTTGCCCCACTCTAGGCGATTGTCTAGTATTAGGCCAAGGAATTTAGTCTCTGTGTGAGCTTCAATACTTTTTCCATCTAGTCGTACTAACGGACTATTCATGATATCGGGTTCCTATCCAGATAAAATCTCAAGAGAACTGTTTTATTCTTGTTTAAGAAGAGATTATTATCAAAACACCAGGTTTCCATTCTATTAACAGCCATGTTTGTTTTTGCAACTAAACCATTGTTATACGAGCTAATTAAATGAGTCGTGTCGTCTGCGAACAGCGTCAATTTACCGTCTTTTACTACACTGGGCAAATCATTTGTGAAGAGAATGAATAATAAAGGAGCTATGTTAGACCCCTGAGGCATACCAATATTTATTGTTCTCTCCTCAGAGTATGAAACGTTGATACTATTTCCTTCTACATAAACGTAAGATTTTCTATTAAAAAGATAAGATCTGACCCAGTCATTGGCCACCCCTGATATACCAAGCATTCTTAATTTTGATAATAATTGTTCATGATTCACTGTGTCAAATGCTTTGGTGAAATCATAAAAAAACACCGAATGACTTCTCGTTATTTTCAAAGACAAACAACACTTCACTCATAAAACCCTGTACTGCGGTATTAGTTGATTTATGTTTAGTAAAACCATGTTGATTTGTGTTAAGTAGCAAATTAGATTCTGGGAATGAAATTATTCTTGAGCAGAAGGCTTTTTCAAATAATTTTGAAAAGACAGATAGGACTGAAATTGGTCGGTATAGATGGAGATCTATATTTGGAAGCCAATATAGACCACTTGACTGGCTCTAGGCTGATACCTTCAGTAGACCTAGGCCAGTGCCTGGAGCCAGTAGATAGGCCTATTCCTAGACCTAGGAGTTTGCTTGTGCAAGTGCCTAATCTTGAAGCACCACCACCTAGGTCTATAGCTGGTGCAAAAGCAAATGTATGGAAATACTTTTATAAGGCAGATGACTATCCATGCTTTGTGCAATGTTTGCCAGGCCAAGATAATTGAACGGTTAGGCAGTACATCTGTCTGCGCAGGCATTTGGAATCCAAACACACTGCCAGTTTTATACAGTTAAAAGCTGACGATGCAGCTCGTGCCTAAAACGTTCGGAAATATTTGCTAGTGAGTAGTGACATACTCCTATAATTACCGTAACTAGTATCAATAGGTCAGCTATTATATTGAGTACCGGTAATTGAGTCTTCTAGACCTATATTCTCCTACATCTTGTCAATTTTGAGATCAACAACTCAATAACTGGTCACCTGTATTTCAAAATGTTGTTATTCCAATTACCTCTAGTAAATGAATATTGAACTTGGTTTAATATTGTGATATAAATATGAAGTGCAGGGAAGATGGATTGAGATGTCAAGCAAACATAATACATGTCCATATCTCTACAGTAAACTCTCGTTAATCCGAGATTCAAAGGACCCCAAAAAGTGATTTCGATTTATAAAAATTCGGATTAACCAAAAAACTCCTTTTCCACGAAAATCATTACACTTCCCGGTTAGAATTGAAGCAATTTCGTATTGAGCGCGAGAGAAAGCTAGATGCCACATGTGCGAGGAACCGAATCACTGATCGTGTGTATTCGGATATCTTCGACAGCAAACGAACGTTAGATGGCCAGCTTCCATTGGCGCTCGGCCGTTCCGAGTGATTGAGTGTTCCGAGCCAAAGACCTTAGTATCTAACCCAACGAAGTTAGATACTAAGATCTTTGGAGCGGCCCGAGCGCACTCGGAGTCGGATGACGTATTTAGTGGCAGCGAACAGCCAAGCTGGCTTCGGCCCATTGTTACGCGTCAAATAAAGAGGATGGAATTTACGAAAATGATGATCAATTCAAGGAATTCACTCGATCTATTTCGGATTATGCAATCCGAAAACAGTGCTAAAGCAATTGAGGGGTCGAAATATTAGTTTGAATTACGGATTAGCTGGAATTCAGATTAACTATATTCATTAACATTGAAATGCCTATACCTTCAGCCGGGGACTGACTTCAAGTTCGAAATATGTCAAATTTCGGATTAACGAGGGTTTACTGTAATAACGTTTATGCTACTATAATGTGTATCCCCAGTTTAAATTGAGTGAAATAATAACAACAAAAATCGTGCTATTGTCAACTTTTTCATTTCGAAGTTGAAATACAGTGTTTTTCCTAAAACTCTACCCAAAACCCGAGTTTTTTCCACTACCCGAACCCGACCCAAAAAACACTACCCTTACACCCCTAATGTAAACACATACATTTTGTGTATCAACATCAAAAACTTGAAGTAATTGTTTCCCAAAAAAAAACAAAGGATAAATTATGATCATTTGAATGGGGCACCACTAAGGCGATCTCACCATACAAAAAATTAAAATCCCTGTATTTAGAAAAAAAAAATTTAAAATGAACTAAAAATTATATAATAAAACATTTTTACAAAATATGCTTGACCAAATCGAAGTTGGCAATAATTTTAAACGATTCTTGCACACTTATTTGTTTGATTATCATAGGCCTATCATTGCAGAAATACAAAGAGTTTTTTCTTCGTTACCTAAGAGTTTCTGATAAAGTAGTGAAGCCATCTTATGACTGCACATGTTCTCGACAGCCTGGTAGAGATCTTCGAAGCTGTATCCGACGCAGATCGATTTCTGAATTGCCACCACAGCATCCTTAAGTTTACGCCACGTGTCTTCTTGATAATTGTCGGGAAGCTTGGGTCTTTCTGCAAATAAACAACACAAGGATAGCTGTAGGCATTTGATGATAACTCAGTTTATAGGCCATGACACGCGAATAATTTTCAAGTGACGGATATAATTATGCTGTGTGCGGGGGTGCATGAAGAGCGTATACCAGAATAAAGTATACTCGGCTGTGTGACATGGGCTTGGGGGAACTTATGAATCGATGGTTGTAAAGTGTGGTTGGGGCTCAGGTAAGGTTTGACACTCAAGTCCATGTCACACAACTGAGTGCACTTTATTCCAGTATGCTCTTCAGGCGCCCCCCGCGTGTGTGTAGCGGCACACAAGAAAAATTCAAGATAGATGTACGGTACCGGTATAAAGAATTCATTTACATAAACGTAACACACAATGACTAGCTTGGTACGAGCTAGGGAATATAACAACAGCATATTAAATCATTACCATATCATCTCAATAAATTACATTTAAACGATGACAGGGTTATTAGTTATTACAGTTATGAAACAATAAAATTGTTGACGGTGTCAAAAAATATAGGAAATAAAACACATCGATATACTTGTACTCGAACAAGGAGAAGCGTCTGAGTGACCGTCCATCTTATATCACTACCACACGGCGGGTGATTTGCTCCACATATTTTGTGGAAATAAGTAGGGCTAGGTAACTGGTATATATAGGCCCTAGGCTACGATCACAAGTCCATAACAAGCAAAAATTTCACAAAAAAATCTGCGATGACCGATTAAATTCGCGAGGCGTCGCGGGGAATGGTAATCCAAAATCCCTGCTGTGCTCAAGCACAATAGACCATGTTGCTTTGTCTAAACTAAGCCATTTCGATTCACTTCCAATGAAATAGGCCTATACAGTCGAACCTCTTGACATGCAAGTGATCGACAAAGTAGACCTACTATTTCAAGTTCAAATACAATTTAGGTTTTAATTTGTAAATACTTGCACATCAATAAGTCCAACCTTTGAACTCCCATTTTGAATGTAAAATAATTTAAATTGTTCATACATTTTACTAGTACTTGCATCAACCAAATTCTATTGTGGGCCCATTGTACAACTTTGGTCAAGTATTTGAATGACCATACCATCTGGCCTGTACATCCATTTGATTGCTATGGGCCTAATGAATTGTTTAAGCATACGATCCATGGTATCATAACATACTCGGCAACAAAAACATTTCTTTCAATTCAGAATCAAGGTTGTCATGAAGCAAATCATAGGCTACAATAAATAGGCCTGGGCATTATACTATATGTACCGTACTCAATGGCCTCGGCTACTGATCAGCTATTTGCACATACTCCAACAGTGAAGGAATACTAACATAATTTCCATGATTGAAAAGTGATGGGCCTACTATTTATTTAAATTCTGAACTAAAAATTACTAGTGCCACAAGCCTAGTTTTCATACTTGCACTTGTTCATGTTATATATATATTTATATATATATATATATATATATATATATATATATATATATATATATATAAATATATATATATATATATATATATAAATATATAAATATATATATATATATATATATATATATATATATATATATATATATATATATATATATATATATATATATAAATATATATATATATATATATATATATATATATATATATATATATATATATATATATATAATATATATAATATTATATATATATATATATATATATATATATATATATATTATATATTTATATATATATATATATATATATATATATATATATATATATATATATATATATATATATATATATATATATATATATATATATATATATATATATATATATATATATATATATATATATATATATATATATATATATATATATATATATATATATATATATATATATATATATATATATATATATATATATATATAATATATATATATATATATATATATATATATATATATATATATATATATATATATATATATATATATATATATATATATATATATGAATATATATAAATATATATAAATACATATATAAATATATATATATATATATATATATATATATATATATATATATATATATATATATATATATTCATTTTAAACTAACTGGCAGTCAATGCTCCCATGGGGTCGTAATAAAGCGCAATCAATACTTTACACAAAACCTGGTCCACGGCAGGAGTGCAGGACTACTGTACGCCACTGGCTGTTCTCACTGTCATTTTATGTATAAGCCTAGGGCTCAAAGGCGTGCGCAGGATTTGACATTAAGTACGGCCCAGCATAAACGGTTGCTTGAAAGAACATATGTACCCCACTGGGGGTGTGGGAGCTTGGGGGACCCTGCCCCGCAGAGAAATGTTTGAAAAATCGTCTTTTTTATATTATTTTCTTGGTCTGTGAAGACTTTGAGCATATTGATTAATTGATATTGAGGTACCGGTAGGTGAATGATGACCATTTTGTTTACACATTGTCACAATAAATTATTATAATTTTTAACTATTGAATAATGAGGTACGGTATTTTATAAACATGTAGGGAATGGTAATTGATATTCTGAGTGATTTCCCTATAAGCAATTAGGTAACTTCCATTATTGATGGATTAGAGATAAAATATCAACTCTATTG
Source organism: Brachyptera risi (assembly GCA_964007535.1). Classification (NCBI taxonomy): domain Eukaryota; kingdom Metazoa; phylum Arthropoda; class Insecta; order Plecoptera; family Taeniopterygidae; genus Brachyptera; species Brachyptera risi. Next base: position 17,118,691 of record OZ023327.1, on the reverse strand, counting down.
AAAGGTGGGGAAGCAGAAGCAGGACAATCGGTTCGTTTTTGGACATGGAAGTTGAATCACGCACTCGCCGAAGCATATTTTCTATTTCTAAATTTGAGTGGAAGTAATATTAATGACGCTATCCTAGGAAACTAGATGAAAAATTTGAAATTGATATTGCTTTACTAACGTCATGCGGGCAAACAACCATTTCATTGCACATCACGCGTTTTGGCCAATGAATATTGGAAGTCAATTTACATTTATTGTTTACATTCTAAATTCCCAAATAAAACATATTCATATTGAAAATGTCGATGGTACTGAGAAGATACGTGTTATCTCAAGCCTTACAGCTATGTACGAGCTTCGGATATTCAAGAATGAAGACTTCAAATTACATATTCTGATATTACCTTAGGCTTTGTCTTCTGTAACTCAGAAATTCTGATCGTCACTAGATTTGGGCATCTTCTTTTTAAATAAGCGTAATATGCTCGATTGGCTTATCACGAACACAAAGAGAATATTAAGAGAAGACTTGGATGCGCACACATGCAGTGTTGGCCAATAAATCAAATAACACAAACATATAAACACAACACGACTTTGTGATAGTCAATTGTTTCTAGCTCTCCTGCAACCCTGTGCACATAATACGTAGTTGTTATACTTACCAGGACTTCCCAGAAACAATATTTCGCAAATGCGGCTTCTCCCGTCTCTGTACAATGGAACCGAAAATGAGCCTACCAGTACCGGTAGTCTTCCCAGAAATGAAATACGAGACTCGACAATGGGGCAATCGTGAAACAAGCTCTGCTAATTGTACTATTTTGAAGAATAAAAATTGAAATAGTTTTTAAAATCAACTATCACAATCGCTCATCAATTGTTTCAAATACATTGTCGTAATAATTTCAGACAAATTAACAATTGTTTGAAATAATTACAACATTTCTTTAAGAAATTGTTTAACTGTGTAGTGCGGCCATACAATGCTTCACCATCGCATGCGGCGGTGAAGCATTACTGCATTAGGTATGGCCTGGGCCAACTCGGCCGGCCCTGTGCGCACGCTTATGCTAGGCCTATAAAATTAATAGGATTGATCCTCGAAGTAAATTTCGTACTGATCCTGATCATCGTTCACATCACATTGATGGTATTTCATTTCAATGTAACAATATTTTTTCTCCAACTCAATAATGGTAGGCCTATTGAATGCCCAAATATTGTATCATATTGGAATTTTCAATTTATGTGTGACATTCTTGATTGCGTTCCAAAGCCATGTGTCTTCGTCAAAGGAAGAGCCACAGATTTCCAAGACATAACAATAAAATATGATATTACAGTAATATGAACATTGTGATGGTAAGTTGAGTGTATATATGTGTAAAAATTAAAAATACTTCACATCTTTTCATTACCATACCAATACTGGTAAAACATTATGTAGGAAGTCACAGGCAACAATAGATGCAAAACTTCAAATAGCCTACTAACTGGCTTCCATTAGTACCGGTAACACATTAGTAAACATTGTACGGTAAGTAGGAAAATACATGACTAAAATATAATAGAAATTTTCGGTTATTTTACTGATTAACGTACCATACCGGTAGCCAATTTTTGTTTGATGTTCGCGTTTTTGGTGTTTTCTGATAGATCTTGTTTTTATCTTCATGGTGTGGAGTTTGGACATTTTGTATTTTGTTTGTTTCAATGTTTTTTAATTTGTATTCACTTGAGATAAATAAGTTGATGTTTTGAGATCTGACAAAGGTGGACAGTAGGTTAGGTTAAGGTCAGGTTGGTGTATAAGCTTTGCGTAAACCGCCGGCAGGCGGAACGGAGCTTATATAATTAATTTTTTGTTTTAAATTAAAAATTGATAAATAAACAAAAAAAAATAGGTGTGGTACGTTAATCAGTAAATTTACCAAATTTTCCTTTGACACTGATTCATAATGTTTGTTAAAGTTTTACCAGAATGAGTGCATATATACGAGTGTAGGCCTATGTGATTGAGTTTATAATACCGGTAGATTATTCTGTGCAAGATTTCTGATGACGTCACTCATTACACTCAGCACTTCTCCTTGGTTTTAAAGAGAGTTCAATAGAAGACCAGATTCTTTTGCACCCATTACGTACATTGATTGGAGAAATCATGTGAACAGAAAGGACGGACGTTTTGAAAGGATGGTTTCGATAATCGAAAATATCGTATCGTAAAAACTAAGTCGATTATCGTATATATATTGTAGTCCTAATAAATAAGAATCATCTCGGTTTTGAAACTTGACCTATTTATACAAAACATGGCAAAATGTCCGTCATTGTTGTGTTGCCAAGTTGCAATATCTCGGAGTACCGGTACCGTACATTTTTTTGGATGAAAATATGTTTAATCCTTAAATTTAAGCTGGGCCCCAAGTATTTTCAATATTTTGATGTACGGTAGTCAATTAGGCTCCTATCAGAATCTATCTGACCAGTTGTTAACCATAACTACCGGTATAGGCCTACAGTTCCCAGTTAGAGGATGAACAGGACTACCGGGTAATGCCTAGAAGGAGTTTCACGTACCGTGCGACCTGTGGACCAAGTACGAAACAAACAAATGATCAGACTAACGAACAAAGAAAGGCCCAATTTGAATTGGATGGAAGTCTTCGCTTACATTCACGGTGGCTCACCCAATTAGTTTCCAACTCAGCTGAAGGCACAGATTTCATTGTTATGGTATCAATAGGTAAGGTTTTGATCCACCATTATGAAAAAGCTAACCCTACAAAGCCCTCTAACCTAACTTGACCAATGCGTATGCAGGCCTACGCAAAATAAAAAGTTATAAAATGTGCGGTGGCTTTATTCAATAGACCCAATATCTGAATCAAAACACCAATTTCAGATTGAGAAAATGTGTTTCAAGTGTGCAACATTATACTGCTTGTCAGCTCAAACACCTTCAATACTGATACCACTGATGAGTAAAAGTAACTACAAGGCATTACAGCATCGCCTGACGCATTCATCTCTGATAGCAATAAGTGACTTAGTGAAGTTGAAGGAGACATCACAGAGGTCGAGACGGAACCTTTCGAGATCGAGAACGATGTATAAAAGAACTTTTATTATGGGTCTACTGGTAATTTTCTACTGGTAATGTGTATCTTGTGAACCAGGACCAAAGCACATCAAATATCTGAGCAAGTTCTTGCTCAGACATTTGATACCTAACCAGAACTATTTCAAGGGTTCAAATGACCAATCTAAACTTTGGCACACAATTTCAACACCCACGTAGGCAGCAAACTTGAAGGTAATTTTGCTGATTAACGTACCATGGCTCATTTTTGTCCTATGTTCGCGTTTTTTGTGTTTTCTGATAGATCTTGTTCATATCTATGGTGTGTAGTTTGGACATTTTCTATTTTGTTTGTTTTAATATGTTTTTTACTCACTTGAAGTTGATGCTCTGTGATCTGACTAAGATGACAAAGGTGGACAGTAGGTTAGGTTAGGGTCAGGTTATACCCCGTTTACATTACTACTCAACTACTCTAGTAAGGTTACTAGTGTAAAACGATAGTTACTATTTTTGCGTTCACATTGTCAAATAGAGATTCTTGTTTACTAGAGGTTTTAGTAATATGTTTTACCGCGAGAGCAGATTATTTCGAATTACAGCCGTCTATCGAGCGACACTATAAGAATTACAAGGCTGTGCATCAACAGTTTGGCACGCCAGCTGCTTTCTTCGTCGCCATCTTCTCCTTGTATCGAACGGTAGTACCAACTATCGAGCGTTTACACTACTACATCTACTAGAGTAACCTTACTAACGATAGTAAGTTGACTGTAGTAGCTTTTGTTACTAGCGTAGCAACTAATTTACGTTCACACACGGTAACTTACGATCGTAGGTGGGGTTACTAGAGTAGTTGAGTAGTAATGTAAACGGGGTCTTGGTGTACAAACCTCGCGTTTACCGCCGGCAGGCGGAACGGAGCTTATTTCCCTTAAAAAAATGAAGAAAAAATTGAAAAAAAAATGGCGTAATACGTTGATCAGTAAATTCACCCAATTGAATTATGTCGTGAGCAGAGCCAGTTTTGCTTTCGGGTACCGGTATTGACAGTACAAAAAATAACTCGTTAACCTAGGTAGGTCCACGCAGAACATTTTCCTTTAGCCACAACAGGCACATTGATTTTCAACTACCACGCTACTTAATAGGACTTGATCAACCTTGTTATAATTATCGGTATGTCTATGCTAGCTGGTTACCGTGATTAGCCTAGGCCCTATAGGCCTATCTATAGGTGGGTGGGTCGTATTTAGTTGCAGCATTGGTTTTGTCTTGCTGGTCAAGTCCTCACTGACTACGCCCGATACAGTGGTGGCTGCATAACTTCGTACACAACAGGGAAATAGTCAAGTCGGACATGGGTCCGAGTCCTAGGTTACCAGTAGGCCTACACAAGTTTTTGTAAACATCATTACACTTTGTACAGAAAAAACTATGCTCAGCTGTTATTTCATCAAACAGGAAACAATCCTGATCAGAAGATTCCACCCTAGGCCTTATGTCTGCAGCAAAAGCTTCCAAGACCTACAGTAGGCCCTCCACCCTAGGCAACTCCAAGGTCCTAGGCCTAGGTCTCGCCATAGGCCCTCTAGAGGTTTACCCAGGCTTTAGCGGGATAGAAAAAGAAGGCAAAAACAAATTACTTATGAAGTACGTAGCGAGCAAGAGGAGAAGGTACGAAAACTTGCCAGGCATTCGAACAGACTTCGCAGACCTCGCTTTACATACCTTTGAAATTTTTTATTGTTAACTTCCTAGCTGCATTTGGTTTTGGAGTTACCAATGTTGTGCCATGATGCTTTACACCATTTGGAGGAGGCACAGCTGAAAAGTTTGCCCGACGTTGAGTGGGACTACTATTCATATCTTGTCCCATTTGATGAACATAGGTTCCACCAGGAGGTGTAAAAAGTAGCTCACTCGTTGGATAGTCACTAGGACTATTGGACGGGCTGAGGTCTCGCACACGGGTAGAATTGTAAAAAGCACTAGTCCTCTCGTATGCGATATCAGAGTCTGTGTCCGATTCAGAATGACTGTTCTCCCTTGATGGAGTTCTGTCTACGTTTGGAGGGGTAGAAGTCATTGGAATATCACTATCCTCACGGCGATCGCGCTCGTCGCTAAGATTCGAAAACGGTTTAGACATATGCCTTTAATAATGATAAAGACATAAAATGGAATAACCTAGGCCTACGTTGCGTTATGAGTATGAAAACTATGCTAAATATCACGAAACTGATCACTTTTTACCATGCATAAATATTAAACCAACATTTTAACAAATAACAAACCGAAGCAGGCAATCTGCAAAATATAGACGGACGAGAACGTATGATACGGATATACGACTTGATAACCTGAGAACGATTGTGGCCTGCACAGAATTCTAGAAACGAGTCGTGAGCGTTGACTACTTACTACGAAGTCAAGAGACAAACTGTACTTTCATACAGTACATCTTGGTCAGCACCCATTTGACTGAATGGCTTACAGTCATACATTCATCATTATGCATACAAAGATGTCTTGCTTTTGGGTGCAAAAAATTTGTCAAGTAATAAAAATATAAATAAAATGAATATAAACTGGTAAATTACTGTGTATGCAAGAGTAATTAAAATAAAGTAATTGAACAGAAGGTACATTGGCAATAGGGCAGCAAAGTAGGCTGTGGCGCGGAAGGATAGGGTTCTAATGTAGGTTCATTCTTATGGGTAATAGCACGTACATGATTTTAAAACTGTCATAACTTCTAAACTATTAATACTACGGCTGAACCAGTTAGCCTACAATGTTCAGTAAACTGTTATCTTTACGATGAGACACATACATTGTATCAAACGCCTGGTAAATTTAAACAATTAGATGATAAAAGACATGCTGTAATTGCAACGTCGAAAACTAACGATAGCCGTGCGCGTAGGAGTGCACCCGCAATACGGTCAAAGCTTAATGTTGCAACATCTGTTTTGCGATGATGCCAAGCGATACCTAGCAAGCAGCTAGCAAGTTTCTTGAGAACACGGCCACTGTGAGAATTCCGATGCAACTATCTCTCTCTTTCACTCGCTTGGCGACATCGCAATTACAGCATGTTTTTTATCATCCAATTGTTTAAATTTACCAGGCGTTTGATACAATGTATGTGTATCATCGTAAAGATAACAGTTTACTGAACATTGTAGGCTAACTGGTTTAGCCGTAGTATTAATAGTTTAGAAGTTATGACAGTTTTAAAATCATGTACGTGCAATTACCCATAAGAATGAACCTACATTAGAACCCTATCCTTCCGCGCCACAGCCTACTTTGCTGCCCTATAGACCTTCTTTGAATTACAGAATTCGTCAATAATATAAAAAGCATGTATAATTAAAAAGTCTTTGATCCAAGTTTATGATTTGTCTTGCGACGGTCAGATTTTTACATTTCTCCTTCAAGTTGTTAAAATGTTCGATCCCAATATAAGTTATGTATTGAGCAGGCCTATATGATGTGGTCACGGTCAGGTATTAAAAATATATTATGCAAATTTTGGAGATCTTTGCCATGCCTATAGAATATGTTCGTGGTTTGTGGTATACACTTTAAATAGCCTAGGATTGTCCTTTACAACAAATGAAACTTCTGAAATATAGCCTACACACATGTAAGTATATTGATAGGCCCACACATTTTTCTTCAAGGTGCTTTGCAGCTTTGAAGCCTGCACAGCTCTTTCCATTATTCTGACCGCTCTTTTTTTGCAATTTGAATTTTTTACTGCGCATCAGTTTAGATTCCCCATTGTAAAATTGGAAAGTATATATGATACGATTATACGAATAATAGAATCACTTCATTGTTTAGGGAGCTGCTTTAATGCAAAACGTTGAACCAAGTTTTTTTTCGAAGTGTATATAGGGCCTAATATTACGAGTTTGGAGTTTCCACTTTTGCCTTGGTCAACCTCTATACATTCATTTTTCTTGTTTTCTTATTTCTTATAATTTATAATGACTGTGACAATTTAATCAATTCATCACAGTCAGTATTGTACTACATTTGTTTACTTTATCATCCGATTATCTTTTTTTTGACCCAAGTAAGTTTCGGTACATATAATATCCCTACAAACATGGGCATGCTAAAGGCATGCCGAAAAGGTTACCAAATGAACATGCTATAAGCGTTGCCATATTTTGTGCCCTGACATGCCCCTGAAATGCCCTGTGGGAAGCTGATGAAATGAGACCTCATGAATATGCCCAGGACCCGCCCTGGACATGCCCACTGCCAACCTCACCCGAATGAGCGTGTCTAGGGCGCGTGTGAGCCAAGTCCAGGACACGCCCACAGGGCACGTGAAGGGCGTGTCCTGGGAGTCCCGCCCTATGTTAATTTAAATGGGATTGGGCACGCCTGGGGCGCCTCAATATTCCCTTTGGGCATGTCTAGGGCGCGCATAGGGAATGTTTTGTGTTTGTAGGGATCCAAGTCGGTACCATTATAGGCCCACCTGAACTGGGTTACCTCCATTTCCCATTTTGTCTTTTAGGCCTACTTGAATTAGTTGAATAAATTTCTTTCATCAATTTATAAAATACTAAGTACTTGAATTTCACATTCTACATTTACACACTTCTGCTAGTGGCTTAGCGATATACATAATTATACAAGCTTTTATTGACTATACTGACAGGAATCTCGTCCCAACCAATGAACAAAATTATTTTTCAGCGCCATTATTATTTCTATCATCTCCTTTTCATCTGTCGTTTCTAAACTCATAACTCTTCTGTTTAAGATAAGTTCGGTTTCTTGGCTTGTAAAAAGCAAAAAAAAATCCATTCAATAATTACAATTTTGACCTATCACAATTTGTATTCACTCCATAAAAAGAAACGAAGAGCCTGCAACAATATTGCAAACACGTCCGAACTCACAAAATGCCTTCAGTCAAATGGGTTCTGACCGTATCGTTCTAACAGTGCGAGAGATTTGAATTTGAAATAATGTGATTTGTGTTCACGGGTAATGTAGATAGTTCCATTAAATATAAACATATACCGTCCGAAAAAATATAATTGACATGCGGGAATTGCTTTAGCTGTCAGTAACAAATGACCAAGAATCGTTGGCAAATATTCTGATTGGACAATTCTAACTGGCGCACATTGTTGTGTGTCTCTTCCAACAATAAGTGACGTCACCAGAAACCTAAAAATCATAGAGAGCGCCAGCTGTACTTGGTTTAAATTTTTCATTGTTGTAAAAGATGACTTATTTTTATCTAGATAAAATGAACTATTTGTGTAAAAGTACCTAGAGAATGCGCTAGTGTTGAACATGCGAGTTTCAAAATGGCTGGCAAAAGTAGTTGTACTTGAACCGTATAATATGGAGGTAAATTGCGTAACAGAGCCAAACGTTTGGTTATTAAATGCAATTCAAATGAAATGAAGACCTGTAAGCATCATAGGCCTATATCCGAAACACATTGTCAACCACTGTCCACTAGACAAAATGGGTAGAATCTTGACCCTTAGAATCAGTATTACACGTTTAAATAAAGGGCGGCGCTGTCATAACAAACCACTATCTACAAAAAGCTCTAGAATTTCATACAAATGACATCTCTTAGCGAATTATGCCAACTAACTCCGAAACAAAAATATTGAATTATTCAGTAAAAATCCAATTAAAATAATAAATACAAAATCATTTCAAAAACACAAATATGTATCAATGAAAAATCACATTCTATACAAGAATATTTAGATTCTAGACAATGATTTTAAAAGAATGAGTCGCACGTAAATGGTAAAGTTGTCTTATTACTTTGTTAATTGCTACCACCTTAATATCGTTATTACTATTATATTTGTTACTATATTTTGGTATGGCTTTACAAACAATACATTTATTATTGAAAGATAAAATAGCGGATAACCTTGCTTATACCATGATATCGATGTACTAAACTTGAATTAATAATTTTTCATTACTCGGAAAATGCAGTGTTCTAAATTATCATTACTATACATTGTTATTATCATTTTTCTTTTATTCTCTATTATCACTGTCATCATTCAATTTCATCATTGGGCCCTATATTATCATTTTATTGAATGTACTTCCCATCATTTTGTGGCAAAAGCCATAATTGACTCTTTCCACAAACCTTTATTCTCAAAAAGAAATATAGATTATTGCTAAGAACAGGTACCTTTACCTTAAATTTTAAATTTAATTGGAAATTTAGTTATCATTATTCATTAATCATTGAAAATAATCATGTTTGTGGTAAAATTTCTCCATCTATTCTGAACGATTTTCTTTTTACCTCTATAGTACTTCATATATTTCTTAGAGGCTGTTACTAAATTGACATACCAACATTAGGATACTGTTTGTAATGCCGGTTGTGGTGTACCAGCCCCAGGACCCCTATTCCTGAGATGAATGAGATGTGAGAAAAATAAAAGTGAGTAAGAAAACGATTATCTCACTCATTTTTATTTTTCTCACATCTCATTTATCTCAGAAATAGGGGTCCTGGAGTCAGACGAAAATTGGCTCACTATGGTAATGAAATCTATTAAATAAAACTTTCATTTTCTATCAACATCAAAACACGATAAAAAATCATTGTTCCCCAATTAGGGCTATGGATGAGAGTAGGATCGTTTGAATGGGGCACAGCAAAGGGCAATCTTATCACCCTCTTTTAATCATTTTGAATAAAAAACAATGAACTTCCAATAAAACTCATTTATTCCAGTCAATGAAACTGCCGTACAACTTGAAAAAGGCTATCGGTATACAATTTTGCAGAATGAGAAAACGAGCAATTATTTCAAATATAATTATTTATTCATTTGGTGGAACAATTCACATTGTTATAGAATGAGTTGAACTAAAACTAGATGATTTAATTTCATTCAAAGTATGAAATCAGAGAAAATAGCTTCCAGTCACAGTTCTTCAATACTATACAAACACTTGTTAAGTAAGTAGTTTCACATATTCAAAAATATTTAAATTTGTAATTGATTTTAATGCAGTTGGTAACGAGTTATGAAGTTTGACCCCTGCATATACAGGGTTCTAGCAAGAATTGCCAATCTGTGGCCTGTACATGGAGATCTTCTGCTTGTCACGTATTATGATTGTGGATTTGACAGTTCGTAGTTAAATCTAGTACTTTGACATGTAGATGGTATGTTCTATAGATATACAGATGTGGAACAGTTAGAATGACTAATTTTTTTAGAAAGGCGTGTACATTGTTCTCTGCTAGTAGCTCCCATCATGATTTGTGCTTCTATTTGCTTTGGTTCTGGTTCTCCTTGCTTTGTTATCCAAAATGATATATAAACACCAGCTTCATTGTAAGGTCATTTACTAAGGTGTTACTTATTACAATTAAAACACATATATTTAATACAAACGTACAAACTTTATTGAGTAATTCACATTCTCTTTCATTTTATTATAATAACAATATCACAGTCTGAGACCAACCAATTTAGGTATACAGTGAAATTTACGAGTACTTTCGGTTGACTGATGTACACAATTCGGTGACATGTGAATTGCAAATTGCATTATGCTTTGATGGTAAAACTACATGAATGGCAGCAATGGCAAGAGCTGTATGAGGTTGAAGTGAATCAGATGACTCTAATCTAAATGCCCACAGGGTTTAGAAACATGTGTTCAATAATACCTCAGCGCAGTTGTAAACACATTATCAAGACTTCTACCGACCTACTTCATCATGGTGGGTAGGGTAAATACTAAATAAAACGCTATATGTTACAGGACTATAATGTGCCAGAAAAATACCAACTTTGATAAATAGTAATAGTAGCAAACATTTACGAGTAGAAATTAGTTCAAACAGAGTTGTCTCAAACTGGCATCTGAAACTCATTGTGTTATTCATGTTTATAATACTTCATTTCCAACATGGGCAAATCTGCAATACAAATATAAAAAAAACACACACACACACATATATACATATATATTTATATAAATATATAATATATAAATATATATATATATATATACATATATATATATACATATATATATATATATATATATATATATATATATATATATATATATATATATATATATATAAATATATATATATGAATATATATATATATATATATATATATATATATATATATATATATATATATGAATATATATATATATATATATATATATATATATATATATATATATATATATATATATAAATATATATATATATATAAATATATATATATATATATATATATATATATATATATATATATATATAAATATATATATATATATATATATATATATATATATATATATATATATATATATATATATATAGAATCGTGATGCCTTGGGGTAACAAATTAGGAACCAGGTACCTGCAGAAATTATTCGTGTAATTTTGGCGTATATTAGGGCAATTTTGATAACAATGAAAATGGACGTTTTAATAATTTTTTTTTGCATTTTGAAATTAATGTTAGTTCCACTGTTGTATGAAGATTGAAGCTTGCATCTTTTGACTTCCAAGGACAAAAATCCCTTTATTGACCGTTGATCAACCAACCCATGAATATAAGCTGTTTGACAAGTCTCCAGATTCACAGACAAAAGACTACCAGCTACTGTAGCTATTAGAACTGGTAGTAAAAAATATAGGATTGTGATTGTAGGAGATCAACCCTATTATTTACCTATGGTTCAACCCATGGACATTTTAATATATAGACTACTGCAAAACGTACCACGGGCAGCATTGAGAGGGAGTGAGGCCAACATAGCTTGTCTGACCGGAGGGGAAATCAGTCAAGCAATCACATGACATGTAGACAGGCAAGCAGACCAGTATAGCATTATAATCTCACAACACTGTTTTATTCTGATTCTCAAGAGGATACTAAATACAAAAACGTGGGTGTGAATCACAGGAAAAGATGCGGAAATATATGCTGATCATCACAAAGTACATTTCTAAGTAAAATTGCCACATCTGTCATAACAATCAATGAATGAAGTTGTTTATTTGGTCTGACTCGGAGCTCTACTATAAAGATAACGTGTAACGAAATATTACCAGTCAGGCTGGTATCACTGAAGCACGTGACTCACGTTAGCACCCTGCAGACCCCACCCCACGCCACCAAGCATGTTGGCTTCATCTATGTGCTCTCCACTAGTTATAAAAGACATCACACCCCTCAAAAACTAGATTTCAATGAATAATGACAATATTCATTTTACCAATTTCAGAGAAAACTGGAAATCATGTCAGAAATTGAAATGAATGTTTTTGTCCTCCCAAGAGCAAGAGTCATGACGTTGGCATTACTGATAATGTACAGAAACATGAACAGAATCAAGTAATGTCTACGTCACGACTCGGAAAAAACAGCTGAGTATTGAAGGAAAAATGAATTATTTATAATTTTTAAAATTGAGATGATCTCTAGTTCTCTCTAAAATCAGTGAGATAAATATCGCCATTATACATTAAAATGTAGTTTCAGGGTTGTGATGCCATTTAAGCTCTATGGTTCAACCACATCTGTACCACTAATGAACATGAGGGGGAGGAGCGGGTGTGAAGCAAAGAAAACATGTTGGACTTTGGACATTTGACAATAGAAACAAATTGAAAGGAATATTATTGTTACTTGTTAGTTTTTAGTACGTGAAGAGCTTCTGGACGTTTCAATACATAGAAGTTTCGATCGATTGTTCTTCCTATTGATTAGTCGTAACGATTGGATGTGTCCATTCCTCAACAATCGCCCAAGAGAGTTAACCTTCAAGGCGGTTTATTTAAGGTTTCACGCGCGCACTATGACTGTGGGAGGAAAACGAGAAAAACGAGAGGACAATTATGCAAGTTTGAGTTTGCTCAAACGGCTCTCGTTTGGCCACACTCGTCTGGTTACATTCAATTTCTCATGTTGCGGGTATCCGATTAATAATGCATTACCTGTATCTGACTCGGGTACCCAAAAGCATCACTAATATATTATTTATATATACATATATATATATATATATATATATATATATATATATATATATTTATACATATATTATAGGCCTACATACACACATGAAATAATAGTACAAAATCAGTACAGTAGTATAATACAGAATCCTACTGTGTATAAAGTGAATTACTGATGGTAAATAATTTCAAAATTGTATCCCAAGTCACATTACCAGACTTGTATAATTATAAAAAACAATGGAATTATAACAGCTATATGTTGTCTTTAAAAATGGTAGAATAAAGATGTGGAATCATGCATATTACCTAGTAGGGTGCATCAATGTCCCCACATGATGGCAAATAATAAGGTCACACCTATGTCAAGATATTTCAGATTCATTATAAACTTCAAATTAAGTGTATCTATCCAGTTATTAAAAACCATTAGAACGTTGACCAGTATCACACATACATGTGGACATTATTTGGCAAATTAAAGAGACATTTGCATCTTTTACATACAGCAGGTCTCGTCATATCTTGACCATTTTTGGCAGTGTATTCTAAGTATCAGTATTATTATAAGAAAACAATTATAAACAATGATGAGACAACACATAGATTTTGCCTAATTGTCAACGCGGCCCTGTCTAACTGTAGACTTCTAGAAGGCTGTGGATCAACAGAGGCAACACATCGCTGTTTTGCAATCAATATCACTTCAAACATACCACAACAATGTTCATTTCATAAAGCTAAATTTGGCTAATAATTAATTACATATTAGGTCGTATCATCAAACACAAACTCTTCTAAAAGATCAGCAAGGATTTGTCTTTTGAAGCGTAGCGCTTCTTTCACAATGTCTTTGACCATCGCAGACCGAATACTGATATCTCCCCGAACTGTCTTTAGTACCTTAAATAGTCCCGAGTAGTCTGAAACAAAACAAACACAAACAGGTGATCAGTTGATGAAGGTGAGTGATTGACAATAGTGGCTAGCTGAATGTCAATGCTATCGCCATAAATGTCAATGTTGTCATTATCTGTCCAGCATTGTGAAAACGTGAAATACAACGGATACTAAGAATTCTTCAAGACGATATTTCGAACATACCACTATTAAATGTGGGCTATGAGGTTACCTGCGCATATCAGCTGATCAATGGCATTATCCAAACGAGCGCGGCAAAACAGGAATATGAACGCGTAAGCCACGCCTCCAAAACCAATCACTGATGTGTATTAGGTATGCGATTTGTCGTTTTCCGTGTTTCAGTAATGCTGATTCGTGATGAAGATTAATTTCAATATCGGTTGCTAAGCAATACTGGTCAATGAAAAAAAAGCAACCAATTCCATAACCTTTGGCCAAAAGCATTTACACAGAATTGGAAAGAAAAAAGTAGTCCATACAGGGAATCAAACCCCGGATCCTGGCGTAGTAATCAGACACCGTACTGCTCAGCTATGCAGACACTCGTCTTCAGGGGTGGTTATAAGAATGTTTGAAAGATATTGTTCAGATGGTGGTGTCTCATTCTTATAAAACAAGTCTGTGATTGATTCTGGGGGTGTGGCTCAAGCGGTTATATACCCGTCTCAACCTGTTCGTCTACCTAAGAGTCGCGTACGTAAGCTGTCCATGCCCATGCCAACAAACACACTGCATTGAATATGCACTGGCAGCGAGGTCATTTTGTGCACTACACACCCAAATACATATGTAATTAAATACATTTTCTCTGCAGTTCTCTACCTAAAATTTTAACAATTTCTATTAACAAAATGTTAGTAAATAAGACGAAATGATAACTTGTAAATGTGAAATATACTGTAGAAATATTTTTACCCCAACAGACAGTCGACTTAGAGTAATTAATTCCCTGCTCTTGGTACCCTGTCATTCAGTAACAAATAATCTAGAGAAATTATTCCATTAATTGATATCAACAAAACCAGGTAAATGTGCCGTTCAAAATGACATATTGATTCTTTCATAATCCGAGTCTGACAACCTGCTTGGCATTTACAAACATTCTGAAATTACTTTAATTTGACCTCAAAACCAAATATAGAGATGATGAAGCATCAGCAGTGACACACAGAACTGTTTGCATACACCATCACTGTGAAGCTGTGGAAAATACATTTGAAATTATATCCAAACAATCTGCACAACACTTCAAACTGCCACATTCAAACTGTACAACACTTTAAACTGCCACATTCAAACTGTACAACACTTTAAACTGCCACATTCAAACTGTACAACACTTTAAACTGTCACATTCAAACTGTCACATTCAAACTGCCATATTTAAACTGCCACATTCAAACTGTACAACACTTTAAACTGTCACATTCAAACTGCCACATTTAAACTGCCACATTCAAACTGGACAGCACTTTAAACTGCCACATTCAAACTGGACAGCACTTTAAACTAGAGGTGTGCAAATTTGAGAATTCAAGTTTGAGTCGGGTTCGAGAGAAAATCGCGAGTTTCGAGGTCGAGTTTGAAAAGAAGAAAAAAAATGTTAGGCCAAGATTTGCATATTAGTAGCATCCTCTGGACCCTAAAATTCGAAAAAAATAATCATGTTATATATTTGGTACAATACAAGTAGGCCTACTGGCACAAAAAAATCCCCCCCCCCCCAAAAAAAAATAATAATCAAACTCAAAATTTTTGAGCTACCATACCGGTAAGCTAAATTTTAAATCGAATCTGAAAATTTGAGTGCTCGCACACCCCTCGTTCAACTGTCACATTCAAACTGTACAACACTTTACACTGTCACATTCAAACTGGACAACACTTCAAACTGTGACATACAAACTGTGCAACATCCAAACAGTTGAAAACTATTTTTCAAAAAATTCAAAATAATTACATTCCTTCTTCAGAGAAATTTCTGCATTTCTTCACACCTAAAAAAGTAGGAAAGTACATGGAATTAGAGGTTGGACTAAACAATACCAAGTACAGTAGAACCTCTTTAGTAAGTCCCTCGTTAGTGCATTTTTCTCCTTAGTAAGCTTTATTTTTTTATCCCATCTATAAGCTCCTACATGTTAAATAGTCTCTTTAGTAAGTTTTTCACTTTAGTAAGTCTTTTCAGTCTGGTCCCCTGAAAAACGTACTAAAGAGGTTCCACTGTATAATGTATTTCATTATTTCAATTATGAACAGTATATTTACTAGGTAATTAAAGGATGGATTGATGGATATTTCAGTTTGTGATGGATTGATCAGTGCATTTGTAAGTGCAGGTATATAAGAATGGTTGGTGACTGGTGGAGGTGGGGAAGAGAGTCGACTTCAGATTCATTAAGTACCGCGTATTACTGTAAATATATTTGATTACGAACAAACTGTTTTATAGGGTTGTCGTTCGATATCGACTATTTGGATCGATGTTCGATATTGGAATCAATTTATTTAATTTTTGATTATTTCGATATTGAATCAATGAATATCAGGCTATTAGTTGTATGTCAGATTGACCATATCGCCAGCAAGCGGTGTTTACACTAAATCCCTACTTTCCTGTCCTGCTGTTGAATGAACAAGCAGTGAGCCAAACAAACCACCCTGTCAACAATTCTGATCTACAATATAATATATCTCTATGTCTCAACAATTTATATGATATGGTTTCATTCAATAATCATAACAATGTAACAACATGCGCTTGACTCCCATTTGACGTCACCTCTATTTCTCATCATTATTTACTAGGGCTGTGCGAGTCTCGGAATTTTCGAGCGAATTTGAGTCAAGTTCGAGACTATAATTTTATCGAAAACATTTTTTCCCAGATTGAAATTTTGAGTCTCGAACTGTTTCGAGCGAGCAAGAGTGGAAGGATAAACTTGTCATCTTTTTATCATTCAATAGATTGGTATTAAATATACAATGATGCAATTGTGAAAAAGTTTTGTTTCTTCATTTCTCCCCTTGATTTTCATTATGAACTTGCTGAGTGATTACAATGTGTATCAACATCTCACACTGTCAGTGTCACTGGACTGACTCCGAGTGAGTTTTGTTGAGTCGTAGTTACCACCAGACACGCACACACATCTCTCTTCCACAGTTCCTCCTCCCTCTCTTCAACAAAAACAAACTCTGTCAAGGACAGATCGAAACGTCATCATGCCTTGTTGTTAAGTGACTTGGAACGGTAAAGCGCCAATGGAAACGGGCCACATGATGATCGCGTGTCGTCGGAGCTAGCTAGTAGTTGAGTACACACAATCACTGAGGCCGTTGAGAATGGTTTTTATCACGAATTTTTGCCCGGTAGCATAGCTTTCTTTCGTGCCCAGTACGAAATTGCCTTAATTATAACCGGGAAGAGTGATGATTTTCGTGGATGAGGGGTTGGTTAATCAGAATTTTTATAAATCGAAATAACTGATACTGATAAAAAACGGTAAACATAATCTTGTCAAATATCATCAACCTTACTTTATATTACTAAATACTATCAATTCATGTCCTTTTATAGTCTGTCAGGGATCGCGTGTTTGCCCCATACTTCAACACTGATAACTGATAAGACTCGCTATTAGTTACTCGGTGGTCTTATGCACAATATTCTCCAAATGTCCTTCCCCTTGCCACTGCCTAACAAATCAGCATAGTGACCATTCCATGTGGTTCTCGTCCAGGGTCAGGTTGTAAGTCGTTTGTTGACACATGAAGTGTGCGTGTTGGGAACAATGACAAATCCTCACTGCGCGTCATTGAATAATTATAGAAGGTGGAAAAAAAAAGATTTAGACCTGGAGAAATTTCGATTCGATATTGAATGGGATCCCTATCATTTTGATATTGCCAATTGATTTCCGCCTAGCACGATTTTCGGGATAATATCCTGATCGAACGACAACCCTACCATTTTATAACAATGCTTCGATTAGTTTTATATCCTACAAGACCCTGATCCTCCAATTTGCAGTGTTCAATTCATTTCGTTTAGTAATAAAATAATATATAAGAGTACCGTAATAACATTGAATCAAACCATTCATAATTACTCACTAGGCCTATATACTTTTAATTTACAAGAAAAAAATGAACAAATAATTTTAAAAATCCAATAAACCTAGGATCATCATCATCTCCATCCTCTATTGGATTAATGTTAGGAGCATCTATCTGTGGTACTTGCCGAACTAAAGTTCCGTACCTAGTCAACGAGTTGGCCGAGTTCATCTCCAGTGCCGACGACGATTCTCAGACAAGACAAACCGTGGATGCGTCATCGGAGCCAGAACTAGAACCAATGGACAAAGATACTGCTTTTGCATCGTGTGGTGAGTGGCCCTTTGATAAGATTAGACTTATTCGAGATACAGATTCCATAGAGAAACACTGACAATTCTCCAATAACGGAGCGGTTCGATACAGATCTGAATACGACGCTCGACTCTCAACGGGAAGGATGCTAAATCGTCCATTCTTCAACATTTAAACAACAAATATAATCATTTGTCAGCACTGAGGAGAGACAAGTTCTTGCAATAAAGTAGACTCATAAGAGAATTGAAGATGAATTTGGAACTATATGATGAGAGAAGGGATACAATAGGTATACTAACGTGGGTTTGTTGTGTTTATATAGAGTGCCAGTGATGGACAGCACATATTCTGTACGTTGATGAACTATACAAACAAGTTCAAACTACGGTAACCCTCTTTCATCGTCAACATCTTTTAAATACCGGGATCAACACGACAAAGACGTATGATCTGTTTAAAGCAGCGGGATGGAGGTGATGGCAGAAAATGATAGTTGGATGAGTATAAACTAGGGATGTCGGCAGAAGTCCGGTTAGGGTCCATTTTTAAATAGAATCCGGGTTCAATTAATTACCTGATGGGTAATCAATGCTTTATTTTAGTTTTCATTTTGTGTGTGTGACACGATGTTTCTGGTTCGGTGTATTCGGTGCGCACGAAGTGATGTTGACGTTTAAATTCCGTGACTATGAGAATGATAAAATATATTATTGAATATGGGTTGTCATTATTTTCAAACAAGCTGACATGCGCAGTTAATTAATTCTCGATGATTTTACATAAATAACTTTGACAATAATGGTGCTGTTCAAGGTTTATCCTAGCAAAAGCCTTGACCAAGCATAGCTCTAACCTAGGCCTAGAACATCTTGAAGACTTGTTGACATATGCAAGAATTAGTTTTTTTTTAACATGATGACATTCCATGACATTTAATAGGCCTATCAATGGGTCTGCTTCTATTTTTTAAAATTGCATCTAGGCATCGTTGAAATCGGCACTTTTTTCAAGTCAAGATTTAGGGTTTATATCCTGCACAAAACTCGTACTAATATACATTTTTGGAAAGTAAGGCTTGATTTTAAGAATAGAAATTTGTGATGGATGAGATGAATGATGGAAGGATCATGATGAAACAGAGTACGAGAAACAAGTGATGCAAGAAATGATGAGGGGGAAACACGGATAGGGCACAAAATAACACAAACGGACTGGACATGAGTGCTACGAGGTAGGTTCCACAAGAACCAACAAACTCAAGTTCCCCAATACCTTCTCACGGAATCTGAAGAAAATAAAGAACAGTCAAAAATTGAAGAAACATTAATAAAAGTTGATAATCAAATAAATAATAACATACCTTCAATAAAAAAACCTATAACATGATGCACTTCCTTTTTGCACCGGCAACACTTTAGTGCAGGTTGGTGCAAGACAAACAAACTGACTTAATGTATAGCAAACCAGATTAACAATTTCATGTCAGGAATTCCAATATGGCATAGAATGGTAATGTCAATATTATCAATAAGATGATGGGAATTTTTTAAAGAGATCATTGACAGTGAAATAATCACTTTCTCACACCCCAATTAGTTACAACTTTTAGATTTTTTTTACAGTATTTGCAACTAGATTTTGATTTTTTTTTCAAGTAGGCCCAACTAATTCACCCATGGAGCTCTACTCTTTTATGATACAGTAGAACCTCTTTAGTGCGACGTTGAGGGGAGATCAGCTAATCGTCGTTATATCACGATGGGCGTTCAACCAGATTTTTCAATAAAATTCACAATAAAACTTTGTGTGTTTGTTTAACAAGGCATAGGCTACATAAAATACTGTCAGTCGTCAATATTATAGCATAGGGCGGCGTTCGATCGCGGATAGCCTGCCATGTGGTATGTATACATTTATGGTAAGACACTGTATAATAATGCTGTGTAACAACATTTTAACAGTGAGTTTATATTATCACTCTGAATTGATGAATCAATACCCCCCTCTTCAACCTTCCTACTGCAATTTACTGATGTGTGATTTCAAGTGTCTGAAGTGTTCAACTGTATCATATTTCTCCACCCGTCAGTTGTAGTCAAGCAGCACGCCTGACATTGAACAGACATGGTGCCAATCCTGATGTTTAGAAGTAGGCCTATACACTTCGCTTCATTTTGGAAGGGTATATAATATGAAAATAATACCACCGTATAGTGTCACCAAGAGTACCTATACATACGTATAAGAACATTGAAACATTGACACATTAAAAGTATCATTAGACAACCGGTAGTTAATCGCGTAAAATGCACCGAGCGCGACGGGAATTGTCTGCAGGGAGTTGAGACCACATCGACCACCAAACTAGCACGCGAGGCGACGGTGCAATTGCCGGCCGCTAAACAGTCTCGTGCGCGTCAAAGTCAGACAAGGTCAGACTACACGCAGTCGGCACTCGGATGAATGATGCACACCATGCAGCCAACAGCTCAAAGTGGTTATGTTTATTATTGCGCGTCAAATAGAAATGCTGGAAATTGGAAAAATCATGCTTCTTCATGATGAAACATTCATTAAACGTGTTTTCAGTGGAATATTTCGCAGTTTCAAGTTGATTCCGTTGTTATGGGTGTGCGGGTGTTGTACGCCCAATTAAGATGAGCAAAAAACATATTTTTACCGATTATAGGCCGAGATTCGCAAGTTAGCTGAGGGTGACTTAAGGGCTTGAAATTTCGAGAAAAACCCTCGGCTCATATTCGGGACAAAACGGTACAAACAATAACAATTTTTTAGTCGTTTCGTCGTAATATTGATGATTTTTCTTGGAAGGGAACCAAAAAAGCGTCGTATTCTCATGATGGTCGTTATATTAAGGGACGTATTAACAAAGAAAAAATACACGTGGTCTTATGGGAATTGGCTAGGACTATCTCAAAATAATGATATATCGCGATGATCGCTGTATTGAGGGACGTTCTAAAGAGATTCTACTGTAGATGGTTTATTGTATTTTTTTCACATTCCTTTACATATAGCTAATTAATTGAAAACTAACTACATAGGACAATGAAGACAGTCAGATAAATAGTGTAGTACCGTACAGTGAAACCTCTATGCATCATTCTTGGATCCATCATTTTTCTGCCTGTATCATTCATTCATCACTCCACTCCCATAAATCAATGTTTAATTTTTACCTCATGGATCATTTTCCTGCATGGGTGTTCTTATTTTCCTGGTACATTGAAAAACGATGGCTAGAGGTTTCGCTGTACTAGTAATAAAGTTCTAATGACATATTGAAAGATATTATAGATAACTGGTCAATAAAAAGAATGGGGTTCTACATTCCAGGAGATTTTAGTGGATATGCAGTCTCTGACTGTGATCCAAGTGATCTATTTTGTTGTCACACCACCCAATGAGAAAGTGAAGTCTTCATTTGTATTTGACTAGTCCAGGGTCTACAGTAGAACATCTGTTATAAGTTTCTTGTTTATACATTTATTACACTTATAAGTTTTATTTTTTGATTCAACCCATATGCTCCACATTATAAATACATAGTTTCTTGAAGAAGTTTTTCACGTTGATACATTTTTTTAGTCTGGTCCCCTGAAAAACGTATATAAGAGGTTTCACTGTACCACTATTCTCAACTGTAATGAAACCTCCAACCCAACCACCAAACCAGATTATCAACCCCTCAACTACGGTACCCTCATTCAAACCTGGAATATTGTTTTTCATAGTGGATTCCAGAGTTGGGTGGGAAAGTAACGAAAGGGACGCATTCCTTTTTTGGGAACTTTTAAGGGAACTGGTTCCTTTTTATAACATGGAACTTTATCAGGAACTTCGTTATTATTTTTGTGGAATGTATGAACGAATTTGCGTTCCTTTGAAGGTTCTTCTCAACATCATTGTACTTGTTGAAGTTATTTGTACAATATGCGTGATTGTTATAATTGCCCTTTCCGGTTAATTAGTTGTCAACAAACCCAAGTCGTGAGTCAAATTACCCTCAGGTACGCTATATGCTTTCGACGATTGACCAGTCCTACTAACACTCGGGTGTCCTGTCGACCGAATATACACCACTGAATTGAAAGTCCGTATGGTAACTAGTAATCTACCTAACCCCGCCAAGGTAAGCGTCAACCAGTCTTTTCAACTAGCATTCCTTAGGTTTGACGTCATAGTTGCCACTACACCACGCGAAAAGAATAACATCATCAAAAACCAATCATGAGACTGTATACATCTTGATCAACCAATGGGAAATACGTTCTCATCAGGCATCGACTTCGAAAATAACATCGAAGCCCACATGGCTCACACGTTTCATTGTTGTTTACTTTTATTAACATCATGGAAATCGCCATGAGTGATAGGCCTATCCAAGTAGGCGATTTCTGCAACTTTTCGACTGTCCTGTAATCTACAAACTTTTCATCAAGTTCAACATTCCCATACCGCTCAGTGCTGGGGTAGAAAGTATATTTGCACAGGGGAAGGGAGATCCTATTTTTAGAAACAGAAGAGGTAGACTTCCCGATAAGAATTTTGAGGCTTGAGGATTGGACTGTAAAAGGTAAAAGCTGTGGGCCCTATTATAAATAGGAATTTTTATATATATTTTACCTCTTGCATATACTATACTGGAAGCATCATACTAACCGTTTTCTTTGAAGAATCATGTGTGTTAATTAATTCAATGAACAATATGAAATACAATTCGAATGTTTCCAATTTTCTTTGTTTAAACACCTAGAAAATTCCAAGAATTGTCTGCATCAAGAACTTTTGAAGGAACTTTTACATATTTTGGGAACTTTCAAGTTCCTTTTTCATCTGAGGAACTAGGAACGTAACTTAGTTCCTTTTATAGGCAAGGAACTGAACTTTTACTCAGTTCCTTTATTTTAGGAACTTACCCAACTCTGGTGGTTTCAAACTACCATAACATTCTTAAGGGTACCACAACCCTGAAACTAGAATAAACTGGAATAATGATGGTACAGTAAACCCTCGTTAATCCAAACTCGGTTAATCCGAAATTTGACATATTTTGAACTTGAAGTCAGTCCCCGGCTGAAGGCATAGGCATTTCAATGTTAATGAATATGGTCAATCCGAATTCTAGCTAATCCGTAATTCGAACTAATATTTCGACCCCTCAATTGCTTTAGCACTGTTTTCGGATTGGATAATCCGAAATAGATCTAGGGAATTTCTTGAATTGATCATTATTTTCGTAAATTCCATCCTTTTTATTTGACGCGTAACAATAGGCCGAAGCCAGCTCAGCTGTTCGCTGCCACTGAATCTAACCTTGACTGAATACGTAATCCGACTCCGAGTGCGCTCGGGCCGCTCCAAAGACCTTAGTATCTAACTTTGTTAGGTTAGATACTAAGGTCTTTGGCCGCTCTATCTGCCCTTGACGAGCGGTAAACTCGGAACACTCAATCACTCGGAACACTCAATCACTCGGAACGGCCGAGCGCCAATGGAAGCTGGCTATCTAACGTTCGTTTGCTGTCGAAGATAGCCGAATACACACGATCAGTGATTCGGTTCCTCGCACATGTGGCATCTAGCTTTCTCGCACTCGATACGAAATTGCTTCAATTCTAATCGGGAAGTGTGATGATTTTCAAGGAAAAAGAGTTTTTTGGTGAATCCGAATTTTTATAAATCGAAATCACTTTTTGGGGTCCCTTGAATTTTGGATTAACGAGGGTTTACTGTATATTCATTTCAACAATTTGAGAGAAAACTAGAAATCACCATCTCAATTTAGGAAATTAAACTGTAATTAATTTGTGTGTCCTCCAGAGACCTTACGAGGGCATTACCGATTCTGAATAGAAACAAACAGAATCGAGTAATGTCTACGTCACAACTCAGAAAAAGGGCATGGTCTTGGAGGACAGATGAATCAATTGTAATTTCTGAAATTGAGATAATGATTTCTAGTTTTCCCTAAAATGAGGGAAATAAATATCAACATTGGTTAAAATCTAGTTTCAGGGTTGTGATGTTCTTTAACAAAACTTGAATACATGCTAGGCAGCATCACTGTGGAACAGCTGTGAACAACGGTAACCTTCTCTTCTGAAGCAATGATAATTTTTCAAATGAAGAAAAATCAAAAGGATTCATATCAATATTGATCCAACAAAACCGCGATATAAAATATCAATTGAAATGGTCGATAACACTCTAATTATAACCTGAACCACCGAGTCCTGTGAAAACAGTCATACCTGATTATCTTCAGGCTACATTAGAAACAATTCCATCATATCAACTGCTCAACTCGATTGAAAATGAATTAAAAAACAACCCGTCACATTGTATCTTACTTTTGCCTGGCTTGCGGACTTCTTTACACAGTTGCTTGCGTACAGCCGAGTTGTGATTGCGTATCTCAATGTCATCCTGTGTTGTTTGTGTCGAGTCGCACGGTTCGGTGATAGTGATGTGATCGTAGTTGCCGTTGATCTCGGTGAGCACTCGGTCTCCCCCCGTCGTTTCGTCTGGCGTAGCAGCGGGAGGGAGGGGGGCCGGCGAAACCACGACGTGATTCAGGTTGTCTTCGGGACCAAAAGCAGCATCGCCACCGTTGCACATGGGCGACCAGCCACCGTCTTCAGGCTAGAATGAATCGTTCAACAGTTAATAGTACCTCTAGTGGTACTTTTATTACGTTACAATATCACGAAAACAAAAAGTACATTAGATTTTACGTGTCAAACAAAGAGCATGAAAATTGGGTAAATAATGGTTATTTCAAGGAATGCACTTGAACTTTCACTGATTAGCCAATCTGAAAACTGTGTTGAAGCATTTGGTGGGTCAAAATTTAAGTTTGAATTAGAGTTGCCGTTCAATTTGAAAACTCATATCGATTATCGTATACTTGACATCGATTATTAATCGTATTATATCGATATTTTTTCTCCTAATCGATAATCGTATCGAATGTCAAAATATCGTATCGCATCGGAATAATTCTGTTGGAAATTGCGGCTAAACAGCTGTGTTGATTGATTCATTGCCAAGTGGTTGACCTTGGACTACGTGCGGGATTTCGGTCCTAGCAGGGAGGGGTAGAAGGATAACGGGATAGAGGAAGAGGCAGATTTATGAGCTGTAATAAAAGTACACGTAACAATATACATCTGGAATTCTTCCATATTGTCCGGAATATGAGCCGAGGGGTTTTCTCGAAATTTCAAGCCAAAAAGTCAACCTCGGCTTAAATGCGAATCTCGGCCTATAATCTGTCAAAAATACATTTTTCTCATTTTAATTGGGCGTACTTCACCCGTACACTCATAACAAGGGAATCAACTTGAAACCGCGAGATATTCCACTGAAAACACGTTTAATAAATGTTTTATCATGAAGAAGCATGATTTTCCCAATTTCCATCATTTTCATTTGACGCGCAGTAATAAACATAACAAGCACGTTGAGCAGTTAGCTGCATGGTGTGTGTTATCTACTGTGTGTGGTCTAACGTCGTCTGACCTTGAGGACCAGTCGTTGACTACAACGTAGTGTGAAAAACGTCTCCGACTTGAGACGGCCGAGCGCCAATTGACCGCGCGGTAGTCTATATTCTTGTCATAAATGCACATACCAACTCTGACGTCATAGCAAACAGCGTTTCTCATTGGCTTTCGAGTGCCCAATAGAAACCAAGAACTTTCGCGCCACATGCACTGATTGGAGCAATTACGTAACGGGAAAAAAATTAGTTTGAAAAGGAAATAATGTTCATTTCAATAATTGAAAATAATCATATTGATATCGTATCGCCGAAATTCAATCGATTATCATATCGTTTGAAAAAATATCGATCTATATCGATATATCGATTATTGTTGGCAACCCTAGTTTGAATTATTAGGGGTGTGCGAATCCATGTTTTTTATTTCGAACCGAATCCGAACCGAATCTTCATAAAAAATACCGAATCCGAATCTTTTTAACATGCATTGTGAAGCGTGATAATGGGACAAACGACACTGCTTATCAAGTTACACTTGATCCAGGAAGTGAAAATCCTATCTCAGCATTCTCATAATGGTATTCCACTGAAAACACGTTTAATAAATATTTCATCATGAAGAAGCATCATTTTCTCAATTCCTATCATTTTTATTTAATGCGCAGTTGTCAACATCGTAGCTGTTTGCTGCATGGCATCTGTCATCCAACTACTGCGTGGTCGTGACGTGTGTGGTCTAACCTTGACAAGGACGAGACCAAAGATCTTAGTATCTAACTTTGTTAACGACGTTAGATACTAAGGTCTTTGACGAGACTTTCGTTCGTCCGGCCCGAGACGGCCGAGCGCCAATCGAAGCCGGCCATATATGACGACACCACCCAGTCGTAGGCTAGTGCGCATCGCACATGCGCGATCTAGAAAGTTGACAATGCAATGTTGCCACGTTTTTGGCGCCAAGATTCGAAATTTTCGAATCTTCTATGTTGGACCGAATCCGAATGTGGATTCGATTCGAAAAACATGGATTCGCACACCCCTATGAATTATAGTTCAGCTGGAATTCTGATGAAGTATACAAATTAACACTGAAATGTCAATTTGTTCTCTGTCAATTTGTTCACAAATTGTTCTCTGTTTGGTACAAAGGATATAAATCCCACCGCTTAGATGAAAAAACAGTTAAATAGTAAACACTGTTATTTGTATTGTATGTGTGAAATACTTTGAATTAAACAATGATTTCACAGTTACAAATTTGTGATTGAGGTAAAACGAGTTCAAATTCTGAATTATTCGAATTTTGAATCATCCAAATATTTTTTTTTTTTTTTTTTAATAACATCGAAACTTGATACAAAATCATTGTTCCCCAATGTCCCCCAATTGTTCCCTAAGTCTCATCCAAATATCGAACATTTTATTTCCTATATATCTAAGGTTGGGATCCGAGTTTGATTTGAATTTCGACAAATTTCGAATTAGCAGAGTTGAAAAAATGAGGGTCAACTATATAAATGCAGGCCACTTTCAGCCTATCGGCGATCAAACTTCTGCTCTCTGCTATAACAGTGACGATCGGCAGTCTCAAGCAAACTCTCTTCTACTGCCTTGTAAAACATGCAGGCAAAGTTTGATTGTTCAACCATCGTGATATAACGTCAATTAGCCCCTTCTCCCTAAATGTTCGCACAATCAACGTTCCGGTTCTACTGCACTCTGATACGTATAGGTGAAAATCCGTAATAACGTATAGGCCGATCTCTCTCGTGTTTACATTTAGTTCAAATTCTTTTTTTTTTTTTTAAAGAGCTTTTTTTCCATATTTTCTTGCATGGATTAGTCTTGTGTGGTTTTTCGAAATGTCGTAATGATTTTTCTCAAAAGTGGTTTAACCGATCTCACCAAAAACTAGACAGCTCCAAGTTGGATAAGTCTGCATGTCCACAAAAAGCTTCATGTTGACCAAACAAACCATATAGCTAGAGGTATGTGTTTTTCGCATTAACGAAAAATGCGAAAAAAATTAATACTCCTAAAGACATTTTATTTTATGATTTCTTCATGTTTCATAGTGTCAAGATGCATTTGAAGTGGTTTTCTATTTCACGAATTATCACGAAAAAGATCATTTTGAACAGTATAAAGTGAATTTATTCTATTCAACGAAATAGCCACGAAAAGAAAGGTGACATTCATTTTTCAGTATAAATAATTGGATGAGCGAAGCGAAGACTCAATTTCACTATACCGAAAAAAAAGTGCCTGTTTTTTTTTTGTTTTTTTGTTCGCGCTCCACAGGTCAGACAAAAATTCAAAATCAGTTGAAACTTGGCACACACATGAACCCCTATCTGACTTGATGCTGTATAGTTTTGAGGCGCGATCGGTTGAACCACTTCTAAGAAAACTCATTACAAAGTTTTCAAAAATCCCATTAGAATAACCCAGAGGAAAACATTCGTGAAAAATATTTCATCTGAGAGGATTCAAATTCTCAGAGAATTTCAATCTGATAATGATACACATTATTACGAACTTTCACTCAAATCGGATCAGCCGTTTCGATGTAAAAAATATATAATGTCATTTGTGTTAATTATTCAAAGCTATTAAGATACCTATTAAATCAAAGCAACAAGTGTCTTGTTTGCAACAACCACTTGATTGTAAACGATTGAAACAAAGCCTTCTTGATTATCATATAAATTATTAATGGAAAATAAGATGGCAGTGATGTAATGGTTTGGATCTCAAGGTGTATATATATATATAATAACCAATCCAAAGATAAGTTGATATGCTCCAGCTCATCCATCAACGCGGAAACACATAAAGCGTTTGCCTAGTGTTTTCCACCAAAAAAAAAATCGTAATACGTACTCGGAACACAACTCATTAGTAGTGTTGTAAGCCCAAGGCATGCTGTCAAGAGCTGTCTTATCCGGCTTAACCCCCCAGGAAAATAGATCCCAATCGCACGTGTTGTTGCCGCACCGAACGCATCAAACCCTTGGAAATACCTCCCTCCCGACATTGCGTCTGTTCCAAAGTCCTAACAGAGAACCTTTGTTGTCTATTGAGAGTTGAGCATCTGGTAGTCGGCCCCACGGCACTAGACCACCATCAACACGGTGAAAACAAAAGTTTATAAAATGAAATGTTGTACCAGGAATAGTTTCGTCTCAAGAAAAGTGTGTTAATTTAATAATTTTAAACTCAGATTTTGTTTTTTCCTCATCTCAACTTGTCATCTAAAGTCCATGTAGGTTTTATTGGCGATTTCTCAACTCACAAGGTACGTAATAAAATTGTTGGTACGCGCCCATATATAGGATGGTGTATTAACGTAGTATCTGGCGCCCCCGCGTGCTCGGGTGACTTCGGTTACGTTCGGCACTAGCGATCACCCGACTAGACACAGACAAGACGCGGGAAGCTATGAACAGCGTTCTTTCAACAATATTAAGAGTGTACTACTACCCACACTGATAGTATTTACCGTAATTTGTTCAATTTTTCGTAAATTCAACATTATTGTTGTGTATTTTGCGGAAAATGCTGCAAAGTACGAATTTTCAAATATTTAATGCTAAAAAGTCCAAAACAGAATGCTAATTTCACGTACCTCTACATATAGCTTGTACAGAGTGCACAAACAAACGAAAAAGAAAAACACAAATAATGCTTCATAATAATGCTCATCTAATCAAATTTTTTTGAATGGTTGTGTCTATTGCTGTACTGAAATCAAGTTAGCTGTCAATATAATTTTGGTTTGGGGAGTAAATGAGTATTGGAAAACGATGCAACTATAAGTACCTGTACGCTAATCTCTTTTTCCCAGGGAAGGGGAGAAGATCTCGGTGAAGGAGACGGTCGACGAATGACTGTGTCTTTTGGTATCGGCCCTGGTTTGCGTTTGTTGAGCTGCCTTGGTGAGGATGGTTCCGAGTTGTTTGCCGCTCGTTTAGTCCCCGACCTATGATTGGGGCTCGAAGAACCGCCGCCCGCTACATCAATGTCAGCCTCATCCACCATCATTCTCTGTGAAAACGTACGTATGTGTGTTAGAAAACAATCACAAGTAAAGCAGGGTTTCCAGTTATGATTTTTTCTTGTCGTCCGACACGATTTTTTCCAATGGCCATTCACAAGCCAGTATTCACCTAAAAAACATGGTGGTTCACAACACTGATCGGTACCGATTCGATTTTGTGATTGTTGACTTGTCTCAACTTTTGTCTGCCGAAATTATGATTTCACCGTAAAGTTACACTGCAATTGTGATTCATCTGCTTCCGGTTGTTAGGATTTATATCGAACGACCGAAGAAAAAAATAGACTCACGAGAATATCGATTCAACTATCCACAAAAACTGCCACTTTAATAACGTTCTACTCCTAACTAACTCCGAGAGAATAGGACATTGATTATTCAATTTTCACTAGAAGAGCAAAATAGCATAGTAATACAAAGTGATATCGAAGTCCACAGTCTCAAAAGCTAAAAAAACTTGACATATTTCGTAGCCCACCTCATGATCAGTGCTCGGATTTTGTGCTAACAACAGTGGAAATAAACAAGGACTGGATATGTTGCCATAAAATTTAGTTCTTCTAGTGAATTATAACTAGGGGTGTTCGGGTACCCGAGATTTCGGGTTGGATCGTTTTTTTTCTTTACCCAACCCGACCCGATCTGATACTCATGTATTACTAAAATCGGGTTTTTCAATATCGCGCGGTTTTGGCGCCATTTACTTCATTTGTTGACTGATCCACTGCAAACAACTACTAGAAGTTCCACAGGAGTTGAGTAGATGGCAGCTCATCGTCTACAAAATTGAGATATCTTTGTTTCCAAAGCTTTTTGAAACAAAGGTGGAGGAAAAATGTTGTTGATAGGTGTTACAAATCTGTGTTAACTTGAAATTTTTTACCACGTAGGCCTAGGCTACATCTATCTCGTGATGAGTGAGGAGGATATGGATGGAGATCTATATTTGGAAGCAAATATATATCACTTGACTGGCACTAGGCATATACATTCAGTAGGCCTAGGCCTGGATCCAGTAGGTGAGCCTGTTTTCAACTTTTTCATTTTGAGGTTAAAATACCGTGTTTTTACTGAAACCCGATCCGAAACGAAACCCGAGTTTTTTTAGCACAACCCGACCCGACCCGAACCAAAAAACACTACCCTTACACCCCTAATTATAACCAAAGTCTTTGTCTCTTGGAGCTAGCTAGGCCTAGAACGTTATTTCAAGTGACTGTTGCAGTACACTTACCGCAAATACCACATAGAATAAAGTCCTAGACCTAGCTAGCTCCAAGAGACTTTGTTTGGTAAATTATATCCAAGTCTTACAGATCTGTGCGTCTGACTGTCACTCTGTCCATCCATCTGTCGTTTGGTAACACTTTTGCGCATGCATGCTGCCGCAGGTTAACGAAAGGCCTCTGCCACCTACCCGCTCTTCTCCCCCCACCTCACCCACCGCGTAGCTGATAGTTGACAATATCGTTCATCAAACTCAATTTCAATATTCACAAAACTAATCAAGACCATCATCACCACGACACCAGGCGCAAAATAGATCTATCAATCCAGCAGCACAACCTCAAGGCATTTGAAAATACAGATGACTACCAAGGCGTCAAACTATTTAATAAATTGCCTTCAGAGATAAGGTATATTCAAGATGTTCATAAATTCAAGAGAGCAGTAAAACTACTACTCCTTGAACACTGCTGTTACTCCACCCAAGAATTCCTGGAAACATCACTCTAATTAGTCTTAGTTCTTCCATTTCGGAACATGTCATTTCAGTGTTACTATTCTCTATGCCTACATTATTATATTATTACAATTTTATTACTATTTTTCTATCATCACTATTACAGTACTACTTATATTATCAAAATTATTATTACAAAGCTTTACATTATATATTTAAACATACCTTATTTCTCTATACTCTTGTCTTTTAGCACAATAACTACGAAAATCAATATCGTACATAGCTTTTTCACTTTTGTTATTATGACTATTAATATTTCATAGAATATAGTGTTGACAATAGTAGGCCTACAACATTGTTGATGTAGTATGTATACACAACTACGTTATGTATAATACGTGTCTCTAAATCCTGTGCTGTAATGCAGTGGCGTACGGTGGATTACAGGGTGGGTATGCTACAGACAAAATTGAAGTCGCAATGATGGCGTTACGCAATACCGGAGAAGGGGTCTGGGGGTGGCAGTCTTTCCATTTGCCCCCTGGAGAGAATTTTCTGTTTATCAAATGTTTTAATGTTGGTTTCAAGTGTTGAAAACCTTACCATAACCTTCTGTTCGCCAGATAGAATTATCGGTTCCAAAAAAGAAGACATGGTCAACAAAAAACTTTTTCGATTAATGACGAACCAGCCAGCCAAGTTATTTTCGCGTGCTGAGAGACATTAAACAGTCTTCCATGGTCTACCACTTCTTGTTTTTCTCTATACGATCTCCTACTGAATGGTCTCTCAATTAAACTGCTAATTAAAAAATCACCAGCATTTGCCATCGCTCACTACTGTACAATCAACAAGTCAGAACTAGAATAAAGCCCGAGCCGTGAGTCTGTATCACACGTGTATCGGTATAGTGAACAAACACACCATCTAGGAAGTAAATGAAACATTACGTTACATAGTTCGCCGTGAATAAGATTATCGAAACCCACGATTGTAATTAATGGGCTAGTGCGATTCGGGAACCCTAATGGCATTCCTTTGATTTCCGCCTATACGGGATAATTTTGCTGAAAAATTCCAGCCAACTCGCCTTCTCATGTGCAACCTTTTCCCGCTCGCCAGTTTCGAATTTCCTTCAGTTCAAACAAAACCCGATGGTCCTGATTTAGCTGAGGTAGCTTGGGTATACTCGCACACATAAGCAAAGACCTCCTCAATCCGAACCACTCGAAATACGTGAATATATGTACATATTCGTCTTTAAATACACCATGTCTTTATCAATGATGTTAATTGAAATTATCAGCGGCTATGCGCAGCATAGTTAGCATGCCCTGACTGCTCGCCTCTACTGTAATGTATTATGAGGATCTTTGAGAATAAATACTTATATATCTTTCTATCTATAACTCATTTACCTTGTCGATCTTGAAAGGATTTCCAAACATATGTTGACGCAATGGAGCTGATTCGATTTCTCGAAGTTGTGGAGGCTGTCGTTTCAAATGTTCCTGGTAATTTCCCATTTGGCTGACAGGCAGACTGTGGCGACTGTCTGCAACACAAAGCAGGCTCTGGCTTGAGCGACAGGTCTCTTAAATTCATCAACATTACGGTACTGAGACTCAATAGAGGGCAATCTGTTCGATCAAAACATTAATCTACTCAAATACAGTGAAACCTCTTTGCATCGTTCCCTGATCCATTGTTTTCCCGCTTCTATGATTCATTTTGTCCCACCCTATTCCTATATTACCATGTTAAATTTTCCTGAATAAATTGTTTTTCTGCATGTATGTTCTTTTCCTGATCTCTTGAACAATGATAGAGGTGCCACTGTAATAAAATTGGACAGTTAAAATAAAGGGTGCAGAATCACGTAACAAAGGTACAGCTCGGGTGCATTCTAGTTTTGTACATTTATACCTGGTATTGTGACAATACTGTAGCCACGAAAAGGGAAGGTTGTCTACCAACATGAGACACAAATGCAGTAGAATCTCTTTAGACTTGAGTCAAGGGGGAGAGGAAAAACGTGGTTAAGTGTAAAATGTAGTGAAGAGGTGACAAAGTTTGGTCAGAAGTAATAAGAAAACTAGCAAAAACTACCGGTAGTTCAAAAAAGTAGTGAATGTCAGGGTGCTCGAGTAATACATTATAATACAAATATAAATTATAGGCCTAATATAAAATATGGTTATATACTGGCAACATGAATAGCTAGGGATAACATTGATTCTCAAAGTTCGAAATCAATTCTTTAATCCCCGTAAACAACTTATTCCAACAATGGCCCCACCCCAAAAATTGTATGGCATTTTAAATTGGTTTCTAAATGGTGATTTTCTACTGTCTGCATTGTTTTTACCTAACAAGAAACTGGTAACCACACACTTGTAAATCACTTAGATATTGAAGTCTGCATTTTCTCGAACCAGCGATTTTTATGTTGAAACTATCTTTCTTATGCCAACAAAACAATCAACTTGCTCCACAATTACGTGCCCTACTTCCATTCTACTTCAGCTGTAACTAGTTTCAAGGTTCAGGCCTTATCCTATCTAACTAACCCAACATGACCTTAAAATAGATTGACGCAGCTTACTGTACCCCTTCGTTTTGTACAATTATTATTTTGGTAAAGACTCGAGACTTGTGAATCTTATTCAGAATCAACTAGGACTCAAGACTGAAAACATAGATTAACCCACACAAAACATTTTGATTCATTTGGATCAATAAATGATACACATAGATGTTTTGATATCATTCATCATTTTTATTTTGCACAGCAACCCTGGTTTTGACCAATGAGTTGAATGTCAATCATTTAATATTTTGTTAATTAAAACATCAATCATTCAAAATGGGTATTTCTGGGCCTAATGAATTTTAAATGAAAAGGGTTTACTGTAGGGCCCACCATTATTTTTTTTTCCATAGAACTCTCATTAAATAAATTTCAAATTTTCCTCTTCTCTCAAGAAACGAAAGATAGAGATTTCACTCTCCTATATAAAATACATACTCCAAGAGTACTACTATTTCAAATGCCATTTGCAAGTTCCCTGTTGAGATACACAAGCGCTTACCTTCGTCCAGTATCCGAGAGCTGCCCAATAGGAATGCCGCCCGTACGCGAGTCAGGTGATCTAGAAGCGAAGTGCGAGGTATGTCTTGCACAGTCTGGTACGAGTTTCGACCCTTTTTGCACTGCAGAGGCGGGATGCCGACCGTAAAGCCTCCGTACTCGTTGAGTTGCTCTCGGAGTGACATGAACTTGTCTGATCAGGACAGAGAATACTAGTTACTACACTGACAACTAGAGATGAAAAATTAACGGCCACATTGAAAGGTGTATTCATTTATTCATAATGGGTTTAGCGACGAACAGTACTAGTGACCAAGATTTATTGGAGTCAGTGGGTGAATGATGAATGAGATGAAAGGTAATTTCATTAGGTGTTTTCGGATAGTGGGAAGGAGTCGGTCATGGCCTGTTGTAAAGGAACCATCTCAGTACAGTGAAACCTCTATGTATCGTTCCCGGATATATCGTTTTCCTGCTTGTATCATTCATTTCGTCCAACCCTGGTCCCATATAATTAATGTTGAATTTTCCTGGATGGATCGTTTTCCTACATGGATGATTTTATTTTCCTAGTCCCTTGTAAAACGATGGATAGAGCTTCCACTGTATTGACCTGAATGACAGAGGGAAACCATGAAAGCCTTCTGTCAGGATGATCGACCATAGCGAGAATCGAACCCCGTCTCCTGAATGACGGTTCAGAGTGCTAGCCACTCATTTCAGATTGAAAGGTGTAATATTACCGAGAACGGTAAGTAATGATTAGTTTGATATGTTTCTTCAGGACTTCATAAAAACGAGAAAAACTGAAAACAGTTTTCCAAGTGGAGGATGTACAAACAGTTGAACATTGAAAAGAGAATGTACCTACAATACAACTATGCTATTAGAGTAGTGAGCTTATTGCCTGAAAGATCTACAAATAATTTACTGTCTACCGATATTCAAGCTCATTTTACTGGTACTATCATATATACAGCATGTGTTATGCACCACAAATATACAACATTACAAGTAACAAAATTAAGTACCGGTAACAAAATTATGACAAAAATAGCAAGGCCTTAAAGAAGGAAAAAAATTGTTATTATC
Source organism: Brachyptera risi (assembly GCA_964007535.1). NCBI lineage: Eukaryota > Metazoa > Arthropoda > Insecta > Plecoptera > Taeniopterygidae > Brachyptera > Brachyptera risi. The sequence goes on along the minus strand of OZ023327.1, from coordinate 17,082,820 downwards.
TCATTGTTTCAGATTACACACAACAAAACTAAGTTCATTAGTTTATTGCACGTTTATTAATGATTGATTACAAAGGCTCTTAATTTTGTAAAATAAAACAATGGAGCCAACAGAAGAGTTGGAAGACCAAGAGAAAGGTGGCAAGAGGGAGTCAAGTTTGGGGTAGTCAACTGAGGAGAAAAATGGGAAGAAGTGGAAGACGAGAGATGGTGGGAGAATAGAGAACGATGGAGGGAACTCGTAGGAAGAGAAGAAGAAATAGAGGATAGGCCTAGCAGTAGTGAAGAAGAGGAGGAAGAAGTCGGAACTGGCAGGAACCGATTGATATGAGAAGTCTGCCCTAGAAAAACTGGTGGAAACACCCCCTGGCCCAATTTAATTGGTTATCTGGGTTTGAGATATATATAACGGTGTAGGGGTGGAAGCGTTTCTAAAACCCATCGGAAACTCTGCCCAAGATGAAGCGATTATACAGATCGTTTGGTTTCTGTAGGCCAATATGAATAAAAATCAAACCTGTTCATAACCCTACGCTTGAGACACTATATACAGTGCGTCTACTGTATTTATATTCACTTTCCGATATAGTGCTTTAGCTGTTTGGTGAAACAATACACCAGTCCTAGACATCTAGATGAGATACCAGTAGATAGTAATTTTAGTTTGTATTTTAGCTAGTGTGTACATTTCACTTCTGGGTTCTATCAATGGGCTCTCCACTATGAGTACGCCAATGTTTACTCATAAATCTCAGTAAGCTGCTGTTTGTTCTTTCTTTCCCTTTTACCCAATTAATATACCGTATTTACTCGCATATAAGTCGCACCCGCGTATAAGTCACACCCCTGTTTTTGACAGTCATTTTTTGAAAAACTCTTTGTATGGTCGTATAAGTCGCACATGCAGTCTCCAGTATTCGAATTAGTATTATTACCATTATTTAGTAGAGTGATAGGCCTAATTATAACATTATAGTCCTATCACTGATTTATTTTGTCCATTTTGTATAATGATAAACTTTACATCTGCTGAAAATGGAAAGAAGTGATCATTGCCCAAGAGACTTACTTTGAAGTGGAAGATATCAACATTCGTGCGTTTATACTGAAAGACTTTTATCCACGGCGAAAAATTATGGTCACAGACAGAGCAGTCCTGGTGTTGAAGTTCTTTAGTTTTAAATAATCAAAATGGAGTGGTAAGATAGCCCTTGTGGTGCCCCGTCCAAACCTATCTTTCATCCATAGCCTTAATTGGGGAACAATGATTTTGTATCAAGTTTCGATGTTATTATCAAGAAAAAAAGTCTCCAGTACGTCAAAAATACATCGCGATTGAAATGTTTAGCTCTCTGTTCCCGACGCTTAAGAGAGAAACCCTTGGTATGAGACATGAGAAACCATTGTGAGGGGCCTCAACTAAACCCCAGAGCACACGATGATTACGTAAATATCTCCCAAGTTTACATTCATTTTTATCTAGCCTCTTTCTAGTGTTGAATGAGTAGCCCCCTATAGACAAATCAGCCATAGATAGCATTGTTGATAGACGATAAACAGATCTGTCAAAAGTGTTCGTGTTGGTAATCAGTATAACATGAGACTTTCAAAGTCTCACTCACTCTTTATTTGCTTCAACATTGATGACTGTCTGTGCATCAATTCTGACGACGATTGGGGGTTCCCTCTATACTGTAACATTGGACGACCAGTGTTTCATGGCAACTGTTTTGATGATGAACAGATGTGTTGAAGTGTTTGTCTTGTTATTCAGTGTAACACAAGACTCTAAAAGTCTCATGTTTGCTTCAGCACTGACGACTGTCTGTGCATGAATTCTGACGACGATTGTGGGTTCGCCCTATGCTCTAACATTGGACGACCAGCAGTGTTTCACGGCAACTGTTTTTATCGCAAAATGTGACGTTTTTTCTCACTTACCTTTATGAGACGCATGTGACTTTTTGATGACGTAAAAATAGCAATTTCGACTGTGACGAGAATTGATGCATTTGACTTTCGTTTTTTGAGATTTTGTGCGCGCGTATAAGTCGCACCCGCGTATTGGTCGCACCCCTGTTTTGAGTTCTCAAATTTCTAAATATACTTGCGACTTATATGCGAGTAAATACGGTAATCTTAGTTTAGTTATATATGTAATTAGAGCTATGTAGCATTACTGTGAGGCTTGAAATGGACATTGACCTCTGTATTAAGCATTGTTATTATGCTCAAACCATTTTGGGAATAAAGCATTCATTTTCAGTTTTGGTAGCCAATTGTTTTTCCAATGTAGAATTTGGAGCAAACTACTTATAAAAGGGAGCTGCAAACTCTAGAACAGACCTACAACTGCAGTATTGTAGTGAAATTTATATTTCTATGAAAAGACTATTTTAATTCGAGTCAGGAAGTTGTCCTGTAACCTTTAGTTTTCTTGACATGTATAAGAAGAGATGGATATTCTGCTCAACTTGATTTTAAATTTGAACACAATTTTTGGAAGTGATGTTTTATCTAATACATCTCAATATTTCGAAATCGTTCATATTTTGTTAAATACTACATAGCTGTAGCTAAATCTTCTGAAAAAGACACTTATATAGTGAAAAATAGTGAAATGGAAAATGATGTTATACAAAACGAAATAACACGAAACATGAAAAAAAAAAAAAAATGGTTTGCAACATTTAGATTTGATAGCTCATTTTATTAATGCTAAATTCCTACATCTATAATTGCAATTCATCGACATTCACAAAACAAGTATTCAATATAGAATAGGTACTCTGTTTAATACCATGCAAATGGAAAAAATAATGAGATATCCACTGCCAGATAAGCGAACGAAATTGAATGCTACCTTGCAAGCACGGATGAGAGACGAGTTCCTTCTTGAGCGGCGACCTCGGTACGACTCTGACCCCCTCGACCTGCATCGTCTTGGTCACAGTGCTCTTGCTGCCAACCTCGCTGCACATTCGGTCAAACTCCACTTTCGCCTGGTTTTTCAGGCGTTTCAGGTAGTTAGAAACACTGTAGCTGAGCGAGTTGTCCAGGGTGTCTGGCACGAGGGTCTGCGACAAGTTGCCCTGCGCTCCCATCCGCGTGAGCGCGCGACGCAACGGGCTGGCGTAGTATGGAGGCATGGTGCGCAGATAGTTCTGGAAGAGGAGGCGCCACTCGTTGGTGGGCTTCTGACGGTGGACCTGGTGAACGATCACGATGACAGTTAGCTGAATTTCGAGTGCCAGTGAAAGGGAATCAAATTAATCATGTTTACGAAATTGCGTGTCTTGGAACATGACCACTGCACTTCATGTGCCGGTAGTAGGAACAAATGGTTTTATTGTATTGATATAAGTTGTAGGCCCTACTTGATATGTGGAAAGATTAGTTCAGCAATATCACTTTCATTTAGCATTCAGAGGTTTGTTAATATGACAAATGCAAGAAAGGAAAGCATCGAACAAGGTTCTGAAATAACAACTAGTCCAGTATAATATCATTTTCAGATATAGTATTATCGCATTTCGCGAATTTCTTTATCAATCGATCCTCTAGATGCCAGCACAAGTCCTATGTAAATATGACGTAATGTTGTTGAGATATTAAATGCAACGAGGTGGAATGTGTATGGATGGATGGATGCGTCGATAGCCTGTCAGCACCACAGCGCATCGCGTCCACGGCTGTCAAATGATTAACACTGAAATCGTGACTGTTTCCCAATTAAGGCAAAGGATGTTCAATAATACTGTTTAGAATAAATAAGTACCTAGCTTAGTTATTTCAAGACTTCAAGGCAGTCTTGTCACCAATTAGAAATAATTATGTATAGCCTATTTTGAATTAAAACAATTAACTTTGACACCGGGATAGCGTTGTCATATTATCACTACATCATTTGTCACCTTACAGTTTTACACAGATTACATCAAAGGGTGAGATATTACAACACTTACCTTAAATAGCTCTTCTAGTAACGGAAGAAGAACGGGGTAGTTATACGGCATCACGAACAGGTTGACGCACGACAAGTTCGTACTTGCTTTCAGATAGCCAAAAGGGTGGCCAACATCGGAGTTCTTGTAACTGTTTGACACAAATACCTGTAAGACAACAAAGAAACGAGCATACGTCAAGATAAGATCATGTTGCATTCATCATTTACTACAGTAGCAATATTCTAACACGTATTTCAGGGGGAAGTGGGGAAAGAAGTGTCATAATATAACGACAAAAAGCTTAAAAACGTATAATATGAAGACCGTACAAGTTACTAACGAAATTTTGACTATCCGCGAATAGGCGAACTATACTAAAGAAATGGAGAGAAACAATCATGTTGAAATGGTGCAAATTTTTTGGAAAAACGTAAGGAAGTCCATTCGGACTGAAATTCTAGAACACGTCAGTATAAACTGTTATTGTGATATATCCAGACATTACGATCATTGGTACTGAGAGTAAACTTTCAACCAAAAATATATGCGATAAACTTATGGCAAATTAATTGTACATTTGTCAAGACTTGCCTAATATCGTTATATGACCAACTCATGAATTGCAATAGGCATAACCATTGGCATCACGGACCATGTGACATTCCAAGATGGCTAGAGACTGCTGTCATTTGCCCAGCACTGGTATTGGCTTACTGTACAATGGTTACTTACTGGTGTGTCCCCGGATGCACAAATTATTCGAAAACACCTGGAATATATCTCTATTCTTTTCCTAAAGATCACAAGTTCAAGAAGTAAGACCTATGGATTACTAAAATACGCAAATCAATGGCCCAGCTTTGACCAACCTACATTGGATTATCATCTTACTTTTACTTGAACTAGATTCAAGTCTGGGCCTAGGGCAAGTAAGTATCCTCAATATTTAAATGTGTTGAAACTTGAAATATTACTAGGTCTGGGATAGGTCTAGATTAGGTCTGGCCAAGGAATGTATTTTAAACTGTCAAACTGACACATATTATTTGTAGGGTCAAACGTTGATTTGATCTGTTCAAAACTGGACGTGAAGGCTTGAATTTCTACAATAATTACTGATGAAGAATACAAACTCTGTCAAATAAATAGACTAGAAACAACAAAAAGTGAATGATCGACCATTGCTTAAGCTTTTCTGGCTCTAAGTACGTTGCCGAATGGGTACTTTCCAGCCGTCCATACATCTTTCACATATGAGAAATGTATAGGCCTACGTTATAACCTTCTTTCAAAAGTTGCTGGCTTCCTTCAACTCCAATATACCTATCAAGCACATGCATAGTGCATTTATTCAAATTTTCCCTCATGTATATTCCTGTAAGAAATGCAGGGAATCCATCTTTTTGCTTAGGGTAATGACAGCAGTAACTCGCGCGCTATGTGCGGTCGATTTCCCTACTAATATGTCCCTCCGAATTCGAGTCGTCAATTTGGATTGATGACATATATTTTATTCTATATTCTCTTCTACAACTCTTCTGTTAGTTTAATTTACTATTTCCATAAAGATTCAGATTCAAACAAAATCAACTTGTGAATTTACTGAGACTCAACCTCAAAATTGAAAACAAGAACTTGCACACCTACATATTGGTAATATCATTGAAAAGTTGCTCCTCTCTATCCTACATTGCTACTCATCTTGTTTCCATCCAAGCTGACTCTAGTCTGGTTTTCACTACTGTTGAACAAAATATTAGTGCCATTTTCCAAGATTTTTCATCTGAAATGCACTCAAGTGAAAATGAGATGAAACTGGTGAATCCAGGAGACCAGGACCTCTCTTTTTGCTACGGTGTAGTAATAAAGGATCAAAGGTTTTTGTTATTGATGTAACTCTGAATACAAACAATTGTTTAGATATTATTAACAATGTTGGTTTAAATTACCAACCTGTATTAAATACAATCTAGGCCTATATTGTTATTTGAAAAAAACAAAACATTCTATTCCATTTGAAAGACATGAAGAAATTACCAAACTGTATTAAATTCAGTGTTGTAAAAACGTGTTGTATGTTAGAAAAACAATAAAACCCTATTCTATTCCATTTTAAAGACATAAAGGAATTACCAACCTGTATTAAATACAGTGTATAGTGGTATATTTAGAAACCAAAAGAAAACCCATTCTATTCCATTTTAGACATAAAGAAATTACCAACCTGTATTAAATACAGTGTTGAAAAAAGTGTTGTATATTAAAAAAACTAATAAAAAACCCATTCTATTCCATTCTAAAGACATACCTGCCAGCAAACAGTAGGCTGTTTTCTTGCTAAGATGAACTGCGTCAACGGACTAGGCTCCAGCTCGTACTTGTCGAACGGTAAGTTTTCAATCACCATCGGTTCTTGACTTATGCAAGAAAACTTGACATTCGGATGCGCGCTTCGAGGCGGCAATTGAGAACTATTCAAATCAGGCCAGAAGTTTTCAGGGATGGGCCAAAAGCCAACAGCAAAGCCCTTTTGTGCCGACCTTGGTACATAGATCAGCCTACGACATGTATGCCACTGGTTATTACTGTTGCTGGACTCCTTTTGGTTACTACCCAGACCACCCCGAATCTCCTGAATATTACTAGGCTGACTAACAACGGAACTCTTTGGATTAGGATTTAAACGGTCCCAGTCTTTGCCTTCAATTTCACTATCTACCTCGGAATCGGGTCTACCTAGAAAATTAAATCGTACAATTATTTGATAAGTAAGCATCTACTGTGACCATGTCACAGACTCTCCTAGCAGATGGTCAACTTTTTAATTTCTGTTTCAAGAGCACCAAAATGTCAAATACAATTGTTTGAAACGTGTCGCATTGGATGCCAGTGTTTATGACTATTTTAAGCATGGTACCAAGCCATTCATTACACCAAGTTCACACATATTGTTCCAAGTGTCTAGATGATTTCAGAACAGCAATTTGAAAAGTTGGGTGCAAGGTATGTAATTTCTTTGACAGTAGTTGGTGACAAGAGTGAACAAATGATAGCCATTATCAAAGAGCTCATCTAAACTGTATTTATATTAGTGACAGAATAACATCACCTCCAAATTCTATAGGCCTTGTTATATTACATACAATCCCTGATATAGAGAAAGTAGGAGTGAATAAGATCATCAATAATCGCTATAAAAATTATAACGCTCACATCAACAGTATCGATATTACGATTTTTTTAATGACCTGCCTATTGTAAAACTACTGCTTAATGAACTTCTATTACCAAATGAAATAAGAACAATACAGGTTTACGTTGATAGCTCATGGATGGCGCCTTCCTCTGAAATTGGATCGCTAGTTTTGCCCTTCAAGCGTGAAATAAATCGGCTGATCTTACTCCCACACCACCCGTAATATTTTGGGATGCCAACAATTCTGTTGATTTATCGTGTACCAAACTAACTGACCTTTTCCAATTGTATACAAAAAGTGTTCACCCCATCACAACTATGAAGTGATACTGCACTAAGAAATGATTCAGAAAAAAAAAAAAAAGAAAAAAGAAATAATGACCAATCTTTTGATTATTGGTCTTATAAAGAAGAAGAAGAAGAAGAACAGCATTGATAGCTTGGCGCAAATTGAAATCAGCGGAAAAAGTTTAAGCTGATCATTTTGATATGAAAACGAGAATTATAAAAAGATTATCGATAATGATATACAGTGAAACCTCATTAGTAAGTCTTTCAGGGGACAAGACTGAAAAAATGTATGAATGTGAAAAACTTTGCAATGAAACTATTCAACATGGGGAGCTCATGAGTGGGATCAAATAATTAAACTGATAAATGTAATAAATCTATAAACGAGAACTTATAAATGAGGTTCTACTATGATCATCTTTTCCCACTCCTAACTGAAAGTCATTTAGAATTGAACTTATTATTTCTTTTCTGCATACCTTCAATGAGCGGCGGATCAGGGCCGATCTTCTCGAAGTTGATCACGACTCCGCTCTGCACTTTCTGCACCAAGCTATCAATACACTGAATGAGCATCCTGTGAGACGTAATGCAATAGCTCCTGCCGCCGGTGACTTCACACATCACATCGATGGGTGACGCATCGCTTGGGACCAGGCCGATGTCGCGGTCAAGGGCCGGAGTCCCAGGCAAACGCAGGACCAGCGAGAAGAGACGCTGATCCCACCGGAAGGGCTCTCGAGTCAGCTCTGACCCAGGGATAGGAGAGTACATGGGCAGCGTCAGCTGGCAATGAATAACCATTATTTCCATTATAACAAACTATTAGAGTGTAATGAAACACGTAAGGGGAAAAGCCACTGAAATTGTCATCTTCCTAGATAAAGGTTCAAAGGTGATGAAATTTCCGTACATGTCTTTTTGCTCTAAACGGAATATAGATGAAAAAAATTGTTGACACTTTTTTTTTAATTTTTCCAATAAAAATTTGACTTTTTCAAAAAATACTACTCCTCCCATACTTTATTATGTTTTGGAAGTTATTATTTTTTCATATTTTTCAGCACGAATGTGTGAAAGAAATTGTCATCTTCCTAGATAAAGGTTCAAAGGTGATGAAATTTCCGTACATGTCTTTTTGCTCTAAACGGAATATAGATGAAAAAAATTGTTGACACTTTTTTTTTAATTTTTCCAATAAAAATTTGACTTTTTCAAAAAATACTACTCCTCCCATACTTTATTATGTTTTGGAAGTTATTATTTTTTCATATTTTTCAGCACGAATGTGTGAAAGATGAATGGGGAGCACATTTTGGAATTTATTCCAAAATTAATTTTTTTCATAACTGGAACTTTACAAATATTTATCTTCTCAGTTTTGAACAAAATAATTAAATTTGAAAATTTGGTCTAAATTGAAAATGTATTTCTCATTTATTGTATTGTATTCTTTTATTTTTCAGCATATTGTATGCTATTCACATACATTATTACATTTTACATAGTTTACATATTTTAGATAGTTAATCACAATAATTAAATAGTACAAAGTGATCGTAACATGAGACTACAATTAGTACTGATCAATACTGAAATTGGACTGGATTAGAAAATTGGATGAAAATCGGATTAATCATAATTTCATTCACTCATTCATTATATCCCAGAAACCACATTTTTCATAATGTTTTGGGATAAGCATACCATCTTTGATCAATTTACAACACTCCATTCTAAATTTTGATGCATTGTTTACATTTCTGATTTCACAAGAAATTCTGTTGAAAATCTTCACCCCTTTATGGAATATGGAATTTTCTTCCATACATGAATATTTTCTATCTACAAATATACTCTGATTATTTCTTAGATCATATCTATTATTAATTTGCTCACTATACCCAATTTTGTTACATAGATAGTTAGGAAGAAGGCCTCTTGTGATTCTGTAGATTATTTTTGTAGGTTATTGTCAAGAATATCACATTGAATTCACATTAAAAAGATCAGTTCTTCAAGTATTACCACTAAAAAGGAGTAACGATTTTCAATATCACATGCATATGGAAATACTGAAAGGAGTTACAGGCAATACAAATTTTTGGTCTTTATTCCCTACAATGGCTTGAAATATGACATTTTCACGTTTGATAGTGTGACAGGTGTATATACAAAAATTATTTATCTTCATAAGGGAGTCTCCAAATGTGACAAAACTTTTTGAGGTCCTTCAATAGTGTGATTAGAAATAATACGAAAAAAAAATGAGAAAAATCGTGATTTTCAGTGGCTTGTCCCCTTAAGCTTTTCTAGGCCTATGATAGATCAACAGGCGCAATTCCCTCGGTCAATTCTTGGAGGCTACATAAAATTCAATAATAAATGATTGATCATTTGTTGCATATATATGCCGTATCCTTAACCGCTCTTTTTAAGGGTTATGTTAGATGGGGTAGATGATGATTAGGGCAGGGCATGAGCCCTAAAATTACAATCACTTGTCCATTCAACACAAAACCTTACCCTACCTAACCCTGACCATCACTAAGAAAACTTGAAAAAAAACACCATTAAGCATCATAACTCTTAAAAAGAGCAGTTAGGGATTCGGCATATTTACCGATCATTTATCCAATTGTTCCAAATCGTTACTCGGACTGCAACTTCATGCATCAACGAAATCACATCAGAAGTCATCAACAGTACCTGTATAGGTCATATGTCAACACTCACAATAATAAACAAGACTTTTCAAGAATAATGAATGAACTTCTAGGCTAGGAGGCCTATGAAAAACCAGCCAGATATGTTGAGGGTAGTCTAATGTGGAAACTGGAGACGTTAAATTCATTGTGATAAGTATTTTGGTTCAACCTAAGAATTGTAGGCCACAAAATACAATACCATCTCAAATTAAAAGAATAATTGATTAAAATAGTCAACACAATCAAATTTGAAATACTAATTTCATGTGGAGAAATATTCCTGTTCATAGTATTAAATGGACATGCATTTTAGGAAAAGGTTTAGTGATAACAAGACTCTTCATTCCTTCATATTGGGTTCAATGGCACACAATAATGATAAGTAAGATCTACACTGAACTGTCATTCAAGAGACCAGGGCCCAGATTCACAAAGAAAGTTATCTTAAAACATTTTAGCGCTCAACCCTTTCTAAGTTTAAACAGAGATTTACCACATTCTGACTTGATCACGGTTTTATCCTCATTCCCTATTCACAAAGAATTTCAAGAGAATTTTACCGTGGTGTTAACTTTGGCCCCAACTGTCCGTGCCATTGTCGTGTGACATCATTGTTTTCGACTGTCAACTAATGTGAGCAAAGAGCGGGATGTCAATTAGTTTGTAATAACATGATATGAATATCAATTATTTGTTTCCCACAGCTAGATAATATTTAAAATCAAAAAGAATTAATAAAATGTTGAATATATACGGTACTTCTGCGTTTTTTTTCCAATTGTCGTGAATCTTTTTGCTGTTGATCATCAAGAAGGCTTTGCATTTTGTTTACCGCCAATTCTGTCAGCTGTCATTCGAAATTCCCAAATGTGAGGTCAAGATTGGATATTAAATTTGATAATCGAAAATCGGATCGTGTCTTTACTCTCAATTTCTCTAGATTTTCATTTTTAACCTTCTAAATACAGACTAATTGAATTTGAGAGAGCAAAATCTCCAAAATCATCTAAATCAATTGCGAGATGAGTGTTGTATCTCCACTGAAACCAGTCGGGACCGGTGATTACTTAATCACCAACTATACTTAAAACTTTTGCTTCAACTTTTTCGTGAATACGACTTACGAGTTATAACCAAGTCTGGTTATAAGTCCTAGAACTATTTTAACTAAGAATGTGTAAAGAGATCAATTCTTTGTGAATCTGGGCACAGAGTTTGATTCCTGCCTTGGTCGACCATCCTGACAGGGTTTTTTCGTGGTTTCTCTCTGTCGTTCAGGTCAATACTGGGATGGTTCCTTAACAAAAGGCCACAACCAACTCTTTTCCACTATCCAAACACACCTAGTAAAATAATCTCTCATCTCATCTTCGCATATTTATTTACCGAAGCCAGTAAATCAAAGTCATCAGTAGGCCTAAAGTGCGTAGTTAAAACCCAATATAAATAATGTGAGACCTACTGACGTTAGATATATGATTAATGAGAATGGGGTGACAGATGAAAGATTCTCAGGCAATGCGAAGGATAGCGGAAAGAAAGCAGTCGTGGCCTATATTGTGTAGGAACCATCGCGGCATTAACAGACATTGAAAAACCAAGACAAACCCTGTAAAGATGGATGGTGGCTGAGATCGAACCAGGTCCGATATGCCCCTTACTTTTTGGGTCACATGAATCGAGTGATGTAGTAACCGAGTTGCATGTGTTTGCCGGTCAACAACTCTTTAAATGGTCAAAATTCACTAAACTTCCCTGTGAGGGTAAAATCAGAGAAGTAGCAATCTTTTTTAAATGGTGCCCAAAGTCTTAGAATTCAAGAATATGACTGCCAATTGCTCTTTTTTTTTTTATTGGGTTTTAACGACGCACTGTAATGATTACTAAGATCTATTGGCGTCGGATGAATGATTAATGAGATGATGGGATGATGAGATGAAGGTTTTTATGGGTAGTGGGAAGGATAGTGGGAAGGAAGCGGTCGTGGCCTATATTATAGGAACCATCCCGGCATTAGCCTAGACTACAGAGGGAAACCACGAAAAACCCCTGTAAAGATGGACGGTGGCGGGGATCGAACCGGGTCCGATATGTCCCTTCACCTCCCGGATCACGAAGCAAGTGCGCTAACCACTCAGCTACTGTGCCGGCCAATTGCTCTTACTCTCTAACAAAGCCTTACTGTACATCAAGTTGCAAGTCAAGACAACATCTAGGCAAACTGCTGTTCACTCTCACCCATTAAGGTAATGGTATACCTTGCACTGAAAAATCTACAGTTTTGATATTTTTACACCTTTTTATTTCAATTCACGTTGGTCTCAATTCAATTAGATGTGACACATATATATTTTTTCATATCGTCGCATTTTTTTTTAATAATTACTTCTTTAAACGTTGAAAAGAGACAAAACTTGTAACAAGAAATCTCAGTTTCCATCAACACTAGGATGCTAATTTTAGTCTCATGTTGTTTGCAAGACATTACAAAGTGAAAGGACCGGTATGAAGGATTTTAGTACTGTGACTACTATAAGTATTTTATTTGAATTTTTACAACGTTTGGATTTTTTTCTTGCAATTTTCAAGCAAAAATAATTTAATATGGTAAATTAAATCTGGTAAATTCCCAGAGAAAGGGTGTGGGAGAGTCTGAGGGCAAAGGGCATACATGCAGGGATGATAGACCGTGTGAAGAGTTTGTATCGAGAATGCAAGGCTTCGGTGCAAACACATGGAGGCAGGACGGAGTGGTTTGAGGTAAAGAGTGGAGTTAGGCAGGGCAGTGTCCTATCACCTATGTTGTTTGTAATGGTGATGAATGAGATGATCAGAAAAGTGGAACCAGAGGAGGAAGGCCCAGGGTCAAAGACAATGATATACGCTGATGATATCTTGTTATGGGGAGACAGTAGAGACGAGGTGCAAGAGAAAGTAGAAAGATGGGAAGAAATGACAGAGGAGTTTGGGATGAGAATTAGCGTGGAAAAGAGCAAAACAATGGTGATGAGCAGAGAGAAGAAAAGGATTGAAGAAAAAGTACAGCTGCAAGGTCAAGAACTGGAAGAAGTAGAAGAGTTCTCATACTTGGGAAGTATTGTCAGTAATACTGTAAAAGTAGAACTAGAAGTGAATTAGAGAATAGCGAAGGCGGACGGGCTATTTCAAAAAGTAAGGAAGCTGATTTGGAACCAAGATTTTCTGAGGAGTGGGAAGATACTCATTTATAATGGGTACTACTTGCCCATCTTGACATATGGAACAGTTACATGGTGAATCAACTGGAAAGAAAAGAAAATGGAGGCAGCAGAAATGAAGTTTGTGAGGAGCGTAGCAGGAGTGTCAAAGCTGGAGAAGAAGAGAAGCAGTAATATAAGGAAGGAAGTGGGAGTGGAAAGATTATCATTTAAATTGGAAAGAGAGAGACTTAGGTGGTACGGGCATATGCGGAGAATGGAAAAGGAGAAAATACCGCGAGCAATGTTTGAGATAGGAGAAAACAATGGAGCTAAGAGAAGAGTTTGAAGACCAAGAGAAAGGTGGCAGGAGGGAGTCAAGTGCGGGGTAGTCAAGCGAGGAGAAAAATGGGAAGAAGTGGAAGACGAGAGATGGTGGGAGAATAGAGAACGATGGAGGGAACTCGTAGGAAGAGAAGAAGAAACAGAGGATAGGCCTAGCAGAAGTGAAGAAGAGGAGGAAGAAGTCGGAACTGGCAGGAACCGATTGATATGAGAAGTCTGCCCTAGAAAAACTGGTGGAAACACCCCCTGGCCCAATTTGATTAGTTATCTGGGTTTGAGATATAAATTAAAAATCACCCATCACACAGATTGCAATTATCCTTCATACTATCATGCTCTTGTAATCAAGGAATTCAACTACAACAAAATTAGCCTCCTTTTTTCATACTGTGTTTAACGACGCACTGTAATGATGACTAAGATCTATTGGCGTCGAATGGATGATTAATGAGGGTGACGTCCCAACTCATCTCATTCTCAACTCAATCCCAATCCCAACTCATCTCATTCCCAACTCATCTCTTTCCCAAATCATCCCTTTCCCAACTCATCTCTTTCCTAATTGATCTCATTTGAAAAAAACCAATCTATGGGCTGTCCTAACTCATCTCTATCCCAACTCATCTCATTTCTCATCTCATTTGCTGTATTAACTGATTTTCAATAGATGAGACGAGTTGAGTTGGGACATAATCTTAATGAGATGATGGGATGATGAGATGATCATATAAAGGTTTTTATGGGTAATGGGATGGAAGCGGTTGTGGCCTATATTGTGGGAACCATCCCGGCATTAGCCTAGACTACAGAGGGAAACCACGAAAAACACCTGTAAAGATGGACGGTAGCGGGGATCGAACCGGGTCCGACATGCCCCCTACCTCCCGGGTCACACGGAGCAAGTGTGTTAACCACTCAGCTACCTGTGCCGGTAATTATGAAAGTATAATCTATTGATGTATAATGGTAATAATGAGAATTACGAATGTTTAGTAAATCAAAATTCTTATATAAGCAGGCTTGAAGTTGAGGCTACTTTAAAACACTATTTCATTCCTCATATGAGGAGTAGGCCTAATGGAATTAGGCACTCAAACCTGTTACCAAGTGATAGGCCTACACATTATTTATTTACAAAAAAACTATATATCAGATTTGAAAGAGGTTTGCATGTTTGAAAAATAGACAAAACGAATAAATTGATCATTAAAAAAAAAAAAAGAAGAAAAGTACATTTTGAAGGTAGGCCTATACAAGTACCTTAAGCGATTCACTCTGCCAACGCATACATTTGGTTGGGAATCTTCAATCCGAGGTTCACGGAGGGAGGAAGTGGTTCTCACTCGTCTGCGAGTGGGACACACACTTTTAACCCATTCCTATCTTCTTACCCCCGAGAAAATCGTCCCCAGATGTGAGATTTGTAACGAGATTTCAACTGTTCGACACATATTACTCGAGTGTCAGAAATATACTGCTCTGAGGAGACAGCTTCGTATGGAAGACACAATGTCAAAGATTTTAGGGAATAATTCAAAATCGATAGATACCATATTCAGCTTTCTAACATTATCAAACCTATTGGATCTCATTTGACATGCTCGTGGATCTGCGTTGGACGATAAAGTCGTCTTGTTACCAGTATCATTTTTCAAACAGCCCCAATTAAGACATTTTCATGTCCGTTTAAGATGACGTTGTTTGTGCAATCATCTTTTTCCAGTGTACTGCTTTTTGACATATGATACTTATTCTTGATGCCGATCTCTTGGGAAAGACATCAGGAATATTTTAAATCAAACCATATTCCAACATATATCTATTATGGTTTGTCGTTCCTCCACTCCTATTTGAGGGGGAGTTTGAACTGAGAGCAAGTAATAAACAGTTCTCATTCTAGTCCCATGGGTGTGACCCTTTACAGCACACACATGTTCGGTTTTAACAAATTGGTGTATAACGTCTTTAGTAATAGTTTAGTCTTAGTTCCACATATTGAGGTGTCCACATCTAAATTTCACTTGCACCTTTATATAACATTACTTCCCTTTTATTTTTGTTCAGCAACTTATTTTGACAGGCGCTAAATGACCTCGCTGTCGATGCGCCTTTAAACCCTAATATTCATTCATTCATTTGGTTCAAGAGTTGCAACAGATGGCCGAGTGGCTAGCACACTGAACCGTCATTCAGGCGAACGGGGTTTGATGCCCGCCATGGTCGACCATCCCTTCAGAGGTTTTTCGTGCTTTCCCTCTGTCGTTCAGGACGATACTGGGATGGTTCATTCAATAACAGGCAAAACCGAATCCTTCCTACTATCCAAACACACCTAATGAAATGATCTTCCATCTCATTCATCATTCACTGACGTCAACAGATCTTCGTCATCAGTGCCTAAACCCAATAGGCCTATAAATAAATAAATAGTTGTGACAGGACTCACATCATCCTGCACGCCTGTTGAACTCGTCAATCTCCCCCCGTCAGTGATGACAATGATGACGGAAGGTTCTAGGAAAAAGGGGCAGCGACCCTGGCCATACGTATCAATACCAGTCTGCATTCGATTAATGTTCAACACATCAAAAGTGTGTTTTAATGCGGGACCCATAGAAGTGAGCCCATTGCAATGGAGATTCTTCAATTCATTCATGAAAGTGGCAAGGTTCTCTTTCCATCCAGCCTAAAATCAAAGTTCAAACATGGATTCAGTCCATTACAGTCTATCTTTCCAAGTTCTTTTTTACTTGAAACAGTTTTTCAGTCATTGTGTTTTCCAGCTATAAACAATGAAAGGATCAGAGAAATAGAATACAGAAGGTTGAGAATGAACACATTCTTCTTAGAAATCAGGTAGAAGAGACAATTCTGATGATGACGATAGTGGACCAATGACAAGAAGTCAATTAGGGAGGATAATATAGGCCTGAGTTATATATATATATCTAGTAGGATTAGATGAGAATATGGAGTTGAGGTGAAGATAATATATTGTTGGGTGATGATACAGCAAGCTTCAATAACTATTTTCATTATAGATGAAGGTCTTTATACAATTCTGAATGTTTTTTTATGAAAAATGATTGTGATAGGAGATTTTATTGAGACTTTTCCAGCATAGTCTGTATTTTTGAAAATGAACTGTGAATACAGTTCGAAACGTTGGATGAGTAAAATTCTTCATAAAATAATACAAGTTTTTCCGAAAATATTAATATTATATACATATAGACCTAGGCCTACCAATATATATATGATTGTATATGTATGATTATATATATAATCCGTATACCGGTATGTATATATATGATTGTATGTATGATTATATTTATAAATATATATATATATATATATATATATATATATATATATATATATATATATATATATATATTCCGGTCTAAATGATTGTCCGGATACAGTACAAATAAACAAGTCGACTAGGCTTACAACATCTTAATCGGGGGTGGACTGTTACTGTGGGCCTACCGGTACTAATGAATGCCTAAAATAAGCCTATATTAATTGATTAATCATATTTGCTTGGTTCTAATATTCCCGGTCTCACAATAAAGGCTCCGGGGCAAATATCAACAACCGATTAGCTACTGGATCTAAATTTAAACATTCCAGTAGGCCTAACCTTATTTAGGCATATTTGTTACATGAAATTACACAATATTTTTCATGATATTACTGCACAACATGGTTCAACCAGAACATATATGCAAATGCCAATTTAAAATCTGTAGTCAATATTTAACTCTACC
This sequence comes from Brachyptera risi, assembly GCA_964007535.1. Classification (NCBI taxonomy): domain Eukaryota; kingdom Metazoa; phylum Arthropoda; class Insecta; order Plecoptera; family Taeniopterygidae; genus Brachyptera; species Brachyptera risi. The sequence continues at coordinate 17,065,385 of OZ023327.1, read as the reverse complement.
TTTATATTCATTGGCGGCTCCTCAAATGACAGCAACATATACCTGTCACCACGACTCTCCGGAGATCTTTGCCGCACCTGCAATATAAATGTTGAATATATCAGAACCTTATGGCAATATTCAAATGACAAATAATAAAGAGCTTAATAGAAAATTGTAATACCTTCACAAATGTCTCCACTGCACCTTTTGATACATCAAGCAATGTTGGACAACCTCCCAGGTAGGTTCTCTGGTACATTGAGGCAGATGTATCAATTAGAAATACAATAATAGTCATTATTAGATTTGGTATTTCACACAAGTAGACCAAACATCTGGAGTCAAATTGTTCCTCAACAGCCACAGCATAAAATGCTCCACTTCATTTTCATTATAAACAGAAAAGTCAATAGGTAGACTCAAAGTAGTCTACCATACTCCTAGGACCTGCCTAGGCTATACAACAGGTCTACTAGGTATGGTCTTGGGGCCAGTAAGGCCATTTGTTTTGGTATGACTGTACTACGAAAGTCGATTCTCTCGCCACGAGAACACTCATGAACCACGTGATCATCCATATGATCTCATATTGCAATTTGATTGGTCGGTGTTTACCTACGCAGGGCTGTTGCGAGCTACAGTGTTTGGTCCCAAATAGTTGCACAGCCTGTATTTGTATGGTGTTCTCGAAATTTAGATCGATCTTGCGACAATCACACATTGATGCGACTAAAGCGAGAAGTCAAACAAAGTATTCCCATTTGATTGCAGTCTCACATTTTTGCTGAATAATCACATTTGTAGAAGCGGACACTTGTCTCACACGGAATAAATACTATTGAAACGTTCCGCCTTAATACTAGTGTGACATTTTTACCGTTGAGTATACAAAATCTTCCACCAGGTAGGCCTACTGACTCCTACTTCGTAATACTGGGGTCTTGTATTCATTAACTCAAGTCGTTTGCACATGAAAAAGAAACACACGCTTGCACTCTACTCGTGTCAACTTGATATTTACAAGGTATTATTGATAAACTATTGTAATTGGGTGAATAGAGGCATTCTGAAGTCTTGCTTCGCCTTGCGAAATGCGTTCTTCTTAACCTAGACGCGATCAATGGACGCGCGGCGATTGTAAGTCGTAACAATGAATGTTTGTATGAATATAAAATCTCGAAGTGGCGGCGCCGACGCTAGCGCCACGGTGAAAGTTGCGAACTGGCGACCAAATCCAGGAACGTCCAGAAAAAACCTCTAATTTCAAACCTATTTTTTGATGGATAGGCCTAGATGTTGGATAGATTTCTGTATTTTTGAATTCAAATGATTTTCTTTAAATCATACACTTATCACAATTTATCCATTTTCAGTACTAGGTCCCAAGTTGCCAAGTTGCCCGAATTTCTATTCCTCGGAAAGTCTCCTAAATAACTCTTTTCTACTGAAACTC
>OZ023327.1:17053950-17058950 GCA_964007535.1 Brachyptera risi | reverse complement strand
GAGGTAACATAGGCAGTATATTGCAGAGCAGCGATATATGCATTAGTGATCTTAATTCCTCCTTCTCTTGGGTCTTCAAGTACGTAATCCTTACTTTTCCAGTGTTATCCATTTCCAGCAATTGATTTAACAGTATGAATTTATTGTTTGCTAGAAATCTGATAATGGCGTCAACAGCACCTCCGAGGAAGAAACTCAAGACGGAAACGTCGACACCGTCTGATAGCAAAATATCAAGTAAACCACCATCAGGCTTCTTGGACAAGTTAAAAGCAGATCGATTCGAGGTAATGTATGATAGCAAATACTCCCAATTGGCACAATAACTGTTACGTGCCTTACACAGTTTTTGAACGTATAGGCCTACAATTTTGCAATGTTAGGCCTATTTTACGATTATTCCGTGTGAATACTTTATTGTCACTATTGAAAAGAGATAGAGCAAATTAAATTAATTGTAAGTAGGCTACCACACATATATACGGTATAAGAACATATATAAGAATATAGAAATAATATTTAGCCTACCGTAAATAAAAAGTACCGGTAGACCCCTATATGATTTTTAATTAAATACTCTATAGCAGTGGTTCTCAACCTTTTGGGTTCCGCGACCCACCTCATGATATGAAATAATACCACGACCTGATATATTCAAAATTAAATTTGAATGTCCTGGTTATGTCAAGTTGGGATCAAATTGTTTGTTATGGTGAATTTTGCAATATAATAATTCATATGGGTGGTGAATACTCAAGGCAGTGAGCTAACTAAAAGGTATAGGCCTACAAATTGTTTTGATTGAAAACCAAAAACTAGTCAAAATCATTGAAAAATAGTTCAATTACAGACCTTTCAGTGCGATCCTTGTGCTTGACTTTCTCTTACAAGAACGTCAAGATTTGGAACTATTTTGGACACAGCAATTCGAAGTGGTGCAGAAATATTCAGGCGATTCCGGTACTTCGTTTTGATTGACGCCATTGCGGAAAATGCTGTTTCACACAAATAAGACGAAGGGAACGGCAGAAGTTTTTTGATGGCTATTTCACTCAGTGTGGGATATTCACTCTTGACATTGAACCAAAACTGTGACAATGAATTATTTTTAAACTGAATTTTAAGAGCGGTATCACTGCTAAGTTCAATTAGTTTATCGGCATTAGCTGACGTCAGATTATTTTCTGAGTCTGAGAAAGGATCGACAATCCACATGTTGCCGATTCTAGGATCGGATTCCTTTGGAAAGTACAACTCAAATTGTTCGTCAAGTTTTTTGAGGTGCAATATAATAATATTTTTCATTTCAGTCAAATCAAATTCGAATCCGTCTTCATCGACAATCTTTGAGAAAGACGTGAACATATCAAACACGTCGTTCTTAATTCGTCCCTCCCACGCTTTGAGCTTTCGCTTGAAAGCTTCAATTTTGTGTGCCATTCTGAACTGGTCTGCCATCGGTCCTTGCAAGCTCAGGTTCAAGTCGTTGAGCAAGCCAAACATGTCAGATAGGTAAGCCAGTTTGGCTAACCAGTCAGTGTCAAAAAAGTGTTTTGCTAACGAGTTGTTCCTCTCAAGTAAGAAAGCTCTCACTTCGTCTTTCAGTTCATACAAACGCGTGAGAACTTTTCCGCGAGATAGCCAACGCACTTCAGCATGTAATAGTAGAGTCGAATGATTTGCACCCATCTCGTTACACAAAATCGTAAATAATCGGGAATTGAGTGAATTAGCTTTGATGAAATTTACAATTTTAACACTCTCACTTAATACGTCGTGTAATGCCGGAATCATTTTTTTGCATGCCAACATCTCCCGGTGAATGAAACAATGTGTCATCTGTAAATCTTCTGCTGCCACATTTTCAACCAGTTTCTGCACCCCTGAATGTTTACCAGTCATAGCTGCGGCTCCATCGGTACATATACCAACGTTGCATTTCCACGACAACTCTTTACTTACTAAATATTCGTCCATTACGCGAAAAACCTCACTACTAGTGGTCCGACTTGGTAGTTCACAAATGTGTAACAAATCTTCATTCATTTCCCCTTCAAACATATAACGAACGTAAACTAATAAAATAGCTTTGTTTGCGACGTCGGTCGATTCATCCAACTGAATTGCAAAACATGGGGATTTTTTTATTCTAACAATTAATTGTTCCTCAATATTATCAGCAATACTGGCAATTCTTCTTGTCACAGTATCATTTGAAAGGGGTATCTGATTAATCTGCTTACATGCCGCGTCACCCAAAATCGCGGTGCATGCGTCAATAATGCAAGGCTTTATCAATTCTTCACCAATTGTGAAGGGTTTCTTGCATTTGGCAATTCGATATGATATCGAAAATGACGTTCGCAAAGCCGCAGTGGATACGTTCAAAGTATTTGTCATGAGTTTTTGTTGACCTTTAACATCATGTTTCTTCCTTTCAAAAAATTCAATCGGTTTGTTTTTTACCGATGCATGTTCACTTTCCAGGTGTCGCCTCAGTTTGTTGGGTTTCATCGACTCATTGCTGAGTGTTTTACCACACAGAACACATAATGGCAATTGTCCGTCGTTCGTAACTGTGAATGAGAAACCAAACTGAATGTATGATGGGTCGTATTTTCTCTTGTTGGTACTTTTACAAACTTTTTTCTCATTTTCGATTTTCGGTTCCTGATCACTATCTTTGCGCTTTTCCGAACTAGACTGAGAAATAAAACCGAACGAACTTAAGGTACTATTACGCGACATGATTAATCCACACTCGTTTGCAACTCAACGTTTACCAACTAAAACTGATTAATTACTACAGCAGTTAAGAATAGAGGGATAGTTTTATAATTATAAATCGAGCACTGACACACACTTGATACACTTAATATGATAGTAACCCAAGTATTGTTCACTATTAATATGAATATAATTCTATTGTTTTTTAGTAAAAACTTATAAATAATAAACCACTTGAAAAACATATAATTAAATAGTGTTTGGGAGTTTTTTTTAGCACTCTACACTCGTCAACTGCAATGGAGACACTAAAACTAGAATTTAGAGATGGTTATTTCCAGATTCACAGGCTAAAATACCCTACATTTCTTGGAACAACACATAATACATACACTTGTCTCATCTTGAGAGAGTGAAAAAATCCTCCTTTGGTATTGACGCTCGGGTGTTTTTGTTAGCATTCAGGCAGAAGAGAGTGACACACGACATAACTTTAGGAAGAACTCTGATGGAAATACATTAGGCTAGCTGCGTGAGGGTGTGTGAGGATGGACACTCAGAACAAGTTCGGTCGAACCCATGCAGGACCGGAACTGCCCAGCAAGCACTGGTTGAAAGTCGCTGCGACTTTCAACCTTTCAATGTTTTGAAAAAAGTAATACGCCGTTCTCTCTAATTCAAATTTGATCAATATTTGTCTATTTTTTTATTGTTATTTTCCGAGACGACGCGACCCACGTCGAACCCCCTCGCGACCCACTCTTGGGTCGCGACCCATAGGTTGAGAACCACTGCTCTATAGCCTATAACTACCGCTATTGAGAATTTTATGACGTTGCACAGTCGGGTTGGAGTGAAGATCAGGAATCGAGATGTTTATTTTGCAGAAAATTTCTATGGGGACATTTTCCATACTTTTTTGTTGTTTGTTAAATGTATAATTTGTTGATATTTCTAATTTTTTGCTTTTTTATTGCCTTAGGCCTATGAATCAAAATATAAGTATTATGAAATTGATACATGAATTTTATTGGTAGAAAATCTCAAATTATTATTTGATTTTCAAGTACAAATTTTGCATATGAAGTTGGTTCCTTGTATCACTACTAGATTACTCACGATTGCTAGGGTGATAGATTTGGACGGTAAATCGGTACATATTTTCTACATCGATGGGATAGGGAGTTGAGCCACCATAAACGACCAGCAAACCGTTGCACCCCTCGATACATCTTTGTGCAATGTTTTGTCAGAGTTCTTTTATTGAGGACTCTGCTGTAACATTTCCAGACAGCTGATTCGGTGATGGCGTTCAGTTTCAACAAGAAACGTGTCCGGGTGTTGTCAACTGCTACCAGTGTGAGCGACGCTGCTCAAGGTATCGTCTACTGGATGTCTCGCGACCAACGACTGCAAGGTATGGACCAGCAACAAACTCGTTCAAATACTTGACCTAGTCTGACCATTTATCGAAAAGGAGAACTAAGTAAGCCATGGTAACAAAAAAGAAATGGAGTACAGTAGAAATCCATTGTTTCCGGATCTATAATTTTCCCGCTTCTATCATTCATTTTGTTCCACCCTATTCCCATTTGACCAATGTTGAATTTTTCTGGATGGATCGTTTTCCTGCATGGATCAATTATTTTTCCTGGTCCCTTGAAAACGCAATAGATGAAGGTTCCATTGTAATACACAATGATGGGAAAGGGCACTGCAACCCTGCTGGTAATTTTTTTTGAATTTTGAAATGTTGGTTGATTCTGTGGATTTCCTCATTCTGTACAAGTTTTTTCTTTAATATCACCCAAGGTTGTGAAAGATGTGAAAAAGATGGGATGTTCAAAGTAGCATATTCTGTAAGTAGACCTAAAATGTAGCATTTTCTTAAAATTTTAGTCGAGTCTCATTGTATTATTTTGTTTAAAAATCTTGACTTGAAACTAGTGTGTCCCGGCTAACCCTTTCCAGGATGCTGGCATGTTCACTCAAAACAAAGACAGACCCGTTTTAATACTGGTAAATGGTCCCCCTAAGTCAGCATATCTTTGTGGAGCAAACCTCAGACATTGCGTGTTATTCATTCATTTATAGATAATTGGGCCGTGCTGTATGCCCAGAAGCTTGCAATAAAGAATAAACTTCCTCTTCACATTTGTTTCTGCCTCGTACCATCGTTCCTTGATGCAACTATTCGGCACTACGATTTTATGTTGAAAGGTAAGAATGATCTAAACTATTTGTAATCACTAATTTAATTTTCATCATCAGTA
>OZ023327.1:16961450-17048950 GCA_964007535.1 Brachyptera risi | reverse complement strand
CTTGAGCTCTTTGTCAATCCCCCTTCACTCCTCTCTGTCTACCATGCCACAACTACTTCATCATCTCTTATGACATAATATTCTGGGAATCCTCACTGCAATCCAGCCACGTCTTCATCCTCCAGAAACGTGTTATAAGAATACTACCAGTTATCACGTAGCCAATCATGCAAACCCTACTTCATTTCTCTCCGCATCCTCACACTTCCCTCAACTCCAATTCAAGTAGCAGCAATCTATGCCCTCCTGCACCCCGAAACATTCCTCCTAAACTCCTCAGTACATTCCCACTCCACCAGAACAAAACTAAACATCTTCATCACTCCTTATAACTACACCCTATCAACTAAATGCCCACAGCATTTATGCTCCACTCTTTTCAACAAACTGCCACCCTCGATTAAGTCTTCCTCCTCAATCAGCTCTTTCAAAACATCTCTTGGGAAATTTCTCAGTGCTGACCTCTTCTTTAGTGTAAATGAATACCTCTCCTACATCCCATAGAAACATATCTCAGTTGTAATCATGTGCTTCTTTGTTTGTGCTATATATATATATTTACTATATATAATATATAATATATAATAATATAATAATATAATATTATGATATAATATATATAATTTTCGTAACTATTCATGTTCTATTTATGTTCTATGTATTTCATAAAATGTTATTTTATAAACCGGCCTATATTTGAATTATGAATGAATCATAAAGGTCAATAAAATTAAACTAAATCAGTGTCCAAATGAAGCTTGAATGCAATTGTTTGTCACTTAGGCCATTGACTGGAAAGCTGCTAACAAGATGTTGGAAGTTGACCAAACTGTTCTGCCAGTCACATGGGCTCAACCTGGTGCCAGTGAAGGGATGAAGGTCTTGGAGAGTTTCTGTGAGAAACGGATCAAACAGTTTGGAACTAAGCGCAATGACCCTAATGTTAATGCTCTCAGCAATCTGTCACCTTGGTTTCATTTTGGTAATTATCAACTCTTTCTTTGTGTCTCACGACCTTTACTAAGTAATTATTAGACTTAATAATAATGTAATATTGTTTATTGTCATTTTAATCCGTTCTACTTATTACGTATGGATTGGTATACATATGATGGGACGTACAGACAAGTTTCAGTACTTATAGTAAAGAAGAATACAAATAGTCAGTAGAATAGGATCAGTTTTCAAGTACCAGCACATATCAAGAATGAAAAAATGGGAAAATGTGTGGAGGCCTACAATGTCTACAAGTTTCTAGGAGACAAAAATGATATAGGCCTAGACTAATATGAAAAACGTGAAGCAAATTAAAACTAATCATGTACATGAGGAATGTAATACCTTTGAGTGATGATAAACGCGTATACAATCCTGTATTACACTCTCCAGACCAGTCGTTGAGTGGCTAGCACACTGAACCGTCATTTAGAAGACTGGGGTTTGATTCCCGCCAGGGTTGACCATCCTAATAGGGATTTTTCGTAGTTTCCCCAAGTCATCAGTTTAATACTGGATGGCTCCTTGACAACAGGCCACGACCAACTCCTTTCCACTATTTAATAAAATAACCTATTGAAATAACCTTTTATCTCATCATCCCATTATCTCATTCACCAATCACCGATGCCAGTATATCTTAGTCTTTAGTATTGTGTGTCGTTGAACCCAATATAAATGAATGAATACAAAAATGTATTATTACTCATTAGAAACTGTAACAACAATTTATAGTATTCATGACCACCTTTCTAATCGAACATCTCAGATACATTGTAGGCCCACATACATTGTACTTACAATTGTTTCCAAATGAAAGACAACTGGGGTTTTAATTAAATGGCAACTACCTTCTTGAACGATCATTGATCATCATAAATTTCTTTAGAATATTTGTTCCCATTCTGATAATACCGTAATATCGTTCATTTTGTCATTCAGATCCATATCACATAATAATTCAATAATTTTCGTCAGAAGGTAGGGCCTACAGACATGTTTTCATTAATATTTATTCATTCATTTTCATTTATTTATTCATTCATGGTTTTTTGGTGCATCATTTGAATGTTTGTGAACTAAATAATAGAGGTAACCAGGTCATACTACATACAAAATTTGTGAAAGTCAAAATATAGTAAAATAAATGGAGTTTTAACATTCAAACAATTTAATTTGAACAATTTAAGGAGTGATATAAAAATGTGAATGCATTTAACCAAGGAATTCTTTTATACTATAAAACAAGTTGGTCATAAGATGTTTTTTTAGAGCCCATTTCAAATTTTTTATCTCTTTGTTTTTCAATTTGATCGGAAGTTTATTAAAAAATCGCCTGCCAGCTTGCATCACTCCATTGGATGTTGACTTTAGTCGGCAAAACTCTTGTGGTCTCTTTGTGGCTCAGCTCTCCTGGCATTATGGTGGTGGCTATGTTGTCTGAATAGATCATAGTTACTATGGGTGAAATAAAGATGTATTCTGGAAAAAAAGAGAATGTAGATGGCATTGCAAACCAGTCAGCTGATTACAAGATGGCTGTCGTAGGAGTCATGAATGAGCGATTAGTATGGGCGAGCAATGGTAATATTGCCTAATTGTGTTTTCCCATTGTATTTCATGAGCTATAATGTAAAAAAATGGATAGTCATATTGAATGCGATGTGAGGTAAAATTGGCCGTTCATTAATACATTCTTTGAGACGGGTATGAGACTAATCTTATTGAGGTCGAAGCGGGTCAAGATACAGCAACCCAGACTGTCCTACTGGAAGGCTATAATATTATAGCCACATATCTCGTGCATATTTTCAACATGTGAAATAATTACAATAATATAGACCAAGTTATTAATAAAATGATGAACTAATAAAGCTGGGCTCAGGTAGGGATGAGGTTTCATGAAGGGCTACCCCTGGCCATTGAGTTTGAATTTACTATAGGCCTACAAACTCAATGGCCTCCACCAATAAGTTCAAATTCAGTGCCTCCACCATTGATTTTTTCAATGCCTCCACCTAGCAACCCTCTCTAGTCTATTATTCTCTACACAGTAATATATCATCCAAGATCTATTGCCACAGTTTAGATACGACTTTTTAATTATGTCCACCCTTGGCCCTTGGGTGTGTGCAATTGCATTTGGGTAGGTTCATTACGCCAGTATCAAGTCCTAGACTGACCAAATAGGCCTAAAAAATCAAGACAATAATATGAATAAGACTAGGCCTAGGCCTACATAGGCTGACAGGCTAGGTTAGGACTAGGCCCTGTCGGATATGCCTAGTGATAAATGAAGATTAAACTTGAGCTGAAGACTCGATGTAATAGTAAAAATAAATAAGTGTTAGCTATTTTATTTAGGATAGTCTTTTGTGATCATCAATATATTATTTAATTATAATTCAGTAATCTGGTCATGTCAAAATACTATACTCATCAAGGTTAGTTTGATAACAGCTGATGATTAAGGATTAATGTTTTCTGTTTGGATAATTGTAAAGTTCGGAGCAGGAAGTTGACATGACTGACGTAGTGTTTTTCAATTAAAAAGGTTCGGAGCATCAGACGCCAACTTATGAACTTGACTAGCGTAGTTTTTATTGTCGTACATAAATACTGCCTGAGGCGAAAGCGCGTCAGTTGTGAGGGGTACTCGCTGTAATGATGTGTGGTTGAGGTTATCATAATTATATTAAATTACAAATCTATTACATGTGAAGCTGATCTGTTGTGTGACCGTCCCTCACTTCTCATCCTGACACCTAACTATTTGAGAGGAAGAACAATAGTTAACACATCAGAAGTGGGATATGAACGAATAAGTTGTCAGTGTTTTATTTCCGAGGGGTTGCGACGGAACGACGGAGTTCTAAGATCGACGAAGGAATAAAAGTTGTATGGATGTGAACGAATAAGTTGTCAGTGTTTTATTTCCGAGGGGTTGCGACGGAACGACGGAGTTCTAAGATCAACGAAGGAATAAAAGTTATCAACGAAAGAATAGTGAACTGTGAGAGATGGAGCGATTCAATTACTTGGACTTGAGTGTCGATGGTCAGCGTAGGCGCCGAATTACCAACGCTAATATGGCTGACGAAGTGAATGAACAGAGAAATGGAAGTATCGTGTTGCAGCATGCGTCGTCAATTAGTGATAGGCCTACCAGTCGAGCTGACACGGTAACAAGTGTACAGACAGTTGACGAACCGGAACCAAGTTTCGCGAAGATTATGCAAATCATGCTTGAAGAAAATCGCAAACGTGATGAAATGTTATTGAAATTATTGGAGAAGAATACGACGACAGGTGCCATGAATGAACAGGCCCAATCGTTTCACATCATGCCCGATCTGTCGAGGGGAATTGGTGATTTCAACGGAGAAGGTGACTCATCGCTAGCAGTTGAATGGTTACACGCGATCCAGAGCATGGCGACCTTACATCGATGGCCACCAGCGTTTCAAATGGAAACTGCGAGATCACATCTGAAAGGCGCGGCTCAGCATTGGTATCGAGCCCGACGAGAATTTCTAACAACTTGGAATGAATTCCAGCAGCATTTTCGAGACACGTTTGTAGGAAAAGTCAGTTTAACTGATAAGTGGAAAGTGATGACTTCACGACGTCAACGAAAAGGTGAAAACACATACAGTTATTTTCATGAAAAGGTCAGACTATGCTGTCAGTTGAACCTTGATTTTGAAGAAACGAAACAACAATTAGTCATCGGACTATGGTCTAGTAAGTTGTGTTCATTACTTACGTCCAAAACACACTGTAATGAAAACGAGATCTTGAGGGATATCCGAGAATTTGAAACTATCGAAAAGGAGAGAAATGAATTATTCGGTGGAAATGACAAGAGATTTAGTTCTACAAGTAGTTCGGCAAGTCAACCACGCACAGCCGAACCGCAAGAAAAGAAGATTATGACGTCGAATTCAAATGCGACCCAGCAATCATCAAGCGCATCAAGACAAACAAGAACAAGTGATAACGGTACTGCAAAAGTGAATGAAGTTATGTGCTATAATTGCAAGGCCAAGGGCCATGTCTCGCGTGATTGTCCTGAGCCTAAGAAGGTCATAACCTGTTATGGATGTGGGAAGGAAGGCCATGTCAAACGATTTTGCCAGGCCGGAACTACAAGGGTTAGTGAAACTAAGAAGGAAGTAATGATTGTTTCAACTACGGAAAAGGAAACGGTCAGTGTTGCTGAGAAATATATGAAGATTGCAACAATCAATAATATATCTGTGCGATCAATGATAGACCCAGGAAGTTCGGCGTGCACCATGCAAGCGACAGCAGCAATCAAGAATAATGTACAAATTGACACCACAAAGTCTAATGTATTCTTTGCCTTCGGTGACACCGAGAATGCCTCAGTCAAATCGATAGGCAAGACTATCGTGGATATAGAAGTTGATGGCGTTGTGGGTAGGGATGTTGTAGTGTACATAGTTCCTGATGTTGTTCAACCAACGGAACTTCTCATAGGTCGTACATGGACTGAATTGCCGTATGTGGCGTATGTTAAAAGGGGTGACGATTTACATATTGGATACGTCAACGAAGATCCATTTCTTAACATGGATGACAGTAACTTTCGTAAGTCTACAAAGTTGCGAATGACGCTGAAGGAAGAGACCGTAATAAAACGGGATACAATGCAGTGGATTGAAGTATTAGTTGAAGGGCAAAAGAACGGCACAATAATAGTTCAAGGGCAAGATGAAAATGTTGGCAAATTATTCCGAGTGAATAATGGTGAGACATGTATTCCAATGATGAATGTGCGAAGGGAATGTATAACCTTCAAACGAGGTCAAAGGATGGGACGGGGAGAACTCGTTGACATGTTGACGGACAATGTGGAAAACGAAATGACGACCGATTGTTTCCAGGCCATTGTAACTGAAAGTGTAAGTGAGAAACGGAATATTGTGAAGGAAGACCTACATATTGACCAAAACATTTCCAGCGAAAACGTGAGTGAACTGTTACATCTGCTTAACGAATATCGGGACTGTTTTGCGATGTCTATAAATGAACTTGGGTGTACTGATCTAGTGAAAATGGATATTCATGAAGTCGAAGGTAGTAAACCTGTGAGTTGCAAACCTTATCGTACTAATGCTAAGGAAAGAGAAGAAATTCGCGAGATAGTTGAGGAGTGGAAGAAGGCAGGAATTGTAACTGACACGAAGTCTCCCTACGCTAGTCCTGTCCTGTTGGTTCGCAAAAAGACAGGCGAGCAAAGACTTGTGGTAGATTACCGAAGACTAAATAAACAAACGGTCAAGACCCATTTCCCATTGCCAAACATTGACGATCAACTAGAACAAATCGCGGGGAGTCATTTGTTTACAGTGCTGGATTTGGCTCATGGTTATTTACAAATTCCTCTAACGGAAGACGCGAAAGTGAAAAGTGCGTTCGTAACACCCGATGACACCGGTCAGTTTGAAAGAATGGTATTTGGATTGACGAACGGACCTAGTGAGTTTACTCAATTGATGAACATAGTGTTAGGCCCATTGAGGAATACAGTGGCTATGTGCTACTTCGATGACATACTCATTCCGTCACGTGATTGGTCTGACAGTTTGATCAAGTTACGACTAGTGCTAGACGCGCTAAGGAAGGCAAAGCTAACGTTAAAAATTAGCAAGTGTGAATTCGGGCGTAAGGAAATAGAATACCTCGGATTCATCGTGTCGGACGGTATCATAAAACCGGGACACCGAAAAACGAAGGCAATTGAAGAATTCGCGACGCCAAGAAACGTATTCGAGATAAGAAGATTTCTGGGACTTACGGGATTTTTCCGAAGATTCATTGAAGGTTATGCTGTACGTGCCGAACCATTGAGTCGACTTACGAAGAATAATGTAGTCTTTGATTGGGGCGAAGAACAGATGACGGCTTTCAACGACTTGAAAACGTCCTTGACTGAGAAGCCTACACTTCAGCTCTATGATCCGACCGCATTCACTGAATTGCATACAGATGCAAGTTCCCTGGGATTGGCGGGAATGCTGATGCAACAAGGTACTGACGGCAAAATGCACCTTGTGTACTGTGTGAGTAAGAAAACTACCGAAACTGAAAGAAACTACCATTCAAGTAAACTCGAACTTATGGCAATAGTGTGGAGTATAGACAGACTGCGCCAGTTCCTACTTGGTATAAAGTTCGTAATTGTGACTGATTGCCAAGCTCTTGTTTACCTTAATGCGAATAAAACATTGAATCCACAAATTGCTCGTTGGTATGGATTAATTCAAGAATATGATTTTGAAATACGTCATCGACCTGGTGATAAAATGAGTCATGTCGACGCGTTAAGTCGAGCTCCAGTTGACGCAGAGAGCGATACAATGGAAGACATAATTGGTGATAGGCTTGACGTCTACCTCACTCTTAGTGTGGAAGATCAAGTTTTGATGATGCAACACAGTGACGCGAAATTACTTGGATTGATCGAAATCCTGAAGAAAGGACGTGACGAACGAACAAAGGAAGAATTGAATCGTTGTCAAGATTACGTGTTGGAGAATAACAGATTGTTCAAGGCGGTGCGATGCAACAATAAGATCAAACATTTGTATGTTATCCCAACGTCAATGAGAAAAGGAATAGCGATTAAATTCCATGAATTGAGTGGCCATTTCTCCGTAGATCGAACAGTGGCAAAAATTATGGAGAATTACTGGTTTCCCGGATTACGTCGTTATGTGCGACAACATATACACATGTGTTTCGACTGTCTTATGAATAAGGTGACCGCTGGGAAAAGATCAGGGTTGTTGCACCCGATTCCTCCGGGGCGACGCCCCTTTGAGATTATACACATGGACCATCTAGGTCCCTTTGTACGAAGTTCGCGGCAAAATCAAGAACTTCTCGTCATTACCGATAATTTAACCAAGTTCGTGCGACTGTACCCGATGCGTGATACGTCGACGAAGAATGTACTAAAATCAGTGATGGACTTTGTACTCGAAAAGGGTTTACCAAAACGAATCATCAGTGACCGTGGTTCGTGTTTCACTTCGAAGAATTTTGAAGAGTACTGTACTTCAAATGGAATATTACATACGCTTAATTCTACTAAACACCCGCAAGCCAATGGTCAGGTTGAAAGGGTTAACCGAACTTTGATTCCAATCATGTCTATTGCAATACAAAACCCGGAACACAAGGATTGGGATGCTAACTTGAAATCGATTGAACGTGATTTAAACAGTGCAATGAACAAGACGACGTTAGTGCTGACTCGGAGCCGGTTGAGCGCGACAACTCAGATGAAGATAAAGATGAACAAATTCAAGTTCCTGAGGGTGGAAAACTTCAGCGCGTGCGACGTAAACCTGCATACCTGAATGACTTTGTTTAACTAGGCCTAGAATACTAGACGAAGATATTAATAATCAATGAATAATTATGGTTATACCCATATTTTCCAAGTGTTATATTAATGTGTTTAATTAACAGAATTTAGGACTGTAAGGCATTACTAGTTGATACTTACCAAAGTAAAGCATATTATAATTAAAGTCAATCAATATTCTGTAAACTTGTCTTGTCAGTGAATGATATTCATATATTTTGGAACTTAATGAGGGTTGACTAATGTTAGTCTTGATAGGCATTGTCAACTATGTATTGGACGATAAGTCAGTAGAAATTGAGGCCAATTTAATTACAGGATGGTCGAGTGTTAGCTATTTTATTTAGGATAGTCTTTTGTGATCATCAATATATTATTTAATTATAATTCAGTAATCTGGTCATGTCAAAATACTATACTCATCAAGGTTAGTTTGATAACAGCTGATGATTAAGGATTAATGTTTTCTGTTTGGATAATTGTAAAGTTCGGAGCAGGAAGTTGACATGACTGACGTAGTGTTTTTCAATTAAAAAGGTTCGGAGCATCAGACGCCAACTTATGAACTTGACTAGCGTAGTTTTTATTGTCGTACATAAATACTGCCTGAGGCGAAAGCGCGTCAGTTGTGAGGGGTACTCGCTGTAATGATGTGTGGTTGAGGTTATCATAATTATATTAAATTACAAATCTATTACATGTGAAGCTGATCTGTTGTGTGACCGTCCCTCACTTCTCATCCTGACACCTAACTATTTGAGAGGAAGAACAATAGTTAACATATGTGAGTTTATTATATGCAAAATAAAAACTGAATAACAGGTGAGAAATAATCGTTCTGGTCAACATCTTCGTCAAAAACTGTAGGCGGTAATGAACTTCCGACACAACTTCCCAGATGCCTACAACTGTGGTTCTCTTCTTCTCGTAATCGGTTTTTAATCTGAATTTCATGAGAGGAAACAATCTCAGTACATTTACTTCAACATTGAGAAACAGTACAGTACTTACTATTGAAAATCCTGGTGTACGCATCTCCAGTTGAACTTCGTTTCCTTAGACCAGCCATTGTTATATGAGCATTACAATTTCTATACCCGCCTTGTCGGGTTTTCAAAAGCTCCATCAAGTGGCTATATATAGCATTCCTTGTTTCCTCGAATAACAAAATTCGATTTTTTGGTAATATAATTATATACTAATTATATATAATAGTTTGAACATGAGTCATGTAGGCATTACCAATTCTGTATGGAAAGATTCAAACAGAATTGAGCAATGTCTAAGTCACAATTCAGAAAATAAGCTGGGTTCTGGAGGACAAACAAATAATTGATAATTTTGAAGTGAAGATGATTTCCAGTTTTCTTTAAAATCAGGGTAGTAAATATCGTCATTAAATTCGTTGAAATCTAATTTTGGGATTTTAATAATGATAATAATTATAACTATTTTATTTCAACAGATTGGTCAGTACACTGTGATGTTGCTAAATGTCAGTATAGTAAATTAAAAGTCAAATATACTGTTGGGTATAATATAAATATGATCTCCTTCAAGGTTCAAAGGGTGCATTTTACTGCATTATGTTAACTGGTTCGAATGGTTGTGAAGCGCCGGTTCATGACTCTTTTGTTGCGTTGCAGGTCAAGTGTCCGTGCAGAGAGCAGTATTGTGCGTGAAGAAAAGCAAAGGTAATGCTGAATCAATTGCAGCCTTCCTCGAAGAAGCAATAGTTCGACGTGAACTCTCCGACAACTTCTGCTACTACAACGCCAAGTACGACAGTGTCGACGGCACCAACGATTGGTCCAAGCTCACACTCAACAATCACAAGTAAATCATTGTTTTTTATCCATTGCATGACAGTAGCCATTGCCAATGTGATATCACCGAGACGTGTTGCCAACGTTAAACACTGAACCATCATTCAGGAGACCGGGGTTTGACTCCCACCATGGTTGACCATCCTGATAGGGGTTTTTATTGGTTTCTCTCTGTTATTCAGGTCAATACAAAGATGGTTCTTTAACAACAGGCCATGACCGACTCCTTCCCACTATCAGAAAAACACCTGATAAAATAACCCTTCATCTCACCATCCCACCATCTCATATATATCATTCACCGACACCAATAGATAGTATTCGTCAGTACAGTGCGTCGTTAAATCCAATATAAATAAATGTAAATGAATAGAACGTGATATCTATGCTAGAATATCATGCCAAGATGATTACTTAAAGGACATCACAACAGGCACAGTAGCTGAGTGGTTAGCTCACTTGTTTCGTGTGATCCGGGAGGTGAAGGGACATATCGGACCCGGTTCGATCCCCGCCAACGTCCATCTTTACAGGGTTTTTTTGTGGTTTCCCTCTGTAGTCTAGGCTAATGCCGGGATGGTTCCCACAATATAGGCCACGACTGTTTCCTTCCCACTATCCTTCTCACTACCCATAAAAACCTTCATCTCATCATCCCATCATCTCATTAATCATTCATCCGACGCCAATAGATCTTAGTAATCATTACAGTGCGTCGTTAAAACCCAATATAAAAAAAAGGACATCATAATGCTATAACTAGTATTTATTGAACAATGACATTATTCAATTCACTAATTTGAAGAAAAAAAACTAGATAATCTCAATTTCAGAAATTATCATCAATTTTTTTTGTCCTCCAGACACCACAAGCATTAATGCCACAATTCATGACGTAGGCTTTACTGATTCTCTATCTAGAAACATACAGAATCGAGTAATGTCTCTGAACGACTCGGAAAAATAGTCGGGTTCTGGAGGACGAATATTTTAAAAATAATTTCTTAAATTGAGATAATGATGATTTCGAGTTTTCTCTATTACGTAATTGAATATCTTCATTATTCAATGAAAAACTTGTTACAGGGTTGTGATGTTTTTCAATGTCTAGCAATGTTGCATACAAAAAGTCCAATTGCCCATGGCCATATTCATTCATTAGGCCCTATGTTCTCTTATTATTCTTTTAGGTAAGATATTTTTTTTTCATAAGTTTGTGTTCATCGGGGTTCAAATGCTCATCTAGCAGTGTTCTTCTTGGTGCTTCAGTAGTAGGGGCCTACAGTACCGTAACTTGAATGAATAATTGTTTGACCATTTTACTAATTTAAGATTTGGGGCTACTAAAACTGAAGGAAAAATTGATAATGTTTGAAAGTGCCAGCTAGAAAGAAGGATGTTCAATTAAATATCTTTCTATATCTTTGTTGCTTTCCTTACGCTCTTCATAGGGCCTATGTTTCACTGGAAAAAGTTGAACATTTGTCTTCTTATTTTGCATGGACTAGAGATCAATGAGGAAACCTGGAAATTTTGCTGAGTATAAGCCCTATACCAGGATAGAACTGTAGGCTCACTGTTAGGGTTTGGGCAGTACCAGATATAGACCACGTTTGAGAAAAATCAGATCATGAGCATAGCTCAGCGTGAAACTATTAGATATTTATACAAAATTCAACTTTGATTAAATTCAAAACGTTTGTAGTCGATTTAGATTCCTTTTACTTCTCATTATTGAGTGGTTGTTCAAACCATTGAAAGAGTTAATATTAAATAATTGATTTGTGTGCAGAAAAGATAAACGTGATTACTTGTACACTCGTGCCGAGTGGGAATCATCGTTGACACACGACGACCTCTGGAACTCGGCTCAAATCCAGTTGGTGAAGGAAGGCAAAATGCACGGCTTCTTACGCATGTACTGGGCCAAGAAGATCCTTGAGTGGTCACCTTCACCCGAGGAGGCGCTCGCTACTGCCATCTACCTCAATGATCGGTACTCACTGGATGGCAGGGATCCCAGTGGCTTCGTAGGTGAGAACACAAATCTGACATTTGCCCCCTCGAAGGATCTGAACACTTTGACGTGGTGTGGGGGCTTGCGTGGCCCCGTGATCTTCAGAGCTGTCGTTGGGAGCAACCCATTTGCTCCCAGCAGGGTCACCCATGACCATAAGGTCTGGAGTGAGGGTCCAGATCAAGTTCTTACCGTCTTAGTCGAGTGGAAGCCTTTTGTTGACCGGAGTATAAGGAGGAAGTACTGAACCTTGCGTTGGTATTCTATTTGACTGTATTTTATTGACACTATTTTCTTATCATCTGTCATCTTATTTAATTTCATATCATCTTCTCTTACTTTGCTCTGTCTCCCTGCTTTCTTCTTATTCTTATATAATCCACAACCCCTTGACAACCATGGCAAAGCACACAGACATGAATGATCGTAGGCACAAATTGACCTCGCTGTTGACGCGCCTTTAAACACCAACTAACTAAGTGACATTTTCCAATGTCAAAAACATTATGAAATGTCTTCAATTATTGTTACATGAGGAAGTGCATGCACAATGCTTATACGACAGAGAAATTCATCTTTACAATTTTTTTTCTATGTTCACAAACCAGTGTCATTGAATAAAAAAGTAGACCAACTCCAAGATGATTGTGTGCTCTTTAATCAACATGGCATTCTATTTTTGTGAATTCAATTAATTTCAAGATGATTAATTTCAAGATCATTATATGTAGTATTGTCCGATTCGTCTCAAGTCGATCACATATATATTTCATAACGGTTAGCTAGTTTGTACCTGTGTTTATTGTATTACGATGAAGCATAGTGGTGATATTTATTATATAATATGTGGTCGATCTGGGTACTACTGAGTGAACCCATAAATATCCACAAGAAATTATGAATAAATAACAAATCATCTATGACCTAAATTTTTCCGGTACAGTATTTGTTAATTGTTCTTGTTTTATGTGTTAGGATGTATGTGGTCTATCTGCGGCATCCACGACCAGGGCTGGGGCGAGAGGGCCGTCTTTGGCAAGATTCGCTTCATGAACTACCAAGGGTGCAAGAGAAAGTTCGACATAAACGCATTCATATCACGCTACGGCGGTAAAGTTCACACCAAAAAGAAGACTACCAAGTGAATGGTACGTGAAGCCACGTGTGGCTGCTACTTGGAACTTTTTATGCTATATGATCCATCCATTTATATCACATTTCATCGTGAAAAAAGCCATTCATCATTACGATGTGATAAAATGATGGAGTGATGATAAAATCATTACCAGGGCATACTCAGTATTATCTCTAGCTTGCAAAGCCCACTTTAAATAAGAATCTCAATACATCAGTACTTGAAAAGAATGTGTTCATTATTTTGTAATCTTGTATCATATGAATAAATATTCATTTTTGTACCAAAATATGTACATGTGTTGTCGTAACTATTTATTTTGTGATATAAATTTGTATCATTATTCATTGAACTCAACATGGTACAATTATAAATATTTGATACTTCTCCCTCAATATAGATAAGCAGATTTAAACTTGAACCTATTATCGCTCTTCTCATTACTGTGTTTCGATTCATCAGCACAGTTGGCTGTTGTTGAGCTGAGTGGTGAGAACCAAGCTCTCTTGAAAGTTTTAACAAATGAGATCTCTTGTCTTCGAGTACATTAGTTACATAGCTCTATCAAATATGATAGCACAGTGGTGAGAACCAAGCTCTCTTCCAAGTTCTAACAAATAAGATCTCTTGTCTTTAAGTACATTATTTACATAGCTCTACTAAATATGATAGCACAGTGGTAAGGACCAGGTACTCGTTGAAGTTCTAACAAATGAGATCTCTTGTCTTTGAGTATATTATTTACATAGCTCTACTAAATATAAGAGCACAGTGGTAAGGACCAAGTGCTCTTCGAAGTTGTAACAAATAAGATCTCTTGTCTTTGAATTCATTATTTACATAGCTCTACTAATTATAAGAGCACAGTGGTGAGGACCAGGTACTCTTTGAAGTTCTCACAAATGAAATCTCTTGTCTCTGAGTGAATTAGTTATATAGCTCTACTAAAGGTGACTATAGTTATCAGTGAATGGTGGCTGGTTGTAGATGCGATAGTACAGTTGTCCGTCCTTCAACACAGTGAATGGAAGGAACAGTTGATCGATATCCATGTCGGACTTTATGTTAACCTCCAACAAATTTCCTCGCAGATTTTGAGGAAAGTAAAATGGAGCTGCTCCATCGGTTGAAAATGCTTTGTCAGCATGCATCTCTTGTACAACTCCTTTGAGCTTTTTCGTCGAAAGATTTTTCAATCTTTCATTTGGAGCGTATTTGCCCTTCTCTAAACCGTGATCCATATCATTGTCCTCCTTCATTGTTACATTGCCTTTAGCCTTGTATCTTTGTTCCTTATCGGAATCGGAATCGTCAATAAAGTTTTTGTTTATGTGGTACATTGTTTTGATATCTTTAGTGCCTGCTTCCACTTTTGCTGACTTGTCCTTCTGCACAGACTTTTTTTTCGTGCCTGTTCTGGTTTGTACGGCATTGCAATCTAAATCAGTATCTAAATCTTTCCATACTGTCTCTTTCTTTTTAAAAGCTCTGCTTTTTGGTCCTGTTTCAACATCCACGTCACTATCAGAGTCGTCGAGTAAGTATTTTGCCCGAGTAGTTTTCCCATCACTTGGTCCCTTTTCTCTTTTTCCTTCCATTGTTAATTGTCTTGAAACTTCTTGGTCTACGACAGTGCTCATGTCTCCATCCTTCGGGGGATTACTTTGCTGACATGTGAGTACATTTTTCTCCTTTTTCGTGGCCTTTTCGTTCAGATTCTTCACTCCAGGCCTTTCTTTTCGACCTGGTTCCTTGTCAGAATCTCTGCTACTACCTATGGTTACCTTTTTCACAACCTTCTCCTGACGTATGAGACACTGCTCATTTATCGTATTCGCAACCTTTTCTGCTTCGTCATGAGATTCTTTCCTGGCTTTTTTTATCCTCACACTTGGCACAGCATCTACCTTGCCTCTTACAGTTTTATTTGCGTTTTTTTCGTCAGTATCTGTCCAATCATGATCGGCTTGAATTGGATCCATTATACTCTTTTTCTCAACTAGTGCCCGCTTCTCTTTCGTACTATTCCTGACTTTTTCCATTATCTTTGCTGGTTGTTTAGGATTAGCTGAGCTGTTCTTAGAGACTGTGCGTAAATCTTGGACTTTTCCCCCACTGAGAGTTTTCTGCGCAAGTGTTTGCGTAACTATTTTGTCCAACGTTTTCTTTCCTTGCCTGCCCTCTTGATTACCAGCACTGCTCTGATCTTTGCCGACCTCATCTTCTTTTGTCTGTTTCAACTCTTCATCTGCTTTGTTCTTGGATTGGTGTCCACTGTTGAACATTTGGATGGGCTTCTGCATTTTACTGGGAATTATTGGACCTGTTTCAGTTTTAGCAATGGCCATGGCTGGAAGGTAAAATCACATCGCATTCATTAGTCTTATTAGTCGTTCTTATGCAGGCTTCTTATTATTTCATCATTTTTATATTCTCTTACATGGCAGTTTTTCTTTATATCACCTCATACTTATATTTATTTCGTTATTGTTATTGTTAAAACATGAATTTTGTCTGTTAACCAAATATGTATGTATATAAGAATGAAAAACAATGTTGAATTGAATTGGAATAGTCGGCTTTGAAACTATTCATTTTCAGGCATTTCTCACAAGAACATTACTCGCGGTCTCGTTTTGATTGTTTAAGGAATTTGCCATAAATCTATATTATCTAGGTTTTAAAAGAAAAATGTTCTATTTGGATGTAACCAGAGTTGGGTAGGAACTTAACGAAAGTGACACGTTTCTTTTTTGGGAACTTTGATAGTAACGCATTCCTATTACAAAGCAGTAACTTTTAAAGGAATCACGTTACTTCTCATCGCTAACAAGGAACGAAATTTACGTTCATTTTAAAGTTCCTTTGGAATAGAGATTTTACTTTAAGAATTCATACGCCACAAGCAAAAGATCGCCTATTTGTATGATAGCAGATGAAATATTTTGTCTGATATTGACTCAGCCCAATGCCCAATCCCTGCAGTCTATCCTGCATCTTATTATTCCCAGACTTATATCACTGTATTTCCCTGTCTACTTCTTTTCATACGATCTTATCTTTTCTCATGTTGTCATAGTTTGATGGCTCGAATGAGCCTAGCGTCAGTGCGAGTGCTTAGAGAAAAATGTGAATACGCCTACCCAGCAAATGCATTCCAAGAAAATCATCCTGGTGACATCACCAATAGCCAATGAAAATTAGATTATTCTCAAGACGCATGCAGGGAGGTTTGTGTAAACACAAGGGGCCAGACCCCACTTCAGTGTTCTATCTCAACCTTGTTAGTGCTCGTGATGAGATCATCTAATTACTACTTGAAAAATTGGTATTGTGTTGGTAATTGTCAATAATTATCGAACAATTATTGAATTGATTATGAAAAATTACCGTTCTAACGTCAGTGGGGGGGGGGATGTGGAAATCTTTTGCTTTGTAACATACGGTATTAAAATTTAAAACCCATGAAATTCAAACAAAAAAAAACCTAATTTGTGGGGAAACTTTCGAGTTTTTTTCTGAGGATCTGTAACGGTAACTAGTTCTTTTTTGGATTGAGTAACGGTAATTGGAACTAGTTCCTTTATTTGAGGCACTTACCCAACACTGGATATAGCATAGATTTTTTGTGACAGTCGTCGTATATATTTCCTGCAAGTACTTTATTGAATTGGTTTCTGATTATTCTTTTCTGTAGTTACGGTCTAGTAATTAGACTGTGATACCTTTAATTTTCAGTACTGTACTGTTAATGAGCTATAAAAATACAGGAAGTATCGTAGAACTAGTTTTGTCAAAAGTAGAATGTTGAAAATTGAATTCACTCAAACTCACTAGACTAACTCCCTAGATGACAAGTATGATTGGGATTACGTTACAATTGTGGTATGTATAACAGATGAGGGTTTATTTTTATCTCGATATTTAGATAAATGGAAGATAATGAAACCAAATAGTTATCTTGATCAGCGGTTCTTAACCTGGGGTCCGCGGACTGTTTCAAAGGAGTATGCGGAAGGTTGCTAAAATATTAAAAATAATTGTATTTTAAACTTATTGTCTGTTTTAAACAAGAGACAAAGTACATATATAATAGTGGGGGTACATTTTTCTGAGCTATAACTGGATAGCTTATTTAGCTATGGTAGTTTCTTCGAAAGTAATAACAATAGGCCTAACTTAAGGTATAATGAATGAGCCACCCCCATCTCACTTGTTGACATCAATGCATCTATAATAGCTTAGCTTCGTTGTCTTCTATGGCAATTCTTTTAGATATGCTTTTAGATATGACAGATGCCAATGCCTTTTTTTCCAAGAAAAAATAATTGTTAACGTGAGTTGGGGTTGTGCCCAAATAGTCGGACATTCTTTCGTTAATGATCACTAGCATGATTATCAACCCCTATTCAGTGGAGTTTCACAGCGTCTGCATACTTTTCCAAGAATTTTTTCATTTTTATAAAAGACATTTGCAGTCCCAAGTCAACTTTTGCAAAATATATCAGTTCTGTTAGGTTTTTTGTTGAGTCAAGTCGTGTTTTTGTGTTTTCTCCAGAAAGCAAGCTCAACCATCTCATCAATGGTAAGCTCCATCAAATGTTATTTCATTGAAATATAAAAATAGACAATACTATATATATATATATATATATATATATATATATATATATATATATATATATATATATATATATATATATATATATATATATATATATATATATATATATATATATATCAATATATATATATATATATATATATATATATATATATATATATATATATATATATATATATATATATATATATATATATATATATATATATATATATATATATATATATATATATATATATATATATATATATATATATATATATATATATATATATATATATATATATATATATATATATATATATATATATATATATATATATATATATATATATATATATATATATATATATATATATATATATATATATATATATATATATATATATATATATATATATATATATATATATATATATATATATATATATATATATATATATATATATATATATATATATATATATATATATATATATATATATATATATATATATATATATATATATATATATATATATATATATATATATATATATATATATATATATATATATATATATATATATATATATATATATATATATATATATATATATATATATATATATATATATATATATATATATATATATATATATATATATATATATATATATATATATATATATATATATATATATATATATATATATATATATATATAATATATATATATATATATATATATATATATTATATATATATATATATATATATATATATATATATATATATATATATATATATTATATATATATATATATATATATATATATATATATATATATATATATATATATATATATATATATACTATATATATATATATATATATATATATATATATATATATATATATATATATATATATATATATATATATATATAATATATATATATATATATATATAATATATATATAAATATATATATATATATATATATATATAATATAAACATTACAATATTTGCATCTATGTTTATGCATTTCGGAGAAGGGGGGACGAAGGGGTACTTCATTACCCCTAAAATTACCCTAATAATAATAATTACCCCTAATAATTTTATTATTAATTTTATAAGGGGTCCGCGGATAGAAAAAGGTTAAGGACCACTGATCTTGATCATAGACTTATTACATTCATTTTGCCTCACAGATACAAAAGTATTCATTAGTGGCCACGAATCTAGAATTGTTGAGCAAGAGAAGCGATCAAAACTACATCATGTCCTTCAGTATATAACACATATTTGAACAAATGTGCACTTTACTGTAACTAGAGAGCTGAGAGAAATATCTCGGTGTATAGTTGAGATAGTGCGATGATGCCAGTGAGTCAACGAGGCATACGTTAAACCCCTTCTTCACAGAGAACTGCATAGAGTGCAAACATACATTTGGAGATATAGTTGAAGAATCTGATAGTAATTTAAAAAAAAAATTAACAGAAAGTAAAATTCCTTAATAATCATGTTTCAGATGACCAATTTGAGCTCATTCAGATACTAGTAATTTGAATGAGCCATCTATAACACTCTGTCTTGGTAAGTTGTGATCCTAGTGCACTAAATTAGGAATTTTTGAGGTGAAATGTCAAGCAAAGACATACTGATTAAGAATATTACCTCGAATTCCAGAGGAGTAAATACTAAATAGTAAATACCAATTACTTTGTTACAAAGGTCTGAATATAGGGGAAAATTTGGTAATGGTGTTCATGAGTATACACTAGGAGTGAGAACAGGTAAGAATACACATTAAGAAAGTTTAAAAACCAGCTGAGAATACAAGTTTTTATTCAAGATATTGTAGTCTAGGAACTGGAATAACATTATGTATTAAATGTAGAATAACATATTCATTATTTAATCACATGACATATATGACTGGAATTTAAATACTACAGTATATTGACTACAGTAGTAGTTTCATAAAGTTCAGGTGCCAACTACAGTAGTAGTTTCATAAAGTTCAGGTGCCAACTACATTGGTCATAAATAAGCTGATATGGAACATCTAGGTACTATAGAAGTTTGGGTTCTCACATCTCCACTGTTCATGGCTTGGCATTATCTTTTAATACCGTCTTTAGTATGGTGTCATAATGTTTTTTATTCGTACCAGTTGGTTTAATCTGATCGCTCTGACGACCGTAGAACAGTGTTCCACAAGCGTGGGCTGACGAGCCAAGTCTATCGATGTTCAACCGGTTACATGCAACCGAGCAGAAATGCACCAGCTTGCACTTGGAACACACTTGGAGCTTCTTGTTGAAGCCTCCTTGGCCGCATTCATAGCACACCTGAAATTTGGTCTCCTGTAACAAGTAAAACGGAGCACATCATGATCGGAGTTGGGTAGGAACATAACAAAAGGAACAGTTCCCGGGAACGCATTCATTTTTTAGGAACTTCTAAAAGAACTAGTTCCTTTATATACCGTAACAAGGAACTTTGTCAGGAACTTCGTTACTACTTTTGTGGAACGTAGGAACAAAATCGCGTTCTTCTGAAAGTTCTTTTCAATATCACTGTACTTGTTGAAGTCAGTTTTAAAACTACCGTGATTGTTATCAATTTCTATTTCCGGTTAATTAGTTGTCAACAAACCAAAGTCGTGAGTCAAACTACCCTCAGGTACGCTCTATGCTTTCGATGATTGACCAGTCATACTAACGCTCGGGTGTCCCGTCGAGTAGACCCAATATACGCCACCGAATTGAAAGTACCTGCGTTTTTTTTTTTTTTAGTCATCTACCTACCCCTACCATGGCAGGTGTCGACCAGTCCCTTCAACAGGCATTCCTAATGTTTGACGTCATAGTCACCACTACACCATGCGAAAAGTGTGACATCATCAAAAACCAATCAGAGATGGTATACATTTTGATCAACCAATAGGAAATACATTCTTATGAAGTATCGACTTCGAACAGACCATTGAAGCCCACAAGGCTCACACGTTTCATTGTTGTTTCTCACTGTTTAGTCACGTTGTGTATTTTGTTTGAGATTTTACTTTAATTAACATCACAGAAATCGCCATGAGTGATGGGCCTACTCAAGTGGGTGATTTTCGCAACTTTTCCGACTGTTCCGTAATCCACAAACTTTTCATCAAGTTCAGTATTCCCCTACTGTCCAGTGCTGAGAATATTTGCATAGGGGAAGGGGGACCTATTTTTAGAAACAGAAGAGGTAGACTTTCTGATAAGAATTTTGAGGCTTGAGGATTGGACTGTAAAAGGTAAAAACTATTTAAAAAAAGAGGATATTTGTATACATATATTTTACCTCATGCACATTCTATTATTTACTGGAAGCACAATTCTAAACATTTTCTCTAAAGAATCGTAGAAAAATATGTGTGTTCATTATTGCAATGAACAATGTTTTAGTATATAGTTTCTGACAAGGTCAGCACAATGTAAATTGTACAGACGTCTGCTAATGAATACAAATACAAAATATTGAATACAAATTCAACTGTTTCAATTTTCTTTGTCTAACTAAATACCAAGAAAATCCCAAGAATTGTCTGTCGCATCTAGAACTTTTAAAAAAACTTTTACATATTTTGGGAACTTATAAGTTCCTTTTCTTATCTGAGGAACTAGGAACTTGACTTAGTTCCTTGTTCCTTTTATAGGCAAGGAACTGAACTTCTACTCAGTTCCTTTATTTTAGGACCTTACCCAACTCTGGTCATGATCACACTCTACATAATATCAAACAATTCAATTTCACCACACTGTTTAGTGAATTTCACAAGTTTAGGCTCCTCTATTTATTTCGTTTGAGCCATTGAAATATCACATATGTTTATTGTTACTGTACCACAATGCAGAGATACTAACAGGCAAAATTATTTCAAAAAGGTGTACCCACCCCCATAGTAATACATGTAACATGGCCAGTATTTGTAGTTTCTTGTGGATATATCAGAGCCACAGGTACAGATTGCTGGTGGCGATTTAGCGATTCCCTTGTGTACTGGATGCAGTCAAGTGTGGCATTGATGAACTTACAAAATCTATCATTTTCTTGCAAAACAAATGTCACTGCTAACATAAATTATCTATTGAGCCGTGTATATACATACTTTGATATAAAAGTAATAGTTGTGCTAGCAGCAAGTTGAACTGAACGAAGATTTTGTTCCCGGAAATATTCAACTTTGAAGAAGTGATAGGGTAGACCTTCTTTATAAAATGATCACTACATCTTGACCGTACTGGATACTTCATCACAGATCACGTCTGATATATTCAATTTTGAAATGTTCATTACTCAGCTTCACAATTATTGGAAAAAAGAATTGACAATTAACTTTTTTCTATCCGGGCCCTTATTCATTTTTTAATTGCCTCCCAACCCTTTTCATCTAGTTCCCCCTGATTGAATCAGTAGATCTAATGGTAATTAATTAACCATCAAATTGCTTCTACTAAAATGCATTTCCACTCTGTTCACCAGTCCATACTTGCTGATGGTCAATCTGCATTTATTTTTTGTGTGACTTGACTGTTGTATTAACAAATATTGACTCCCTTTCCTATGGCATTCTGTTGTGGAGTGCTGAACTCATGGCAAACGTAATATAACGTCCACAGAAATGAGCCATATGCTTCATCGCTGGGATCTTTCACCGATAAACCTGACTTCATCAAACAAAACATTCTTAGTTCTTTCTCACCCACTTCTACTCTGGTACAAGCAGCCTGCTCCTCTCTACATTCTCACCTGAATTGTTTTCTCAAGAATGTCACGGCTCCACTTCACCAGTAACTGCTCATCTATTCGCATCCCAATTTACAATTGCTCATCATTCACTAAGATCCCTCTCTACAACAAACTACTCTCACAAATAACAGAATCCTGCTTCAAGTACTTTCCTTTCTGAACTCGCAACTTCCTTCTAACCTTCTCCTCCTCCCAATCTATTTTAAAGTATCAAGAATACATGTTCTCTCCTAGTTCTTTAGTTCTTTAACAAAATAACTATGTGGAAACAATAATTGTCAGTGGCGTAACTACCGCATGGGCAGCCGGGGCAGCTGCCTCGGGGCCCACAGCCACGGGGGGGGGGGGGGGGGGGGGCATGCTGTATCATCAGAAATACATTTCAACGATTACCGACAAATAATGAAAATAGTTATATAGCTGAAAAAAAATCTTGAATTTCAGTATTATCTGAAATTACTTGAAGAAAAATAACTGAGTTATTGACATTTTTGCCGATGAGAAAGCACGCAAGAAGATGCTAAAATAATGTGGAGTGAAGCAGCACGCACAATAGTAATACTAGTATCATATCAAGTCATTGAGTCAAAGTCATATTTGTATTTATTTTCGTCTCCTAAACCAGTACATTGTACAAAGTATGGGTATCGTATAATAATAGTAGGCCTAGTAATAAAGAAATAATATACAAAATACTAAAGTGTTATTGAGTCAAATATTGAGTATATTGAATCCAATTAAGTCATATTAAAGTGTGATTGAATTGTAGTCATTTCATCGTTTGGTCAAGTAAAAATGTAATTTTAAAAATAATTCTAGGATGAGGAAATTCAAGTTGAACCTTATTAAATAAGTCTATTCTTAAATACAAATCGTAGAAACACTGTCACATTTTTTTCGCTGAACTTACAGCACTCTTGAGAATGACAAGAAAGCCCTATACTGACAATGTTAAAATACCCATTTTTAGGTACATTTTTCTCAGAGTTCCCTTAAGTTAGAGTGGCGCAACATTTTGTGTGAGTATACAAAGATACATTTGCAACAACTGGTGTGTATGATTTTTCTGTTGGCTAAAAATTTTTTGGCGTTTCGATTTTTTTGAGCCATGACCAAATTTTATGACACATTCAAGCAAACAATATTTTTCATCTTCAGACAAATTAAAAAAACTAAATTTCCTGCACACCAGTTATGGTAAATCTATCTATCGGTATGTTGAAGATTTCAGCTCTTCAACACAAAAATTGCAGAAAATATGTGTACCCGGACAAGAAAAAGTATAGTTTTGAGAAATTGAATGTTAAACAATTGTTAGCAAGAAGTAGAAGGCAATGTAAAAATGTGATTTTCCAACAATGGTGACCATCGTCTTTTCCAATGAAAACAGCAGTCTAACAAATCATGAAAAATGAATTCCCCAGTCTTTGCTGGATCCAAAACCACCAACACAAGAACTGTATCGTAATAAAGTTCAGTTTTCATACTAGTTGATAAAATATGGAAATTTGGGTAATAAATGAACACTTCGGTAGAAATAAGAAAGTATGAACAAAAGAATGATTATTTTCATGGACACGTATACCAGATAGTTATATTGAACTTATATTACTTTCAATCATAGAACTACAAAAACTTCATTCATGAAATAAAAAATGAAAAATCATTTTTGGAAAAAAATGCTGTCTTGCCCCCCTTAAAATAAATATGAGCTTGCTACTTCGACTACATTCTGGTGAAAAGTCGACTATTTTTCCTCTCAAGAGTGAGTGTCATTTAATCTTCATCTCCAATAGAATCATTTTATTTTATAAAATGACAGGCCTAATTGTGAATGTATTTTGATCATTATTTTGCCCGTCTTCAATAGTAAATTGAAAAAACATGAAATATGGAGGTTGTATGTTGTATCTAGTCATAGGTTGTATGTTGAATGATACCAAAATTTCTTCATTTGAATTGATATAACTTATAGTTTTTTGGGGGGGACGGGGGGCCCATGTGTGTCCTTTGCCCCAGGGCCTGAAATTCCTAGTTATGCCACTGATAATTGTACATAATTTATCTGTGCATTTTATGAATATCACTAATTCAATTATTTTTTTTGTTTTCAGTTTCAAGTTTTGCATTTCCTATATATTTGTATCATTTACATGGAAAAAAAAAATAATATAATAATACAACCTGTGATGGGTTATTCAACTCACATCCAAATCCACTTCAGGATTCATGCCAAAAGGCTGCTCTTCAACCTTTGTGGACACTTTTGGACCCCGCAGAACCTTCATATCTTTGTGAGACCGGATTGTTTTCTCATACCCGTATCCCCGGACTGGGATTGGTTTTGTGTCTTTTGTCAGAATAGGAGAGAGGTACATCATTACCTCGTTTAGAGTCGAACCCTAGGGAGAAAAGAGCGTCATTATTTTCGGGATAACACGTGGTTCCCTAAAAAGGCAAGAGGTCAGTAATGTGATACACACACGAGATTAGAGGAATCTCAGCATAGAGAGTCCATTTGTGACAATTTCAATATGGGTGTTACATTTTGATTATGTTGAAATTTTGCCATTTTCTATACACACACAACTGTACACAGTGAAACTATAAATTTAAAATCCTCAATAGACCTTTTTCATTGTTCAATGTGCAGGCGGGGGAACCGGCTCCTAGCAGCCAAGATCGCTGGTTTTAGTGGAGATTACACGAGATTAGAGGAATCTCAGGATAGAGAGTCCATTTGTGACAATTTCAATATGGGTGTTACATTTTGATTATGTTGAAATTTTGCCATTTTCTTTACACACACAACTGTACACAGTGAAACTATAAATCTAAAATCCTCGATAGACCTTTTTCATTGTTCAATGCGCAGGTGCGAGACCCGGCTCCTAGCAGCCAAGATTGCTGGCATCTTGGATCTGGATTCTTGGAGTTTTAGTATACTATTCAAAAAGTCAGCGCATTAACCACAGGGTTGAAGGCAAAACACCGAGATATATAACTTGCATTATCTCTCATTTTACTCACTCTGACAGCGTGTGAATCTTTCAGTGTACAGTAAACATATAAATGTTGAAACTACTATCATATTATAAGTAAGTATGTTCACTGTAACGCACAATAATATAAATCATTCGTGCAGTAAATATAATTGGCAGCATAGGACT
The DNA here is from genome assembly GCA_964007535.1 of Brachyptera risi. Taxonomy (NCBI): domain Eukaryota; kingdom Metazoa; phylum Arthropoda; class Insecta; order Plecoptera; family Taeniopterygidae; genus Brachyptera; species Brachyptera risi. The sequence goes on along the minus strand of OZ023327.1, from coordinate 17,022,998 downwards.
TTCGACCGCAGGTAATAACATCTGGTTCTAGTTCGAACGTCACCGCTAAATGACTTTCTTTTCGAAAAAGGTCTATTTTCACAGGTATTATATGATAGTAGGCCTACATATGTTATTTTATTACTAAATTACTAAATTATATATTCAACTATAGGCCTATAGGTCTACTTATTGGTTGAAGAAGTAATTTTTCAATTTGTGTACTTGAAAAAAAATGGAAGAGCACATTTTATTTTACACATTTTGTAGGCAATAACAAAATTAGTGTTACCTTATCTTCTAATCCACAATTTCAATATTTTATTTTTGAATTCAAGAGTTGGTTGTCACTAAATCAATCAATAAAAAATGTGGTATTTTGCTAAATTGGCACCCATGAGCACTTATCCATGAAGAAAATGAGATATCCGTTCTGAATCAATACTTACCATCCTGTTCTTCCTTGAGTTGTCAATTCGGAACGTAGCACCGAGCATGCGATATGCCTCGTCATACGTCAGCTCTATTATCTTGTGCGTGCACAAGAGAACGAGGCATTGCACCAACTGATCCTCAAGCATGAGCTTCACACTCTGCTTAGCAATCCATGTCATGGACAGCCTTTCTCTACCATGTCTAAAAAACACAGATCATTTTTTCACATTATTGGAAGGTATATAGTATTGGAAATAAGATAGATACAGAAAGACTCCGATGGTATGGGCACATGCGTAGAATGGAACAAGAACGTATACCAAGGAAAGAATTCGAAAGAGTATTAGAGGGTAGAAGAAAAGCTGGTAGACCACGAGGAAGATGGAGAGATCAGATGAGTGGAAGTGTAAGGAGAAGAGGAGGTATATGGGAAGATGTGGAAGAGGGAAGATTGTGGGAAGAACGGAAAGCAAGGCAAATATTAATAGAGATGGAAGAAGAAAGTGAAGAAGAGGATGAAGAGGAAGAGGATGAAGATGAAGATGCGACAGGATTGGCCAGCCGGCATTATTTAAGAGGTCCTAGATGGTGGTGTTTGACACCCCCTGACCTGACTTGTTGGAACCGGGCGAAAGATATTTATTCATTGGAAGGTGGACTTGATTTGAAGAATATCTTTTTTATGCTGCTTAACAACCCCACCAACAGCTAGGTTATATGGGGATACAAATGAGTGACTGTTGATGAAACGATGAAGTGATGATAGGCGAAAAAAGGTTGTCAAAAACCCATGCCTTATGCGGGACTCGAACCCACGCCTGACCTGACTTCGGTTCCTAGCGCAGTGCGATAGTTGACTGAGCCACGGTGGCTTTTAAACAATAAAAATTTGTGCTATAAATTTGTTCTGTGACGACATGAGAGGAATGATGGGTGATGATTCAGAGTGAGAGTAACACGTGATCTGGGAAATAATGAAGTGGGTACAGGTTGGAGGTAGCACATGTATAGGCCACAAAGAACACACAAAATGGGCTGAACATGAGTGCTGGGAGGTATGTCCACAAAAATCAACAAACTCAAGTTTCCCATCAACTTTTCCACGGAATGAAGGAAATAACCACCATAGGCAAAAATCACAGAAGCATTAGTAATAAATCAAAATAAATCATGTTTTATTCAAGATTGTCATTTGATATTGATATTTCAGAACTTTGATATGGTATCAAACTTGAATATTCAAAATTTGATATATTCAATGTCAAAGCAATTAATGATATTAATGTTGAAAATTGTGAACAAATGAAATAATACACTGCTGCCGGGAATTTTGTATTTCGTGTGAAAGACTCGAGCTTTTTTAGTAACCATTCATTCACGGATGACAACGAGCTCCTGTGCAGTGCTCATTTGCCTGACACCATTCTGTTTTAAATAATATATTTTTTTTCATTCAATATTTTCAATATGCTATATTGAAATTTCGGTATTTTTCGCAACTTTCTATCAAATGGCAACCCTAATTTTATTAGACATGGAGAAAGTTGACATGGGAATAATTGCAATGGCTGTCATAAGTCGGAAGGATTGAATGAATGAATGAATATTAGGGCTTAAAGGCGCGTCGACAACGAGGTCATTTTGCTCGGAAGGATTCTTTACATTTAAGAATCTATTTATGAACAAACTTGTTGCGATCACATGATAGGTAATTTGATTTACGGAATAACAACTTTTTTTAAACTCAGTATTATTTTTTGATGATAATTTTCAGTGATGAGCTGATGGCCAAAATAAAGTAGGATGTAATTCACATCTTTTTGTAGACTACAGACAAGAAGAAATATTGTTTCTGCATCAAAATTTGTAATTTGAATTTATTTATGAAAGACTTCACTGTTATGTTTGCCCATATGGTATTACTTACAGATGAGCTATTTATTAATTTTATTTCAATTTTTTAAATATTTGAAATGAGGTGGTAAGATCGCCCTTGTGGTACCTCGTTCAAACGATCCTACTTCCATCCTTATGACCTTCATTTGGGAGCAATGATTTCCTATAGAGTTTCGATTTTAATAAAAAAACTTACTGATAAAGAGAATGTGTATATTAGATTTTGTGTTACTGTACTGCCGAAAATGTTGTTAATTTGTCGTGTTTTTAAAATTCAAGTAGATTTATATAATTTTATATAGTGCCAAGTCAATTATTAGTTCTTTCTTACCCTTTCTTCGCCTCTTGATGAAATTCCAAAACAGTTTTGGCACGCGCGTGACGCACCAATGAGAACCTGGCTGCCGCAATCAGATGAGAAGCCAGTCTCCTGTGCTCTTTGAGCTTCTCCATCAGCGCCTTGTCTGGCTTTTTCTTCTTACGGCTCTTCTTGTCGGGCGTCAACGCCATCTGCTCGTCGACTAATTCTCGGGTGACGAAGTCAACCATGTTTCCTTGAAACTGGTCGTCAAACATTGTGACTTGCATGAGTGGATCCGCTCCATGAGCCAACAGCTGGTCGCACTACAATAACACACCAATCGTGAATAACTTGGATGTAAGATTTAAAGTGCAAAACATAAAAATATCATTCAAGGATAAGTTTATTATATCTATAATAATTGTATTTACATTCTGATGATTTACTACCTGTGGTAATCTCTTTTGAGAGTTTGTGGGAATTGATTCAGCGCAATATCATTTTTTTATGATGACTTTTTTACGGTACGAGGTATCAAAATTCTACTTCAGAGGAAACATGGATTATTTTAATGCCTTCAAGATGGATCAAGTTTCAACTACCTTATTCATCTTATATCCCATAATTGTCGAATGTATATATGTACAGCTGAAAAAAAGATCAGCTGTAGGGTATATAATCGACCATTATGCTATATGAGATGAATGGTTTTTACTAATACTATCGCAGATGTATACAAATTGTATTACTTCTGCATTAAAATTTTGATACCTCTTATTGTTCAAAAGTGATCACAAAAAACTGGTATTTTGTAAATATGAATCGACCATTTTCATAATTCAATGCGCAGGCGCGTCCCGCTTCTTAGCGTCAGATATCGCTGGTATTGCATTCTGGGAGTTTTAGTACTGTTCAAAAAGTCAGCCCTCTTATACACAGGGTTAAAGGCAAAACACCAAGATATAGAACTTGCATTATCTCCCATCTTACTCACTCTGACAGTGTGTAAATCTCTCAGTATATAGTGAACATATAAATGTTGAAACTACTATCATATTATTACTTGATGCGTTCACTGTAACGCACAATAATATAAATCAAACGTGCTAAATAGCATTGGCAGAATAGGACTTTCGAACTGGGGTAATAACATCCCGCCATTACAATCTCAATGATCCCGCTCTAGTTCAAACGATCGCCGCTAGATGGCTCATTCTTTTCGGAAATGGTCTATTCCACGCACTCTTAAGCTGTCAAACTATCATGAAATTATTCAGGCACAAATTGTTGAATATCTGCAATAGGAGGACAAATTATGACATAGATCTTGGCAAATATAGAATGGTCAAAAGGATGTACTATATTCCCTTATTATTAATAAGTTATTTATTATACTCATTGTTGAGCTGGGTTCCCAAGTGACCTACCAGTCTATGTCACTCATGTCACTTCCTAAAGAAAATCACTCTCCTTGGATTTGATTGATTTATTGAATTCAAATGTCCGTTAACTCTTGAAAGCTGAATAAACTTAATTATATTGTAATTACTGTTTGGCATTTTTATTGAAAACTCAGTCATATCATGACTAACAACTTGAAGCCATCATTCATGCCACCTAAAAATGAGGAATACTTCCTACGACAAATAGCTTATATTTTGATCATCATTCAAGTAAATCGACTATAGATATACTTTTTTTTTATTCATACATAAACAAAATTAAACTCATTTTTACAAATATTGCATACAAAAAGTTCGATCAAATCATATTACATTTCATATATACATGAAGATTTTGAAATAGCAAACAATAGAGAAAATAGCAGAATACCTTACCTTAGAGAGAAAAAAATCAGAATAATAACAACACATTAACAAAATAATATACAAAATAATAATAATAATAATAATAATTTGTCCCGATTTTTCCAAGTACTGACATAATAATTGGAAATGCTTGAAGCACACAGGAATTCAAAAGAAATAATTGTAAAACTTTCCTTTGTTCTCAGATAATCAGTATTTTCACGTTTTACGGTTTGATTACATAGACTAATATTAATGTTTTAGGTGGCAAGAAATTGTTAGAACACAACATAATATGGGATTTTAAATCTGTAGAAATGGCAAGACTCATGAAAATTCGAGTGACTGTAGGTGAATTTTTGACTGCTCACCACTGGTAAATAAGTAACATCATCTGAAAATGTGTCCAATTGTATGAACATTAACTACTGCAAGATTCAAGTTTTCTCTGTTATTCATTTATGGAATTCCTATATGCCTCGAGCACGTCTCATCATTTCACCGGTGAATGGAAAAATTGAACACAATATTTGGGTATAATTTTTTTCAGCTGAATGACAGTTCATTTGAGTGGTGCTGTATTAGTTAGAACGAAACATAATTATATGTCAGGAGTAGTATTTCTCATTTTTAGATAGAATAAATAACCATGGGTGATGAATTTTATAAAGGAACCATACTTATTACAATACTAATAACTCAGCAGAAAACAAGTAGAGTATAACTCACCATTTCTATTGCCTTATCCAGCTTGATTCGTTGAAATACTCGAGTGGACATGAGTACGGCTAGAGCTGCACCAACGTTGTTTCCGAGCTTCTGGTTGGGATCCACCTTACCAGATTCCAACAGCACTTTCACAAGCTCTACGTTGCCACGGGCAACAGCCATGGATAAGGGTGAGTGCCCCAGATAGAGTCGGTCTGTACAAGGGTTATGCAGCTCAATAAGAATCGCCGCAAGGTTGTTCAAGTGCTGGGGAAAAGATTGTTAATTGGTTTCATTGTTGTACAGAGGTGAAACAATAATATATCAATTATTCATAGCATAATATTGTTCAGACTGTTGTAAGTATATTTTATTCTCATTGCTTTTTTAATGAAGTAGATACAACAGCCTAAATGATAGTGTTTTAATTTATCACGTAGTTAAAAGAATAATGTTATTTTAAAATTATTAGTTGGTCAAACAATGTATAATTTGACTCCATGATAGTTGTGAAGTAGGGATAGGAAAACATCAACAATAACTTATACAAAGAATTCATTAAAAAAACTTGTTTGCTAAGAACTTTTGCACAAAGATTTTTATTCATTTGTCATTTTTCTTGCAAATCCATATCAAAATTCCAATTTTATATCGGTACTTAGGGGACGTCCATAAATTACGTCACAGCTTAGAGGGGGAGGAGGGTTGTCAAGATTTGTGACAAGTTGTTACAAGGGGGGAGGGGGGGTGGCAACTGTGTGACCATTTTTTTGTTCTATGTATTTGGCGCCATTCTTATAGATTCTTATATTTATACCCACGCAGAAACAGCAGATGCATATCAAATAATCATCAAGTTTGAGTACTCAAAAAGCAAACATGAAAAAATGAATATTTTGATTTTATTACTTTATTGTACCTTTACCAGCTGTTAATTTCAATTTTTTGCTGGAGGGAGGAGGGGGGGGATGAGAATTTGTGACGTATTTAAAGGGGGGACGGTAATAGGCTTTGTGACCAACTGTGACATGGGAGGGAGGGGGGGGTTCAAAGTGGCCTAACCTAAAAGGTGTGACATAATTTATGGACGTCCCCTTAGTCAATTGTGAAGTGTCTATATGAATTGGGTTGAAAGGGGAGAAAAGAACGGCAGCTTACCGAGGTTTATAGATGGAAATACTAATAGTGGAGAGATGATGATGATGACGATGGTGTTGATAGAACACAGAGGATTAATTTGATTAATGATTATATACAAACACACGAGATTTTGACATTTCAGCTATTGCCTTGATCACTGTAGAGTAGTAGTAGTAATGATGTTGATGAAGAAAGGCCGATTGTTCAAGTAGGTGTTGTATGAATTGGGAAGGGGCAGAGGGGAGGAAGGGGGAAATAGTGAGTCAGGTGTAAAGTACAAGAAAACAACAAGTACAAATCGAAGTTAGGGGCCTTGTTGTTCTTTCTCTCCCTTTTCACCCAATTCATATAGCCAGTCTCAGGCTATTTTCCTATACATACCAAGTCAAGTGTCTGTTATATCCAATCAGATTTACTATATTTGTTGGGTTGTCTATGTGAATGTAAGAAATTGCATCTACCGTAATTGAGGCTATATTACGCCCAGACATTGCAGGTTGCTGTATAAGTATAATGTGTTGAATATACATCATGCAAACTGGTAAACATTTTTGGCAGTGTGGAAATATTTTTGTAGTACTGTACCAGGATTCTTTTTCAAACAGTTCATAAATCCGTGTTTATTATATTCTCTTCTCATGATTTTACATTGTTAATATGTGACATATTTTCTTTTGCTCCAAAGTCATTTCACATAAACTTCTAGTTTTAGTTAACATATTTTAAGATTTGTATGGAGCATACCGGTACACATAAGGAAGTAATTGGTATTTTCATACATTTTTCAATGACTAATGAAATAAAACATTCCTTGAATTGAATTGAACAGTCAATCACTACCACTGCCACTGACTGCTCCTGATAAATTGGGCTACATTGCGAGCTTTCCCATTCTCACAGTTGTTGAAGCGTGAAACCAAATGTACAATTCTCATATTGAAAAAATCGTATAAAACTACCTCTAGTTTATTGCTTAGGATTTGTATCGTTTGCCAAGTGTAGTAAAACGCGTATGTGGCTTCTAATGCGTAAAACCTGACGAGTAGCAATACAATTTACATTAAGGAAAATTTGTCCATTAATCCACTAACCAGAAAATGCAGTATAATAATAATAATAAGAATAATAATGATAATAATAATAATAATAATAATAATAATATATTTTTATTCAAGGAACAGTTAACATGTTATAGAATGTGTCAGTTAGATGTTTATATTAATAAAGCTCTCTCATATTCGTCTACAGAATAAAATGCCTTGTCAATTTGGTAGCTCTTCAGCTTGGATTTGAAAGTGGCGTCATGGAGCGTTGTCTTTACATGGCCTGTTGAAATGTCTGGCTCTGGCAGCGGATGGGCTTTTCCAGTTAGTTAATAAAATATGATATAGACAGTCTGGCAGATGATAACTGAATTGTTTTGTCAATCTTCAATCATTGTACGATGAAAATGACAGCTTTCTCCAAATCCATCAGATTTAGAAACCTCAATTATTTTCACGTCTTATGAGTCCATGTGAGTCGATTTAGCAAAATATCAGTTTTTTGGTGATAACTTTTAAACAGTATGAGATATCAAAATTCTAGTGTAAGAGAAACATCAGATAATTATAATACCTTCAAGACGGTGTAAAGTATAACTACCGTATATAACTCATGCCACATAATTGTCAAGCGTATACAGCTTAATAATGTATTTTTTCAGCTTTATACGCTTGACGATACTATCTTGAAGGTATATTGTAATTATCTGTGTTTCTCCCATATTAGAATTTTGATTCCGGTATCTCATACCGTTTAAATGCTATAACCAAAAAACTGTTATTTTGCTAAATCAGCTCCCATCCTCTTAAAAGCAATTTAAAGTTTTTAATTCATTTGATTCTGTTTCTCTATTCTATGTTATCATTATTCATTAGATGAGCGTAGCGAAGTCTCCATCCCACTCTTATAGGGGTTTGTCTGTGTGTTTTTTTTTTTTTTTTTTTTGTAAGCACTCCACAGGTCGCAGGGGTTGACTGATCATCATGAAACTTTTTTTGTATACGCAAACTCATCCAACTTGGAACTGTATAGTTTTTGGAATGAATCGGTCAGACCGATTTTGAGAAAAATCATCTCAAAGTTTTTAAAAATCCCATAAGATTTGGCTGGGCGGAAAATGTTGAAAAATAAAATCTCTCCAAACGAGATGAAATTTTCTCTGAATGTGAACACATAGATTTTACACATTATCACAATTTTGTATGCAATCCTAATCGGCCATTTTGAAGAAAAAAATTAATACAACTGTTTTTTTTCATCAAATATGAAATATATCATAAAAATGATGACAGAATTAGGTTGCCGAGATTCACTGCTTTCTAGATTCAATATTTGCCCAACAATGAAATATTTGTATATGCATCAAGGTGTGTAGAATACCAGAGTCAATGAAGTGGCAAGGGTATAACTACTTTAACAACTTATGTACCTTATTCAGATATCAAGGTGTGTAGAATACCAGAGTCGATAAAGTAGCAAGGGTAGAACTACTTCTACGACTTTTACACCTTATACAGATATCTCGCTACCCTCGGCAAGGGTAGAACTACTTCAACGACTTTTATAGCTTATTCAGATTAATCGTTGGGTTCAGTCAAATAAGATGGGGTTGAATACAGGAAAGTGCAAGTTAGTCACATTCGGTAAGAGAAACATAAGGACAGATGTAGTGTGTGAGGTAGGAGGGAAGACGCTGGAGTTGGTGGAAAACTACAAGTATTTGGGGGTGGTATTTGATAGGCGTCTAGGGTGGGGGAGTCAGATTGAGAGAATAGTAAAAAAGAGTATAAATGCACTAAACTTTGTAATGAGGCAACTTAGGGGGGCAGGTATGGAGATTAAGGAAAAAGCATATTTCTCGTTAGTGCGTCCCATGGTAGAATATGCTAGTTCAGTTTGGGATCCTTATAGATTAGGTGAGATAAGGGATGTGGAAAGGGTTCAAAGGATTGCTGTGAGAAGGGTTACAGGTAGGGTTAGGAGGTGGAAATGGGATGAGAATGAAAGGGGGGAGAGGGTAAGAATGTTGGAGAGTCCAACTGAGATGATGAGAGACCTGGGGTGGCAGAAATTGGAAATACGGAGGAAGGAGGATCGTTTATGTAATTTCTTCAGGGTAATGGAGGGAGAGGGGGGGTGGGGGGAGCTGCATGAGTTGATAAAAAGAAATAAGTCAGGGTATGGAGGTAGGCGGGGTCATGATAGAGCGGTAGTCATAAAGGGGGCTACATTAGATGTCGGTAAATTCTCTTTCTTAAATAGGACAGGTAGGGACTGGAATGGGCTTAGTAGAAATGTTTTTGAAGGGGATGACATCAGGTTAAAGTTATTCCGTCAGAGGGTTAAGGAGATGGTGGGATAGGGGTACTTAGGGAACTTGCCACCGCGCATTTATGTGCATTTGCAAGAGTTAAATAATAATAATAATAATCGAGGGGTGTAAAATACCAGAGTCGATAAAGTAGCAAGGGTAGAACTACTTCAACGACTTTTATACCTTATTCAGATATCTCGCTCATCTTACAACGCATATTTCGCGTTTGCCCAGTTATCATTATTATTACTACTACTATTATCGCTTCGTATTTAGCTGTAGCTTTTAGCAAAACCAATATTATTATCAAGTACTAATCTATGGTGAATGAAGAATACAATAAAATAAGAGAAAGAAAACTATAATAAATCAAGGTCAGCTACCTGATGGGAGTAATTCCTGCTTTCAGTTAATGCTTGTACTGACCTTGTCATGATCAAGATAGGCATCAGGGCGCATTACAAGCGCTTCGAGCGGTGTTTGGCCATTCGCATCATCTCCCTCAGAACCCTTCTGTTCCTCTCCTACCAGGAAGGCCTGACCTTCGGGATCGTAACTAGCCTGGAACCAAACAAAGAATCAGTTGCAAGTCAGAACTAATACGGAAACTCATCATGCAACAAGATTCTTGACAGAATAGCAAGCCTGGGTCCTCATTCCAATATATTGCCACTGCTGTAAGTGATCAAACTCAATCTGCTATCAAGTGATGAGCAACTTTCATAAACTTAATTCTCAATCAATGGACATATTAAATAATAAAATTCAAACTGTAGTATTTGATAGAGTAATTTTATCAAACTTAAAATACTATCACATACATTCAGCTCCTATATATATAATCATGAATAGGAAATTAAAGTTGCAATAGTTAATAAAAGTGATTACTTAATGGTAGGTACCATATATAGGAATGAGAACCCCAAACAGAATAAGATGAACACATTTTTGTCGCAGCGATAGACAACTACATTGGTCTGGCTTAGATCAATATTAATAAATGATAGGCCTGTACTGTTTATTGAAATTTTTGAATGGTGACAGCAAATCAAGCACTAATAAATCTGTCTTCCACAGTGGTGCTTGATCACATAATAAGCTAGATAATACTGGTAGTGTGAAAGAAGTAGGCCTAACGAAGATTGAGAAATATAGAAGAATGTGTGTAACGTTTGTTAAGAAAGAATTCCAGTAGTTGGGATTTTAGGCTTTCATAAAAGTGAGACAATTATTAAATTGACATATTTTATGTTCTTGAATCCTATTTCTTTCAGGATTTGTTTGTAAATTGTATTATAAAATGTAATTGCTACCTTGCTATGCAGAGAGTTATTGTTATTATCATTTTAATATTAAAATTAAAATTAGTTCAGTTCTAATTTGCTGTTATAGTTGCTTGTTATGGATGGATTATGATTGATATGTGGTGTAGTAAAAATTGTTTACACAAGTATCTGGACTTTCTGTTCTTCAATTTTGATCTTTCTGCTCTTGTTTGCATCAAATTTGACTGGTATTTTGAACAATTATCATCATCTTGTGCCACACTTATTAAATTTTTACCCTACACTGCTTACATTTTATGGTAATTTAGATCTGTAAAATTCTTTCTGGATGTGGTGTATTGCCTCGAAATAAGAGACACATTTGAAGTACTGTGTCTCATTGCACGCATATGTCATTTCATTTACTGCTCATATAAGTTGAGGTACGTTCATAGAGCCATGGCATTTTTGCCGGTCGGCAATCTTGTCGGGTGCCGTAGGACGTCAAATGATTTGTACCGTTCATACTACCATGGCAAACAATCGGTTATATCGCGGACTTCGGCAATTATATATCGAATCGATGCGATAACCATGGCAACGTCATCCGTCGACAGTGATCGAGCTCAACAGTCGATAGTCCGTAAGCAAAACAAACAGTATGAGTATAAACATGGCTGTGATATCGTCTACGTCATCACGGCAAGTGTGTTAGTCGGCAAAATGTTCAACTTCAACCAACTTTCAAGGTCACAGTGAATGACAAGCCCGGCAAGTCTGTGATTGGTTCATTCATTTTGACGGCATGGCAAATTCGTGCTGCTGTGGCTCTATGAATGTACCTTTATTTTTATTCTTTCTCTTATTTATCATCACCACATCAAAATTATTGCTTTTGATATTGATTTCAATTTTTCATTACTCAACTTCTATTAGCTTATAATATTGGTTTTTAATGAAGATATATAATTAGATGAGCGAATGCAAAGACTTACATCCTACTCTTACGAAGCTTTATCTGTGTTTTTTTCATGTTTGTTTGTGAGCACTACACAGGTTGCAGGGTTTGACTGATCAACATGATAATTTTCCTGAACATTCAAACTCATACAACTAGGAACTGTATGGTTTTTGGGGTGAATTGATCAAACCAGTTTTGAGAGATAGCATCTCAAAGTTTCTAAAAACCCCATAAGATTAGGCTGGACAAAAAACATTTGAAAAAATAAAATCTCTTTTATACATTATTACAATTTTGTGTGCAATTTGGACAAGCCGTTTTGAAGATATTGATTTAATAAACGGTCTTTATTCATCAAATAGATGGAAATAATAGCAGAACTATGTTGCCAAGATTTACTGTGGTAACTTAATGGTAACTAAGAAAGTGTATTATATCTACCTTTTATAGATTATATCTATATATCTACCACTATAAAGTGGTAACTTCCTCCTTCGCAGACTCAAGCCCATCGTCAGCCCCCACTCCCTGAAGCTTGTCTACCATGCCCATCTCCACTCCCACCTCTCTTACGGCCTTCTCTTCTGGGGAACTTCTCCACAAGCAAAACGAATATTTATCATTCAAAAACAGGCTATCCGCGTGATGGCCGGCATCTCCCGACAGAGAACCTGCAAACCTCACTTCACTAAACTCAAAATCCTAACACTCACCTGTACACTCATCCAAATCGCTAGCACATTTGCTCGAAACCACCCCAACCTCTTCCTCACAAATGCAACCATCCATAACCACTCAACCAGAAACAGCAGCGCCATCCGCACCTTAACCCATAATCGCACCCTTTTCACTCATAGCCCACTTCACCTTTGCACCACCATCTACAATAAACTACCCCTTCACATCACAAATTCAACCAAGCTTTCTACTTTCCTATCCAGTCTCAAAGCCTTTCTAATCCAAAATCCCTTCTACTCTCTTAAAGAGTTCTTTTCATCATGAATTAGGCATATAGGCATACCGCTAATCACTTGTAATATAACTCCTGCCCTCTATTATTCAATTATTTAATTTAGTCACTAATCATAATTATACTTTAAAAATGACGATATCTATATGTATACCATGTATATGTCTAACGATTGAAATAAAATACAATACAATACAATACTGCTTTCTAGATTCGATATTTGCCTAACAATGAAGTGTATTTTTTATGCGTCAATGTGTGTAGAGCTTTCAAATATGCCAGAGTCAATAAAGTAGCAAAAGTAGAACTACTTTAACGACTCTGATTATAACCTTATGTTCAGATATCTCGCTCATCTTACAACGCATAAGCACTGCATTTACCTAGTATAAATGAATATACAATCACAGTATAATCTTTACCTCTGTTTCGAGATCTGTATCTGCTCCTGCTAAAATTAAGATTTGTAGCATTCTGAGATGCATCACGCTAAACGGACTCAATACCAGCATGTGTAAAAGTGTGAGACCGCCTTTGATGCCAACTGCGCGAACATTGGGGTTTGCCCCTTTGCTCAATACGAACTCCATCATTGGCAGCTGATAAGTGAACATGGCTAGTCCAAGGCAGGAAAGGGGCATGTCTCCAATATTCACATCTGCTCCGCTTTTGAGAAGAACCCAAATGATTCTGCCGATTAAGTTTAGTCTGGAAACATGGAACAACATAATGTACTCGATAATGTCGATTAAAACATGACTTTTAGCGGCAGGACAGTGACGAAAAAATATGGCCGATGATGATAATACTGCAATAAAATTGAATTAAATGTCTTTACTTTATAATGTAGATAATACAATTAAAAAAGGCAAGGTCTGCTCTGATGACGGATCTTCCATCTAACCATGTGTAATAGTAGGCCTAAACATAAAAGTAAGATAAAAAGAAATATAGAAATATAGTAAATATAGTATTAATTATAATTTAAGAAATCAAACTAAAAGTATAGTGGATCCTTATTAGTATAACAAAAATTGAGTCTAGTTGTCTAGTCTTAGTGTCCGTAGTGTCCTTATACAGCCTTATACAGGAGACCAGGGTTTGATTCCTGCCACGATTAACTATCCTGACAGACGTTCATCGGTCTTTCTTCCTGTTGTATAGGACTGGTGAATACTGGGATAGTTCTTTCACAATAGGACACAACTATCTCCGTCCATACTATCCAAAACACCTAATAAAACAATATTTCAATATTTCAATTTATTCAATTCTCATTACCTCATTCATCAATCACTGACGCCAATATAGTAAAATACAATGAAATAAGATAGAATAGATCTTAGGTATCAGTACAGTGTATGTATTGCATTAATAAACCAATATAAATTGTAATAAATAATGACAGTAATAGATGATACCATATTGCATTACGTGTCTATGGAAGTGCTGCGTTTCAATTGAAATAACTATCTTTAATATTATTAGGAGTGCTATCCAAATATATATATATATATATATATATATATATATATATATATATATATATATATATATATATATATATATATATATATATATATATATATATATATATATATATATATATATATATATATACATGTATATATATATATCTCAAACCCAGATAACCAATTAAATTGGGCCAGGGGGAGTTTCCACCAGTTTTTCTAGGGCAGACTTCTCATATCAATCGGTTCCTGCCAGTTCTGACTTCTTCCTCCTCTTCTTCACTACTGCTAGGCCTATCCTCTATTTCTTTTTCTCTTCCTACGAGTTCCCTCCATCATTCTCTATTCTCCCACCATCTCTCGTCTTCCACTTCTTCCCATTTTTCTCCTCGGTTGACTACCCTGAACTTGACTCACTCCTGCCACCTTTCTCTTGGTCTTCCAACTCTTCTCTTAGCTCCATTGTTTTCTGCTATCTCAAACATTGCTCTCAGTTTTTGATAAATTAAAAACAGCTAAAATTGTGCCATTGCATAAAAGTGGTAGTAAGCAACTTCTAGATAATTACAGGCCAATATCTCTCCTTCCCGCATTCTCCAAAATATATGAGAAAATAGTATTCAAGAGATTGAAACGTTTTCTCGACAACAATAACGCATTAGTCGAGGAGCAACATGGTTTTAGAAACGGGAAAAGTACATCGACTGCAATTTATTCTCTTACGCAATCTGTTTTAAAATCAATTGACAAGAATGAACATGTACTCAGCATCTTTTGTGATTTATCTAAAGCTTTTGATCTTGTTCAACACTCACTCATCCTGGAACAATTAGAGCATTATGGTATCAGAGGAATTGCAAATGCATGGTTTAGGTCCTACTTAGAGGGAAGACAGCAAGCAGTGGAAATTAAATATCAGAATTTCGTCACAGGAAAACTGGGAATGTATTTATCGCAAATCGGGAACATTTCTTGTGGGGTACCGCAAGGAAGTACATTGGGCCCTTTAATTTTTCTAATCTATATAAATGACTTGCCCAAAAATGTAAGTTGTCCCCTTGTCGATGTAGTACTATTTGCTAATGATACAAATGCCATTGTGAAGGCCAATTCAATTGAAGATCGGCTTAGAAAACAAAGCAAACAACACGGTGATACTACTTTCCAATTGGTTTACAACCAATATGCTAATTTCCTGAATCGGAAAAAACGAACCTTATACATTTCAACTCGGAAAACACAAATATAATGCAAATACAAACTGATAACGAAATAATTCGCTTCTCAGTCAGTACGAAATTTTTAGGGGCTTCAAATAGACAATAAACTAAAATGGAACGAGCATATAAATTATGTCAACTCGAAACTCAGCTCAGCTTGTTTTATGCTTAGAAATCTTTAGAATAGAATAGAATGTCTTTATTTATCATGTACATACAAACGTCATACAATCAAAAAGGGCGAGGTTCAATCACATGACCGTTCTTCCACCTAACCTTATCAAAGACATCAAATCTTAATACACTTAAAATGGTTTATTTTACATATTTTCATTCAGTCATGAGCTATCAGAGATGGTTGAGCAGGTAGACATAGTGGAGGTAGTTAGCGATCATTGTATGGTGCTAATGGAAGTGGACAGAGGCATGATACGGGAAAGCTGCAGAGATAAAAGTATTTGGCAATATTCCAAAGTAGACAAGCTAGGGTTGGAATAGATGATGTCTAAGAGGTTTAAGGAATGGGCAGAAAAGGGTGGGGAGACTGTAAATGATATATGGCAAAGGTTCATCGAAATAGTGGAAGATAGCAAAGAGTTTATACCAAAGAAAAAACTGTGCAATAATCCAGATCCCATATACTGGAATAAAGATATTAAAAAACTCAAGAGAAAGTGTAGGAGTTTATATAAAATGAGAAAAGGAAGTGAAATTGAAGGGATAAGGTTTAAGGAAGCACTTAAGAATCTGGTCAGAAAAAAAAGGCAGCGTATGATAGATTCATGGTTAATTTACTAAAAACCGACGAACACAGTAGGTCGACTAGAGAAGTGATTGATAAATTCTATGGGTACATACGAAGAAAGGGTGGAAATAAAAATGGAATATCAGGATTAGTGGCACAAGAGACTGGTAGGACATATAGTACTGATGCAGGGAAAGCAGAGATACTAAATAAGACATATGGGAGTGTATTTACTAGGGTAGAAGGCTTGGTAGTACAAGAAGAAGAGGATGAGGAGAAGGATAAAGAGGTGTTTAAAATCTTTAATTTTACGGACAAAGATATAGTGCTATAAAGGAACTAAAGCCACACAAAGTGGGTGGTTCGGATGGAATAACCGTAGACTATTTAAAACTAGCACAGAGGGTGATTGTACCTTATCTTAGGGTGATATTTAATGTCTCCCTTAATAACAGTCAACTACCAACCAGCTGGAAGGAAGCAATAGTTATTGGTATACATAAAGGGGGAGATAAAAAAGTGCCAGGTAATTACAGGCCAGTAAGTCTGACATCTGTTATTTGTAAAATTTTTGAGAAGTTATTATCAAGATATATACGGGTATATTGTGAGGATCAGGGTTGGTTTTACAGTAGGCAGCATGGGTTTAGAAGTAATCACTCATGTGAATCGCAACTAGCTGTTTTACTGCCGGATTTTACTGATGAGGTTGATGCAGGTGGTACAATTGACATACTGTCATTAGACATCAGTATAAGGCATTCGACAAAGTGAGTCACATAATGATTGTGAGGGCACTGCAGTCAATGGCATTATTTATTATCAACTCTTGCAGTTGCACATAAATGCGCGGTGGCAAGTTCCCTATCGATCCTATCCTATCGCCTCCCTAACCTTCTGACGGAATAGCTTCAACCAGGGGCGGATTGGCCATAAGGGCAACCGGGCAAATGCCCGGTGGGCCGGTCGGTCTGGACGTAATTTGGGCCGCTTATAATTTCTTGAAAACTTAAAAATAATTATAATTCCCAAAAATTACGAAAACTTTAGTACAACTGGCAGGCATAATATATAATAATTGAAGTTATTGTTTTTCCGCCGTCATTGATGAAATTATGATTATTTTTAATACAGCTGAAGGCACAAAGGTCGCTAAGTGGCCAGTAGGTTTAATTCAAATAGAGGAGATTAGATGAATTATTCTTTGAATTTGGGCCGCATTATTCGTGTTATTCATCAGGCCGGCCGCCTGTTGCCCGTTGGTAGGCCGCCTTGTGCGGTGGCCTCTTCAACAGAATGATTTACTTGGAAAAAAGTGGCAAAATTGCAATTTTACGAAGTACTAAGGCCACGTTGACAAAAAAATTAATAGCAAAATTACACAGAATCGTTGCTCCGAGTAGACGAGTGGGTCGCGGGCCACCGTCCGGATTCGTTCGGGATGATTCGGCGAATAACGTTGCTATGCAGAGTTATATGGCAGAAATAACAAGTAGCCGCAAATAATTTTGTGTCATGGGCAAATTCAAAACTTGGTGATGTTAGCGACGATTCGGAATCGGAGTACGAAACAGTGGTTGTCGACAACGTTTTACCCAATATTCGAATTCGACGGCGGCGAGCTGATTGTAACGAACGCACACCCGACGATCCTATCCTTGAGGCAAAGAAAAGGTATGAACTTGAAGTCCACAACGTTATATTATATGAAACGGTTGAGAGTATGCAGTCAAGGTTCCAAACAAATGGTGCTTTGTACGCCGACTTTGCCTGTCTAGACCCTACAAATTTTGAAGACATGATCAATAATTGTCCAAAAACTCGTTAGAAAAACTAAGTGGTCTCTTAGTTGAATTCGACAAAACAGCTACACCGACCGATCTTTAAAACGAGCTTCAAAACTTGGCGATAAACTGGAAAAATTTAAAATCAACAGTGCCAGAAACATATGCTTCTGCAGTGAGTTCTGCTAATAATGACGATGAATTCGACGACGAAAACGATGAAGACGGGATTATTGACAGCAATCGAAACAACAACGATAGTGCAGCTGCAAATCGCTCGTGCAGATCGTGTAAAAATTGTGCCCAGTGCGTTTTCCAACTTCTTAGATGGTATAATTTATTCAGTGAAGCTTATAAGACCATTTTCCTGGCATGTAAACTGTTATTTTCACTGTCTTCGATACAAGTAGCATGTGAAAGTAGCATGTGAAAGAAGCTTCTCAACTCTCAAATTTGTAAAAAAAAAACGACTTTGCAGCACCCTTACACAAGAACATCTTGAAGCTTTTATGTTAATGGCCAGCGAAAAATCAATACTAACACATTTGGACAACGACAACATTATTGACAGGATCGCTGCGAAAAGTAGTTTGTTAAGAAAGAAGTTACTTCTATAACTGTGTATACCTAGGCTACAAACCAGACATAACTTATATTGCATATTGGATGAAGGCGATTCGGTGAGATTACACTTTATTATAAAAATAATGTTCAGAAAGTAAATTCACCATAAAACCAAGGACTTTTAATAGCAATTACAATTGAAAGTCCATGATAAAACGTTTCTAATTTTTGGTCGAGGAGGGGGGGGGGGGGGGGGGGGCAATATCAACAAAGAGGCCGATGCAATGTGGGCCGCTTTTGTGCATTTGCCTGGGCTGCTTTTTTTCCCCAATCCGCCCCTGGCTTCAACCCTATTTCATCCTCCTCAAGTATACTTCTACTAAGCCCATTCCAATCCCTACCTGTCCTATTCAAGAAAGAGAACTTACCGACATCTAATCTAGCCCCCTTTATAACTACTGCTCTATCATGACTTTGCCTACCCCCATACCCTGACTCATTCCTTTCAATCAACCTATTCAACTCTCCCCAGCCCCCTTCTCCTTCCATTACCCTGAAGAAATTACAGATCCGATCCTCCTTTCTCCGTATTTCCAATTCCCGCCATCCCAAGTCCCGGATCATCTCAGATGGACTCTCCAATAGTCTCCATTAGAGACATGTCTCCATTAGACAGTAGAGTCGTTGATTGGATAAAGGAGTTCCTCAGAGAGCGATTTCAAAGGGTAAGAGTCGGGGATGCGGTCTCAGCAGTAACAACCATTACATCAGGTGTACCGCAAGGTAGTGTTATAGGCCCATTACTGTTCCTTATACTAGTGAACAGTCTCCCGGAGGGTATGAAATCCACTGTCCGAGTATTTGCGGATGATGCAATAATATACAGGAGTATAAAACATAGAGAAGACCGTCAGGAGCTCCAAAACGACATTTCAGCATATGTAGGGAGGCTGGCATTGATTGGTCTGACGGTGAACAGCAAAAAAAGTGTATCACTATTGGTGGGGAAGGGAAGATCAGAGGCAGGAAAATTTGAGTATAGGATTGATGGAGAGGTGGTGGAGAGAAGGAGTGAAGTAAAATATCTGGGGGTGATAATTGACTCTGAGTTGAAATGGTCAAAGCAGGCAGAGGCAGTAACAAGAAAAGCATACAAACGACTGCACTATGTGATGACTGATGAGAATACTAAAAAATAGTAGTAAAAAAGCTAAGGAGAAAGCTTACTTAACACTGGTGAGACCAGTACTAGAATATGCCTCAGCTGCCTGGGATACCAAGAATAAGGACATAGTACAGAAAATAGAAAAGGTTCAGAGAAAAGCTGCCAAATTTGTGAGAGGAGGAAAATGGATGACGAAGGTTACTACCCGGAGACTTATAAAAGATATGAAACAAGCAGAGTTGAAAGAGGAACTAAGTAAGCGGAAAGTAAAAACAAGTGGGGGAAAGGCTCAGTTAGCTGAATGCCTGCAGCAGATGAATATGAGTAAGGGGGAGGAGGAAGGGTGGGCAACAGTTACCAGCTATAAATATAAGAATGGTACAGACATGGTAAGGAAACTCAAGTGGGAAACGCTTGTTGTGAGAAGGAAGGCGGCTAGACTGGTAGCAATATATAACGCATACAATGGAGAAAAGGCATGGAAAGATATCAGATATAGGTTTGGAGCACCTAGATTTGTTAGCAGGCTAGATCATAGATACAATATTGAGAGAAAGAGACAAACAAAAAAAAATCTGAATTCAATGGTAGCTCAAGGAGTCATAGATTGGAACATGTTACCTCAAAAGGTATTTGAAGACTGGCCATCAGCTAAAACCTTCAGAAGAAGAGTATTTTAATTAGAACTAGGTTAAGGCTATAATTAAGATATTGGAACATTTACGACCGAATACTCATGTACTATCTTTATTGTATGTATTCCAAGTAAATAAAGTTTATTCATTCATTCATTGAGTTCTGGGGTGATGCTAGTAATGTGAACGATACTTTTAAGCTGCAAAAGACAGCAATTAGAATAATTATGGAATCCAATTGGAGGTCTATTTCTACATCTGTACCAACAATGCCAAGTTGTAAACCACTATTTTACGAGTTACAAATTATGTCATTGCCGTGCTCATATATATTTAAGGTACTAACATTTGTCAAAGCTAATATCCATGAATTTCCCCCCCTTGAACACAGTCACGATACTCGACACAAGAGTCTTATTAAACTAGACAAGCACTATAAAATTATTTACTAGAGAGGCTTGCATCATTGTGGATCAAAATTTTTCAATAAAGTACCAACAATCGTCAAAGAAATGCCTTTCAAAGAATTCAAATCAACTATTAAAATGTATCTTCTGAAGAACACTTTCTATTCCGTAGAGGATTTCTTGGACACTGGCTTTATCTAAAAAATTTGAATCAATATTCAAAATTACTTAAAATTATAACTAATTAGAACTAGAATTATTGCAGAACTGTAATCATCTTAAGAATTGAAATTGATTGAAAAAATCAGAATTTCTGATAGTTCCAATCAGTACCAATTTTAAAATGAAATGTATTTCCAACTTGAACTTCACAATTGAACAAACATCAGCTATTGAAAGCTGATATCACCTGAAATTTGGAGTTCAAAATTAAAGAATCTATTTTCATCTATTGGAATTATACCGGCACAGTAGCCGAGTGGTAAGCTCACTTGCTTCGTGATCCGGGAGGTGAAGGGATATATCGGACCCGGTTCGATCCCCGCCACCGTCCATCTTTACATGGGTTTTTCGTGGTTTCCCTCTGTAGTCTAGGCTAATGCCGGGATGGTTCCTACAATATAGGCCACGACCGCTTCCTTCCCACTATCCTTCCCACTACCCATAAAAAACCTTCATCTCATCATCCCATCATCTCATTCATCATTCATCCGACACCAATAGATCTTAGTAATCATTATAGTGCGTCATCAAACCCCCCCCCCCAAAAAAAAAATTGGAATTATTTTGATCAACTCAAATATTATCATCATTATCATTTCAAATACCGGTATTACTATCATTATCATTATTGTTAATTATCAATGGATTTACTTGATATCATGTAATGTTATAAGCCACATTTATGAGTTAGAAGCTGATAATTGTAAGCTGATAATTGTAAGCTGCTCACCATTCCGATTTCCTCGGAAGAGGGTTAAAGGAATTATTGAATAAATAAATAAATATTCTCTCCTTTTCCATTCTCCGCAAATGGAAGAAATTGAGAATTCTATTCTCATCAAAAATATATGACTGAAAAAATTGGCCAGACAATCACACGTCTTGAATTTGGATTATAATCGGTCTAGCAACGATGAAACATTTTTCCTTCCCAGTATCATTGAATTGGCTGTCTGATTAATAAAAGTATGTAGTCGGCAACGTGCAGTACTACTGTAAATTGAACACAGGATGGTACTAGCACTACATTACTAACTAAGAGAATAATAATTGAATGAAAGAATGAAAACTAGGGATTTAAAGCACATCAACAGTGAGGTCATTTAGCGTGATGATAGAATTATGTCAAGTCCTACTGTAACAATAATTATATTGCAAACTTTATAAACAAGTATATTTAAAAAAAAAATGCTGTAGCCGGAGAAGCAAATATCTTTATTCAAAATGTTTGGAACATAGTTGTATACCAGTATGGTATGTAGTTAGTTTCAGTCGATTTGTACTTGTAATTTAGTAGTTATCATAGGCAGCGACTCACTTTATGTGACTTGCCAGCCATGACAATTACTCTACGTACAAAATCGACAAACACTACAAAAAATGTAATTCTTGAAGTCTTTTAGAAGATGCAGTGATACGAGAAGTGAGTTCTTTGTATTGTTCACTATATTTATTGTTTGCAACTAAATGTATTCTATGTAATCCCTGAAATTGTATTTTATGAATCAGCCTATCGGTATATATTTTTTTATGTATGAATCAAAAAGGTCAATAAAACTAAATTTATTTTGTTTTATATTCTGTCAGTTAATGATACATGTCTTATATCCAGGTACTCACAAGTATTATATTGACTGAAATTTACTTGTTCAAAGTTCGGACTTACTTATCGATATCCTCTGGGGTCAAAGCGTCGGGATCTTCAACAGTCTCTTGTTCAACCTTCAATACTGATTTCTTGCCCTTCTTCTTGCCTTCAGCTTTCTTTCCTTTCTTTCCCTTGGGCGGCACAGGAGGGGGAGGTGGTGGCAGAACAGGAGCCAAGCTAAACAGGTACTTGCGCTTAGGTACGACAAGCGAAGTCCCTTTTTTGTTCAATCCTGAAACCAGATGTTCATCACTTATGTCTTCTAGCATATTTCTCTACCACCAGTGTGTATTATTTGGATCAGAATATGTTCATCAAAGCAAATCTGGCTAGAAAAACTCTCTGGGAACTAAGACTCTTCAAATAAACTCTTATATGAATGCACTCAATACTTATACGATGCATTCATAACTGAATTCATGCACTATTTTAACTGTGCCTTTCCTAAGAGAACGTACCCAACAAAATAGAATGCTAAGAAGAAAAGCTGGATTACACACGAGGTTACTGAGTCAGCACGTAGACTCAAATCACTGTACGAAGATACTCGCAGAAGCGCTACATGTGAAGACAAAGCAATGTACAGGCAACAGAAGCAAATCCACAAAAGAATAATCTGTGATGCAAAAAGGACATTCAATAATGACAATATTATAGAAAATTCGCAAAATAAACAAGCAGGAGCATGGAGGATAATCAGGAACCACACGACGCCAAGAAATCGAAATCCATGCTTAGAATTACACACGGAGACTGGTAACTTCACAGATCAAAGAAAATGTGCTAATTAATATCTTGAACAACTATTTTTGTGATGCTGTGACTAGCCTCCTTCGAACATCTGGGATCAAACCTTCACCTGCAGGAACCCCTATGAGTCGCTGTGCCAAAAACATGTTTCTGCTTCCCGTAAATGAAACAGAAGTTTTTAAAATTATAAGTCTGAAATGCAACAAGAGTAGCGGAGGATTAGATGAAATCCCTAGTAATCTTTTGAAAAAATGTGCTAAACATATATGTTCTCCACTGACCGAAATCATCAACTCATCCTTCACAGAAGGAGTATTTCCAGCTGCATTGAAAAAGGCTAAGATCATCCCGATACACAAAAAGGGAGCAAGTTCCAAATAGAAAACTACCGTCCAGTGGCACTATTATCAGCTTTCGCTAAAATTTTTGAAGTAGCTCTAAGCTCTCATCTAATTAGTTTCCTCGAACATCATAAACTGATGTCCCCCTGCCAATTTGGCTTTAGGCAAGGAAAGTCAACAATTCAAGCTATTTATACGTTTATTGGAGCAATCTACGAAGCCCTGGATAGTCGCCGCCAACAATAGGTTTATTCTACGATATGACAAAAGCATTTGATAGCATGAACCATCAAGTTTTAGCCAGTACGCTTTCATCGATGGGGGTGAACGGCACACCATTAGCATGGATCAACTCCTTTCTTGCAGAACGGCAGCAATATGTGGTTCTACCCACAACTGATAACACAGCCCAAGTAAGATCAGTAGGCAGAACCACTGACATGGGCGTACCACAAGGTACGGTTCTAGGACCAATTTTGTATATAATATACATAAATTACCTACCTGAGAGCCTCGGCGAGGGAACTATTGCCATCTATGCGGATGACACTAGTTATCTTATAACGGGGGACACAGAGACCACATTAGTGCAAAAAGCCAATGCTGCGACTAATAATATGACTGAATGGTGTACTGAGGCAGGACTCATATTGAATACAAAGAAAACCACATTTATTAACTTCCGGACTGCGCAACGCCACCAAGGCCGATCAGCGCTCATCCGGGTCAATGGTAAAAGTCTACAAGAGGTGGAGGAGTCAAAATTCTTGGGGATCACCATAAACCAAACGATGGACTGGTCGTCACACATCCATCAGGTAGCCAAAAAATTGTCCTCAGCACCATACCTCATGCGTAGGTTGCGAGAAATAGTGAGCCCGAGCACACTCAGAACTATGTACTTCGGATATGTGTACTCTCAGCTAGCGTATGGTATTATCTTCTGGGGCATCTCGCATCACGCTAAAAGGATCTTCAAACTACAGAAGAGGGTTATCAGAGCCATGACAGGAACCTCATGCAGGGCAACGTGCCGTCCCCTGTATCAATCGCTCCAACTTCTGACATTCCCTGCCGTGTATATAGGGTATATCACTGCATAGTCTACGCACACCAGACAGAACATATATCCAACAAGCAGATTCACAGCCACAATACCAGAACACGAGACAACTTTCATATTCTCCCCTACAAATTAGCGCTGCTCAGGAAGAGTCCGGCCTACAACGGTGTCATTCTTCATAACAAGCTCCCCGAGAAAATGAAGAGACTGACTGACGACACGTTCAAAAGTGAACTGAAGAAATATCTTTTAATAATTTGTCCATACTCAATCGATGAGTATTTGAATAATGTTGTATGACTTTGTATCAATTGACTTATTCAATAACATGTATGTGTTCAACAGAATGAATAAACATTATTATTATTATTATTATTATTAAAGAATGAATAAATGAATTGATAGCTTTATTTAAACACTTTGAGACAGATAACAGTTAGATACAGTATTCCCGGTGGTGTTAAGATTCTAATGATGATTGTAAATTTGTAATACTCACTAATATAATAATGCAATAAGTAATAAGTTAGTGATTGAATAGTTGATGAAAAGTGAATGTGAAAAAAAAAACATATTTTTTATTTTTGATATTGTTGAGGAATTTAATGTTTCAACTTGAAAGATTTGATAGAAAAGAAACACTACTGTAGGCTATCTATATATGAGATGAATGATGATACATATCATATACAGTAATAATTAGCATGATTAATATAATAATAATTAAAATGTACGTATGGATAAATGTTATGGTAAATTGTCAAGTCAGTGTGCAGGTTGACAGATCACATTGCTTCTATAGATAAGTTGAAGTCTTTCATTTTTCATAGAAGTTTATCAAAGATTGTGATCCAGTTTTGGTCAAGTAGTTGTTACATTACCACCGCCAGTATATAGATAGATGTGTGCCTATTTTTAGCTATTTTTATTTTTAGCTGTAATGTACTACAGCACAGCACCTTCATCATAGGAAATTTAAATTTGAAGTTCACTGAATAGGTTAGCAACATTATGGGAAATCAAATCTAATAGACCATTTCATAAAAGAATGAGCCATCTAGCGGTGATCGTTGAACTAGAACGGGATTATGTTACCCGAGTTTGAAAGTCCCATACTACCAATGCTATTTAGCTTGTTTGATTTATATTATTGTGCGTTACAGTGAACGTATTACGGTAAGTTATGATATGATAGTAGTTCCAACATTTATATGTTTACTATATACTGAGAGATTTACACACTGTCAGAGTGAGTAAGATGAGAGATAATGCAAGTTTTATATCTTGGTGTTTTGCCTTTAACCATGTGGATAAGCAGGCTGACTTTTTGAACAGGGACTAAAACTCCCAGAATGCAATACCAGCGATTTCGGCTGCTAGGAGCACAGAGGAGGCGTGATGCGCCTGCGCACTGAATTCTTGAAAGGGTCTATTGAAAAAATAGATCAATCACAGTCTGTCCAATCAGATGCCAGTGTTGGCCTCATCTCTCAATGCTCCCCTCGTTCACATTACGCAGAACTAACTAGTGCTGCCTCCAAAAAAAAGTGGTATATTAAATAATCATACCTCGTTTTTTGCCTTTTTTGCATTTTAATGCTTCCAACTGTCGCATGTACTGGGCCATAGCTGCATCGTCATCAATGTCTTCCTCAACTTGATCCAGGTTGGCCACAGACTGTCTCGCCAACCATTGCGGAGCTGAAGTTTCTGTTAAGCATTCACTCGTTGGGGGGAGGAATGCGTATTCCCAACGCTTGACTTTATTCATAATGGCCAAGTATCGTGCTAGAGCCATGTTCAGCGGAGTAAAACCTTCATCGTTCACCTGGTTGACGCTGACGCCATCTTCTAACAAGATCTTTAGGATGACAATCTGATCTCCAGCCTACGGAACATGAAGAAAAAAGTTGATATATTCTCACAAACCTTTTAATTATGTGCTGTTACAGAATGTTTTATATTAGTTTAGTAGACATTCCAGTGCTAGTATGCATGTTGATACATTATTCTGCCATCCAAACGTTATTTGATGCTTCAGTAATCATAATATCACAATAGAATTATGTAAAATGATAAAAGAAATGATTCAGTGGATGGTCATTATTCAATGAGATGTAATAAGATATTTGTTTTCACCTTGCATAACAATGAGATATATTTATTCAATATATTTCACATATCTTATATTATATTTCATGATTTGACTTTCCATATATATATATATATATATATATATATATATATATATATATATATATATATATATATATATATATATATATATATATATATATATATATATATATATATATATATATATATATATATATATATATATATATATATATATATATATATATATATATATATATATATATATATATATATATATATATATATATATATATATATATATATATATATATATATATATATATATATATATATATATATATATATATATATATATATATATATATATATATATATATATATATATATATATATATATATATATATATATATATATATATATATATATATATATATATATATATATATATATATATATATATATATATATATATATATATATATATATATATATATATATATATATATATATATATATATATATATATATATATATATATATATATATATATATATATATATATATATATATATATATATATATATATATATATATATATATATATATATATATATATATATATATATATATATATATATATATATATATATATATATATATATATATATATATATATATATATATATATATATATATATATATATATATATATATATATATATATATATATATATATATATATATATATATATATATATATATATATATATATATATATATATATATATATATATATATATATATATATATATATATATATATATATATATATATATATATATATATATATATATATATATATATATATATATATATATATATATATATATGTATATATGTATATATATAAATATATATATATATATATATATATATATATATATATATATATATATATATATATATATATATATATATATATATATGTATATATATAAATATATATATATATATATATATATATATATATATATATATATATATATATATATATATATATATATATATATATATATATATATATATATATATATATATATATATATATATATATATATATATATATATATAAGATTTTGAACATTGTTTCAACATGTTTTGTAATATCTAATTTGGAGGAGAATTTAATGAAATTAAATGAAATGAGTATAAGTTTTGACTTCTGAACACAATATTATCACAAGTACATTTCTTTCGCAAGTTACTCCTACACTCAGTTAGAATAATAAACGAGTTATAAATCAGTTTGATAAAATAAATTCTGTCCGACTTACCACTGCCATCATGACTCCACCATTTCCTCTTGCGTCGGACAAGTTACTATCGATAACTCTGTCTGCAGCAAGTGAGTGGTAGACATTCCTTTCGTTTCCGTCGCCACAAGCACGTAAAAACGCCTGGCCAATTTTCTCGTGGATTCCTGCCTGTCGGAAATCTGATCGCTTTTGCATTATAAGGGCACTTACATCGTATGTTAAATGACGTTCAAAGCGGCGATTTTGGAATACTGCTCTTAAGACATCCATCATGTATGGCTCATTGTTCCACGCCAGAAGATGAGTCGCATTTTCTGCCTACAATCACATGAAACAGTTGGTAGCAATAGCAATAGTTGGTACAAACTCATGTGATGGATGTATAATCATGAATAAATAAGTAACTGAAGTAATTGATGGTATTACTGGAAAGTGGGAGTTTATTTGCAAAAAATCAATTTGTGATCTATCATTTATCTCTCACATCGTCCATCACAAATCTATATTCATCACTGGTATTAGCTATTTATACTATCAAGTGTAACCATAATATAAATGAATTCATCGATATGATTTCTTGTTCTAATCACAGTAGTTCTGCTAATTATTCACATTTTAAACTAAACACAATAAACAGAACTCATCAAAATAAATTTTTCTGAATGGTTATTTCCATTGTTAAGGAAGTTCTCATTTTTTAGTTGTTATATTTTATTTGAAATAATAAGCTCATTTGGAGTTTACTTTTCTTCAACAACATTTTCTTGTAAAACAATCAGAAAAACAGCATGTTTCAATTAGAATTGCCACTTCACATGACGACGAAACATTAATATTGATTATTGACTGTACTATATCGAAATTTTGAATCGTTATCTAATACAAAAATAAGAGATTGGAAGTAATAAGTCTTGACCATGTTTTAAAGATAATTTTGAGTACCGGTACTGGCCAATGCTAGGGTTTTGATTGAGCTGTTCCCTTCACCATGACTATGGACTGAAGCTGCGCTAACTCGGGAGAAGGAAATTATTGACAGGTAATATGTCAATTATTGTTTTGGAAGGTACAATTTTAAATATTTGAGAGTTGTTGTTACCGTACTTAGTTACACCTTATTTCAGATACTCACAATTTCTAAATCAACATTAATATTGAATTACGGTGAAATCTCGGTCTATCATTTTTTATGACCTCGCTGTCGATGCGTCGTAAAACCCTAATATTCATTCATTCCAAGGGACCAAGAAAAATGAACCATCTATGCAGGAACATGATCCATCCAAGAAATTTTCACTTTGGTTATATGGGGCAAGAGGAAATTAATGATGGAAGTGGGAAAACAGCGAATCTGGGAATGATGCTTTGAGCTTTTACTCTACTCAAACATGGCATATTCCGATTGGATATTGAATCAAAGTCCTAAAATATCAAACTTTTTGTAAATATAGAAATAGGCCTAATCAAATCAATATCGAAGAATCGGCAACCCTAGTTTTGAGGTATCATATCTAGTCACATAATACAGTCCTGAAACAAATGAATTAGGTACATTCAGCTACTCAGACTTCTGAATGGAAGAGTGCTATCAGGTATACGAGCCATTATAAAAACAAACTTCCAGTGGAAAGTTCTATTTCTTAAAAGAACAACGAAAACTTAAACATTTTTACAATTCACATTTCTAGTTTAAAAATAACGAGTTCATCAAAATACTGAATGAAAACAAACCCAGTATTTTCCAGTATATGAAATGAGACTCTTCATTGCACTCATCAAAAAATTGAAACTGCTTTGTTCTTCAAAATTAGATTGTCTGCAAGCTACAATTTCGCAAATTACACAAAACAAATACGTATGTAGAATAACTTGATCTCACAAAGTCATTCTTTACCTAAATAATAATGATAATAAAAATATACTTTATAATCAGAGACTACATAATATATGCAGCATGATAAACGTCAGAATAGCTACAATGTTATAGAAGTAACACTTCAGTTATAAGATACCAGTGGCGGCCGGTGGCATGAAAAAGTGGGGAAGCCAGGAAAAGCGGAAAAGGGTACCCCCGCGGAGAGGCTATCGTAGGTAACCCTGCAGATCGGATTTTTTTTTCAGTAATTCAGCATTCACGCGCCGCCTTTTTTATCACCGCTACGCGCATTTTAAACTTCAAACAGTATGAATAATTTATTATGAAATAGCAAAACAGGCGTTCATACAAAAGGTTGGAATGCCACTGAACCCAAATAATAATTCTTATTATTTCGTGCTTTAAACAGCTATTAACAAGAAATGTTCTGGATAAAAAGTGATGAAAAAAAAATATTATCATAGAAAATAAACATCAACGGTCGGTGAATAATGTGTTTATCTGTACGATCAACGAATTCAATTTTCTAAAAAAGAAACTTTTTATTTTCAAGAGTTCTTCCAATTATCTCATTGTACTGCTTAGTGCTTATTGTGTTATATTTCTTGTATCACGTTTGATATGATGTATTCATAATTTCCACATACGTGATTTACGCTCTGTAATTATGATTTTCAAAAAAATATTCCACTAAAATATTATTAATACTATCATTACAATTGCAATTTCAAATAATTCCTGTCTGTATTTGATATTGGTAAATATAGACTCAAACTATTTATTTTTGCGAGTGCATATTATTTAATAACATATGTGGTACTGTATTTGTTGCTTTTAATTGCTGTACGTTGTTGGGATACACAGCACGGGCATAACTTGAATATCAGTTCTGTATATTCTCGTCACACTCCCTGCAAGAACATAGAATCAAACGTAGAATAGTCAGTCTACTTCGGAAATCTCCACTGCAGTTGATATGTCGCAAACCAAGCCGAGAGGCCGGCCTCCAACGTTCTTTTTTTCAGCACATTTCAAACCCCAGAACGGGGGGTGAGGATTGCTGGATTGAAGAGCATCGCCATACGTCACTCGTTGGCTATGTCTATCTCGGAGACACGGCCTCCACTCTAAGCGGGTCCCGTAACTAACCCACGTAAGAGGTAGTTGCTATGTATAGCAATAGTCCATGCTCTTCGGGCAGAGGGCTTCATCAATTATTCAACAGTTATCAATGATGATAACGAAGAGGATTTCGTTTTATTAATAACGATCTTTTTTTCAATTTATGGTTAGGTGGTAAGCCTTCCTGAAATTTTAGGGGAGGCCGTGCCTCCCTGGCCTACCCTCAGAAACCGCCACTGTAAGATACTTACATACTTAGCTCTTCTTCTGTCCATAAAAAAAATCTAAAATTCTTCATCAGAATTAATGTATTGACCCTTGACTTGAATAAGTTAACATTTAAGATTAACTTTATGTCCTTTTGTAAGTGATTATATAAAATTAAAATAGACATAGAATGATGCAGTGATGTAGTTATATACAGTGGCATAACTAGGAATTTTGGGCCCCGGGGCAAAGGACTCACATGGCCCCCCTCCCCCCCAAGTAACTATATATCAATTCAAATGAAGAAATTTGGATATCTTTCGATTCCTTATGCCTATTCTGAACCAGACACTCACCCTCAGTTTCATTCACATGGCAGACTCAAATTTTCAACATTACCGGTATTTATAATTTGAATGGACGTAAAAATACATTTATCTTTGGAAGCTTGGATATTTTAGTGTCATTTTGCTGCTGAATCTTTCTTTCTGTGCACCACTTGAACACGGTTTATTGAGGAAATAATCAGTACAGTCTATCATGACTTCACAAACCACATGTCTACACTTGTCCCTCCCGAGACACTATACTAACTAATTCATTGTTCTCAGTCCTTCAGCAAATATTAAAAATACGAGAGAAATTAGTATTAAAAATACATCAGTGGGTCAGTAACGGATATAATTCATTTGATCATGTGTCATATTCACAATAATCAATACCGCATCAATTTCTGAATCAGCTACATTCTGCAACTGTTCAATAATCCTTCGGTGGCACGTTGCGTAAAAATATTCCACTCGGGATCGTGTTCCCAACGAAAACCGATTTTAAGCTGTACAACTTACATTGTTGAACGCAACTATATTTTCAGTACTATGAGCTGCTACTTTGGACAGGCCCCTACCCCCCCCCCCCCCTCCTCTCAGGCCACTGTTCATCTGTTGCTCCCATGAATAAGGTAATAAATATTATGAAGTCAGTTATTTTTCAAATAATTGCAGATAATACTAAAGAGTATTTTTTTCAATCATATAAATAAGTTCATTATTTTTCCATAATCATTGAACGTATTTCTGTTGATATAGCATGGGCCTCGAGGCGGCTGCCCGGCTGCCTCTGCGGTAGTTACGCCACTGGTTATAGTTAAAATGATGTAGTTGTTGGTAGGATCTCACGGTTTCAACAGGTTGAGGCCTCGCAAGGGAATTTGTATACTGGTGGGCTAGTCTAACCCTGTCAATACTGTAGTCAGTGTTGTACTGGTACTTCATGAATCATTCTGCGTTAGAAATTCATATTGTATAATTAGTACATTTAGTAATCTGTATCTGTACAAATATTTCATATTTGTTTTGTTCCCAAATGGGAGGGGGGGGGGGGTTCCATAAAACTATGTATTATAATGTATTGTGTTCATCATGTATTATATACCTACTGTGCACTAAACAGGAAATGAAAAACAATCAATCTAATCAACTTCATAATATTCATTTTAATTTTGGGTTATACTTATAAATGATTTCCATGTTGTTTCTTCTCTAACTCAATCGTATGAAACAATCTTTCAACCCTTTAGACAATTTAAAAGAGCAGATGAGCAGACCTAGCCCAAATGGTACTGAATGTAGTGGAAATTTAAATAAAACTAGTGTGAAGGGTTTGACAATGCATACACGTTGAAACTTACTTTGTCTTTCTGCAATGAAGTGTTCAAGTCTTGGTGGGCATCCGCCCCAACATCAGTGTAGATCTCCCGTTTGTTGTCACGGTCGAAGAAAGCGCCCGCATAGATCTTATTGTGGAAGAGCAAGCTCTGGCGGTCATATATAGCTGGATTGTACACACTGACTTCGCCTTCTTGATGGTCATGCAAGTTGGTATTGTCTTCAACTTCTTCGCTGATGGTAGAAAGTCGTCTCGGCCGAGACGGCTGCTTTGACATGTCGTCCATCACTTGAGCTGTAAAAACCTAGATGAAAATAGAAAAACCAAGGCATTATATTCTCTCAACACATTCCTCCTTCTTGATGGCACATTTCAAGTTCCCCTACCACTCACAATTATAATTACGTTTTTTCAATAATCACACTCAATCCCTCAAGCTCCTTATTATCATCTTCACCTTCATTTTAATTAGCATTAGTCTTATATGTATAATATCACTATATTCCATTACTCTTTTATCATTGTTAATTGGTTTTATTATTATTATTATTATTATACCCAACGAATGTAATCGTAACACAAGACTTGGAATGTTAGAGTTATACAAAATTCCTGCCTATAATAACAAACATGGGAAACGGCGTTTAGAGTATGCGATACCTATATTATTCAACGAAATACCTCTCGGTCTGAGAAAGTTGGAAAAATATCAACATGTTGAAACAGAAATTAGGAAATGGTTAATTAATTATACTAATTTTGAAAATGATTGATCCAATTGAGCAGTGGGATAGACTTATTAGATATTTATTGAATTATTCTTGTGCATCAACTTTTTATGTCTTTAGCTGTGTGGATATAATTTGTATTCTTGATGTATAATGATATATTAATTTTTCAATTTCATGTATATATATATATATATATATATATATATATATATATATATATATATATATATATATATATATATATATATATATATACATATATTCGATTTTGTATTCCTTAACTATTGAAAAGTTTTCATTTATTTTTTCCTTGTATAATTTGAGAGTTGTGAAAACAGAAATAGATGATAGACACATGTTGTATTTCAAGTAGGCCTAACCCTTGATTTATTTGACAGTGAAAAAAAGTAAACACTTAGTGAACTTGTTTCATTGTTTCATGATATAAACCCGATTTTTGTCCAAGCTATTAATTTAATTTCTCATCCCACAGATAAGCCTTTTTGGCTTTGTGGAAGAGCGTATTGATTAATCTTGTATGTATGTATTATTTGAATCTAATAAAAAAAAAAAATTAAAAAATGCTTGTTATGCTGACAACTTGCAAAAGCAGCTTAGCAAAGTTTTGTACAGAATTTGTAAACTGTTTCTAATTTTCAATAATTTTTTTTAAAATTATTATCCTCTTATCATTATTATTATTATTATTTCATTCTATCAATTCATTTCTTTAATTAATTTTTGATTGATTTTTTTTTTTTTAATTTTGTAATTAATTTCTTCAATTAATTAGCCCAATTAATTATTTTCATTTCTATTAATTTCTATTAATTATTGAAAGCACTTGATAATGTTGGTGTTAGAGGCTCTATGTTGGATTGGTTTAAGAGTTATTTAACGAATGGGACTTTTTTTAGTAAAAGTTAACAATAAATTCAGTGATATTAAAACTTGTGAAAGTGGCATGCCACTAGGTTCAATTTTGGGACCAAATCTTTATTTAATTTATGTTAATGATATGGTAAATTGTCTTGTGAATTGTAAGGTTTTTTTGTATGCCGATGACACTGTCTTATTGTCAGTTCATAAAAATTTAAAGATTGCAGAGTGCAATATGCAAGCAGATTTCAATAATATTTCAAAATGGACTCACGACCATAACTCAGTGATAAATTCAAGCAAAACTAAAATTATCCATATTTGTTCCCCACTCAATGAATTCAGACTTGAATCTGTTGATACCATTTATCATAATTATAGCTGTCTTCACAATTCAATAGGACTAAGTGAGGTGAGGTGTAATTCTTGTACTGATAAAATAAATGTTGTGGACAGTCACGTATATTTGGGTATTACAATTGATGAATATTTCACTTGGAAGGATCATATAGACAGCTTGTGTAGAAAATTAAGGGCTTGTGCTCTTCAATTATTTAATTTAAAATTTGTTTTACCATTTCAAATCGTTTAATATAAACTGCTATGGCTGAGTCTCTGATTTCGTACGGCTCACTCGCATGGGGCAATGCTTCATCCAACTATTTAAATAAAATAGCTTCACTTCAAAATAATATGATCATTTCTATTGCACCACTTGATTTAAAACTGAGATTGAATAATAAAATTGAATCTCTGTATCAATATTCTATGCTACTGCCTGAACAAAGTCTATTCTTGTCTAAATTCATAAAAAATTTCTATTTTTCAGATGATTTCAAAATTCTCTATACAAACACCTCAAACACCAGATCAAATAACTTCATTAGCTAGGTAATTCCCCGCTATAATAATAAGCATGGTAAAAGGCGGTTGATGTACGCTATTCCATCTATTTTTATTTCTGTTCCTCAACATCTATTGAAACTTCAAAACTTAAGTTCTGTCAAAAAAGAAATCAAGTGCTGACTTTTAGACTCCTTGATTGGTACTCTGTAATTATTTTCAAATTGATTTTTTTGTCACTTAATGTGTAATTCGTATCCACCATTATCCTATTTTTTCCCATTATTCTATCTTTCTAATTTAATTAAGCGCAATGTTATTTTTTATATACAAATGCAGTGTTCGCTTCCTTCGTTTTATTATTCTCTGTCTAATCCACAGATAAGCCTTGTGCTAGGCTTTGTGGACAAGTGAACCTAATGTTTCATGTAAATGAATGATGATAATAATAAACAACCTATATTAATATATTATTATTATTTGTATCTCAAAACTCCAATTACATGTCAGGAAGTTTTGGTTCCAATCAATCACCTAGTATTATACTGAATTATTTTGTAGTTATAAGTATCAATCGTATGTCTAATAGTCCCATATTTTTCCCAACAAGAAATTTTGCTATTGTTTCATAATAAAACCATACATATATTCTCTCAATTTCTTATGTCAAAAGAAAATTTATATATTTTAAAATTATATCAATGAGGAGAATGAAAAAAACTCATATATGTATTGTTATATTGGCGCATTATACTATCATTGGAACTCGTATGATTCACAAAACTAAATACGCCATCACTATACCTGTAATTACTTTGTATCAGTTATGTTTTTCATGTGTTATCATTAAAATGTAAACCACAGATAAGCCTGTTTACAGGCTTTGCAGAATATTGTGAACTTTTCTGTATAATCTTGAATTGACAAATAAAAAATCTTGAAAAAAAAAGTTATTATTATTATTATCATTATTATATTATTCTCTTATTATTATTAATCTCTGCTGACAAGTTGCGAAAACAGCTTAGCGTAGTTTTGTACAGAATCTGTAAACGGTTTCTAATTCCCAATAAAAAAATTTAAAAATTATTATTATCAATTGAATGAAGGTCTGGGTGGAAGACCACTTTCAATAGTGAACCCTGCCTACTTTGAGCAATCATTGTGTATGTAATATTTTATTACATTATATTATACAAAATTAATATTGATTGAATAAAGACTTAAATTACAATATAAAATAGGTCTATGATACAATTAATCTTGTCCATTACAAACCAGTCTTAGAAAATATGATTGCTGAAAAGATTTACATTTCTTTCTTCAAGTTGGGTTGAGCCAATGGGTATATATAAAACCATATTTTTGCAATTCAGCATTCTTTTTTTAGCCATACGAGGTTTATCGTAATCACTCGGAGATAGTTGCCGTGAAAACTTGGAAACACATCAGTTTTGAGTGAGACATTTCTGAGTTTTTACTAGCTCTAGGCCTATATAATGTTTTAAACATGAGTGGAAACAATTTTCTGCCTTATTAGCGGTGTTGAGTAGGAACTTTTGAAAAGGAACGTGATCCTAGTTTCGAGAACTTTCAAAGGAATTTTTTTTTTTTCACAGATGTACTTTCAACATTCAAGTTACAAATTTCTGGCAACCTATAATGTGCATGTGAAAGTTCCTCTAAAAAGTTCTTCCGATAACATTCAAGCATTGACTTTACATTATTTTAGAATTTCCTTCCGTTTGTTGCCAGACATCAGAAGTACCGGACTGGGCCACCGGGTAATTGGGCAATGCCCGGTGGGCCACTTGGTGAAATTATATCAAAATGGGTCGATAACCTGTAAATATGTTTTGCTGCTTCGTACTGTTGTTTCACTCCAACATTTTACTTTCCTCCAAAGTTTTTACTGAATAATATTATCTGGTGGAACAACATCAGTGTGAATAAAACACTGACCCTATAGCCGAGCATTTCTAAAATTTTCAAAATATAATTACAGTGAAACCTCTATGCACCGTTCCCGGATCTATCGTTTTCCTGCTTGTATCATTCATTTTTTGTAACCCCACTCCCATATAATCAATGCTAAATTTTCCAGGATGGATAGTTTTCCTGGATGGATGGTTTTATTTTCCTGGTCCCTTGAAAAACGATGGATAGAGGTTTCACTGTAGTAATTTTTGATAGGATATTTTTGTATTTACAAATGTAATTAAATTCGTTTTATTGTTAGTAAGTATAATCTTGTTAAATTAGGTACCACTGGAATAAATAGGATACAAACATTCAAGATGGTGATCCAATTAAAATTAGGATTTTTATGAGAATATTGTTTGATGAATCAAATTTTGAAATACATGCATTTAATTTAGCTTTTATTTGGAATGTGAAGTGCCAGTCACTCAAGTCTTCCCATTACCAACCTCAAAAGTCATCTCATCTTAAACCCTTTCTATAATCTAAATGAGTATCTTATTTAAAGCAACTATCCTTGATTGTGTCATTTGTGCTGTTTTGTGTTGCACTTATGCATGACTATTTCCAAGTTTAGTTCAAGTTTTAGTTTGTATCAATCTGACGAATCCTATATTAATTTCATACTATGTATGAATCTCACGGAGAATAAGAAAGAAAGAAAGAAAGAAATAATAACTAATAATTTACAAGAAATAACCCAAACTTCAACTCGTATCCAGGACTATTGCAATTAGGCCTACATCAATAAGCATAAGTGTGGACGTCTCCTAAAAGTAAAAAAATGCCAAAAAATCATGATTTTTTTTTTAATTCCCTGCAGAGCAATGGCTTACATAGGTGTGCCACCCCCATTGAAGCAATTTGGCTTTGTTATTCGAACACATTTTGGAATTTTCTCAAGTCGCGGTACCGAATGATTATAAACTTGTGTTAGTGCCTGGGCGTGGGACACGATACAATTGGCAAAAGTGTCAATTAACTTTCTCTGGGTTGTTTTACGGCACTTCAACGACGAGGTTATTCGCGAAATTTTCTATGAGAATAGAACCAAATAACAAGACGAAGACAGACTTGAAGCAAGTGACGACAGGAGAAAAAGTTCATGATACTGAGTAATTCTCAATTCATATTAAGAAACTAACATGTAACAATTCATCTGAATGAAAATTCATTCAGCAGTGAGTTGGTAGCAATTATACGATATTATCGACACAATACAGAACATCTGCAAGAGAAGATCTGGGTCAAATATGGAAAAAATATCCTCCTATTCAACCAGATGATATTTAATCACCATTCATTCAGAAAAATATTTTTGGACCCCTGACCCTACTAATCAGAAATGAGCTCTTGGTGTATCAACGCTTTCTTGCACTATTTGCGACTATTTGTGTTGCCTTTGCCAATTCCGAATATTTCAGCAAATTCAAAGGAGTAGAGCCTACATCAACTTTTTACATTTCTGATATTAGGTCTTTTGGTAATTAAAAAAGTATGTGGATATTATATTATATGACTTTCAATTTGAAATTTGTATTATTTATTATATATTAAAATACTGGTGTTTCTACATCACAAATAATATATAGCCTATTTTATACCATTCATCTAGAAAAACTACCTACAATATAAAAATGATAGGCCTACCAATTTTTAACCAAGATCGATTGAAACCCTCAAAATGCAAGAGCATACTTCAATTAAAAAAACATGGTCAACCCTCCCCCCCCCCTATGATTGCCCCCCCATGGGTCGTTTTGTAATTTTTGCCAGTCTGGCACTGAACATCAGACATTTTCTGAGAATTGAATCAAATATTTGAAAATTCTTTAGAAATTCCTGTCTCAGAATCAGGCAGACTTATCGTCATTGGGAACGCAGATTGACAATCGCACATGCAAGTGAATACGGTAGTCAGACGATAATGACTATAGATGGTGATAAGATCTGGAATGAGGGTTCAGACCAAGTTGGACCGTCTCGGTCGAGTGGAAGCTGTTTGGTGACTGGAGTATATGGAGGGAGGGAGTACTGAGCGTTACATTTTTGTTTTATTTCATTTGCTTTTCTTGTCACTTCTCTCCTGACATATTGTCTTATTTTTTATGAACTTCCTTTTTTCTCTTTTTTGCCCAATCCACATATGCTGAAAACATCCACAAACATTGACAATTCTTTAGCAACATGAACATGAACATAGGCTCAAAATTACCTTGCTGTCGACGCGCCTTTAAATCCTATATAACATTCATTCATTCATTCATTCATTCTATGAGATGGCATGACTATAGATATATATAACCTTAACCAGATACGTTACTCCTGCAACCGATAGCGATGGTCGTTGCAATCTTGGCGGTCGTATTGGACATTTAAAAATAGAATCTAAGCAAGGCATTCTATATTATCACTAATATATGTCAAATATGGTGGACATTTCTCAGTTTGCAAAGCGTGTGAAGCTACTGACGAGACACAAATATGTACGCCTTCTTAACAAATTGAGTAACGTATCTCGGTAATATGCTATGACATGACATCACTGTTTTTTCCCTCTTGTTTCATCAATAATCTATATTTATTTCCTGCCATTCATCCACTGGAGCAACTTTTAACAAGAACTTTCTCGTTTTTTCTTGAGAAACTCCAACTTTTAAGAGTTCCTTATAAATACCAAGGAACTGGACTTTTAAAAGTTTCTTCATTTGAGGAACTTACCCTTTACCCAACACTTTTCATTAGCTCACCTGTTTTACGTTGACTAGCTTCCTGTAAGCGAGCAGCTTGATTTTTGATTCAGGTAACATGGCCAATTTGGGCACTATATTATCTACAGTTGAACACATTCGTAGAAGAGATGTTCCTCGCCAGAAGCCTATATCTTGGTGGCCTAATGGGTCCGAGAGAATACCCGGTCCATATGGCATATTTGACCTGAATAGTCCCTGGGAACATAGACATTGTTTTTACAATTGAAATTTTAGCTCTTCACATCATTCTTGGCAATTGCATTTCAGAAATAAATGTACATGGGTTACAAAGCAGTAGGCCTAAACCTATGTTTCTTCTAGGCCATAGTAGAATATGATGTGGTGTAGCCATAACTATCAGCTTTACATACTGTAACAATAAAATAATCTGGGGACCTAAAAAATTATGCATTTGCTGGTAACCATTAATGCTGTATTATTATTTATTATTTCAAATAGATGTTGGGAAAAACATTATAGTAGGAGAAATTATGAAACCAGGGTTGACATTTATCATTTTGATGCTATCTCCTTTTTTATTCCAAAATTATTGTTCGAAATGGCATAGGTCTTATTACAGTCAGATTTTCAGTTTTTTTTTTCAATTGTTGGGAACCAAAGATTATGTTATAATCGCATGACTTATGCAAGAATTTAGGTGGAGGTGCCGGTCTATATCAGTACAATTAGTACGGTAGGGCCTAATAGTATTGTGTTGACTATACGTATTATACATAATACGTAGACCTGCGTATAATACGTATATTCACCGGAAGTGCGTAAGTTTTTATAATATCAATAATAATTAATATTGATAATATTTTGAATCAATTGTGATTCAATCTAACAATGTGTATAGGCCTAGCTACCTATGGACATAAAAACATACCAATTTACCCTCACAACTTTTAGATAGTGAGTTGTGATGGTAAATCAGTACGTTTTTATGTCCATTGGTGTATTCAAATTGACAATTGGCAGATAACCTGGCTGATAAATTTAACCAATTCTTTGTCCATAGTGTAAGAGATATAATTGATAGCATATATAGAAGAGCCTAATGCAGATCCAAAAGAACTGGTAGACCGTACCACAGATGTTGACAGTAGGTCGATAGCACTACTCGAAGACTTTACAACTATCAATTTACAACAGCTGAAAAAGATTGTTAGTGGTCTACAAAACAAATCTGGGACAGAGGAGGGTATTAGTACCGAAATACTTAAGAGAACGTTTTGGAGAAGTGGTACCGCACTACTTAATGTTATCAACACCTCGATCAGGACAGGTCAAGTGCCGGAAAGGTGGCGTAATTCAGAGGTCATACCTATCCCTGAAGTTGGAAAGCCAACTATACCAGAGGAATTTGGGCCCATCAATAAACTCCCAATATATGAGAAAGTTCTAGAAAAGGTAATTTACGAACAACTGAAAGACCACTTTACGAGGAACAACTTGCTACATAATAATCAGTCCGGTTTCCGGAACAATCACTCATGTGAAACTGCATTGCAATTTGTTATAGACAAGTGGTTAGCAGAATTAGGAAAGGGAAGAGACAGAATTATAATAGCGCTCTTTTTAGATTTCAAAAGGGCCTTTGAAACTATTGATAGAAAAATATTATTAGAAAAATTATGGAAATATGGGATAAGAGGTACTGCATATCAATGGTTTGTGAGCTATCTTGAAAAAAGAACTCAATGTACAATTTATGATGATACTAAGTCTGAACGAATAGATAATAATTATGGTGTTCCACAAGGATCCGTACTGGGGCCCTACCTGTTTATAATTTACATCAACGATATTTTTGAAATCACATGTAACTCGAATATCTTTATAAAACTGTTTGCAGATGACACCCTGTTATCCTTAGCAGGGGATAATGTCATTGAAGCTACTAGAATAGTCAATGAAAGCTTAAGACTTTTAGTAGACTGGCTGAGGATGAACAAACTCAAACTAAATGTCAGTAAAACAAAGTGCATGTTAATAACAGCAACTAAAAATGTAAAAAATAAAATATTGAATGAATTTGATAAGACCTACCTAATATACAGGTGGACAATGCAGTTATAGAATATGTTCATGAGATGAAATATTTAGGGATAATTATAGACCAACACTTGAGTTTTAACAATAACATTGAATATATAACTAAAAAGATGGGGAAAAAAATTGGATTCCTATCGAGGGCTGGAAAATCATTATCACAATGTACACGAATGTTAATATTTAAAACAATAGTGCTACCACATGTTGATTACTGTAGTACATTGCTGTGGAGTGCAAGTGATTATAATATAGACAAGCTGCAAAAGCTTCAAAACAAAGCGCTGAGGGTCGTCCTCCAGTGTGACCGTTACTTACCTGTTCGTGTATTATTAGAGCGTACTGACATGTTGACAATTAGACAGAGAGTTGCACTTAATGTACTTACTTTTATATACAAGTTAGAAAAGGGAGAACTCCCAGATTATCTGAATGAAAAAGAAGGGAACAAAGGAGACCATATAATGCACATGAGGAATGATCATCGCATTAAGGTACAAAGAAAGAACACGCTAAAAGAATTACAATCAATATTCTATAGTGGTTTCAGGCTTTATAATGAATTGGATGTTGCTATTGTAAATTCTATTGATATTAATGTGTTTAAAAATGAATGTATAGTATTTGTTAAAAATAAGTTTCCTCTCTAGTTGATCCAATGTCTGTGTCAGTATGTATGAATGTAATGGAAGTAGCAGGACTGCTAAATAAATAAATAAATAAATAAATAAATAAATAAATTGTTAGATTCAATCACATTTAACTGACAATTTTTCATTTAAGCAAATTCTGACCATAGTCAAATAATCTTTTATGAAATAGATTCATAGATTGTCTATTTGAATAGGTATTCTTGTACATGATGGATCAAGAGTAGATTTTTCATGCTAGTTCTTTAATACAGCTCAACTTCTATAGGTATTTTATTATCATCATGTTCTCTTATGAGGTCAATCTTTTCAACAATGCGTGTCTTGAATATTTCAAGAAAACTGTATTACTGTCTCTTTGCTTGAAGGTCGATATTGGAGTAGATGGCTTTACTTTTATAGTAGGGAAAATTTTAATTGTTCCATTTGTTTGCATTAAAACAAATCCTAGTTGAAATAACTTGTTCCGAATCGGCGAATTGGCTATAGATATTGTAGTCAACATAGTGTTACAAGGATACATTTTAAACTCATTTGAAAACTCTTTTCTTGTTGAAGAGATTTTCAATTATTATCGATTGTTGAACTTTTTAAATGAACTTATAAACTAATGAAAATAAACTTGATTAATTATTTAAATACCAGTATTACTAATGTAACATTTTATCTTCGTTTTATTTTTTGATTATGAACACTTTGTTATTGTAAATCATTGTATCATCCAATATTATGTAATTTTTTGTAACTATATGCATGTAGGCCTATGTCAAAAAAATAGCAATTAGTGCTAAATAAACATCTAATACTGAAAAGATAGAAAAAATACCATGTCCACCTGGATCGCTATGGTGGTAGCCTATTCGAAATCGTTTTAATATTTTGGAAGCATTCCATTTTCATAGCCAAAATTGGGGAACAATGATTTTGAGTCAAGTTTCGATGTTTTTAAAAAAATGGAAAATTTTAGCATTGCAATTGTAGGGAGCAACAATATTTTCATAAGGCGGATACAATTATTGTAAATATTTTGTCACTATGGAGATTATTTTGATTTTTCTACCATAGATATGCATTTCCATTGTCACGATTTAATCATGGAATTCTGTTATGAATAAATCCGTGATGGAGCTGTTGGAAATAAAACCATATATCGTTCCAAATGAAAGCTATAAAAATGCTTAGGCCTACTGATTTTGTTTTTGTACAAAAGAGTGGGTAAGATAAATGCCTATATTCTAGATCTGCAAATAAGAAGGGTGTGGGCCTAGGACCTATGCCAGGTCGTTGGAAAGAGGAAAGCGTAGAAAAGAAACAATCGGAAAATCTTGATAAGGTTTTTGTAGGTCGTGGGCACATGCATGCTTTGCCTACCACTTAATTGATAATATATATATATATATATATATATATATATATATATATATATATATATATATATATATATATATATATATATATATATATATATATATATATATATATATATATATAATTGCACTATAGTTCAATGTTTCAGTAAAAGTTTCCCTCACTGACTACATTGTCCAATTCCAACACGCTCACATTTCAACAAAAACGTTTATTTTAGTGTCAATTGTTGACATTTCAATAACCAAATTAGGCCTATTGGCCAATTCACCCATGCGGATGTCGTAGCGTTTAGTGTTGTAGCTCGTAAATTTAGAAAATTATTATATATTATGTGTGATTTATTACCTCGAAAGTTGCTCCGTTCTTTAGCGAGAAGACACCATAGCCCTCTTTTTCGTTGGCGTACATGCTAC
Organism: Brachyptera risi; assembly: GCA_964007535.1. Classification (NCBI taxonomy): domain Eukaryota; kingdom Metazoa; phylum Arthropoda; class Insecta; order Plecoptera; family Taeniopterygidae; genus Brachyptera; species Brachyptera risi. The sequence goes on along the minus strand of OZ023327.1, from coordinate 16,978,178 downwards.
CCTCGTAAACCGACCTCTTCTTGCGACCCTCTGCGTCTGTATACCATATATACACCCCTTCTCCATGCAAACAAGTATCAATGAAATAACCATGATATGTTTGCAACCACTAGTCAGAGAGAAAACAAGACAGGTAATTCATTAAGAACATACATTTGTGAGTAGAGCAATAGAATAGTTGAGCCTATAGTCTAATGTGCTGACCTCGGGTTTGCGCCAGATTGACGATCCTTCGTTGGTTAGCCATTGCGTTTCTGGACGCTCAGCTCCGTGGCACGGTGAATTGTTTCTGGCTGCCATCTTTCAGCTCAAAACTGATTAAACTTACATATTTTCTTTATTTGATAATCTGTTTAGCTTATACACAATCGAATTAAAACCCTATTTTACCTGAATTCTTAATAAAATTATTCTCAAAACGCACAAGAAAAATACGATGTTGAGTCGATCAAAACCGTTGGCGAACTGTGAGTACATTGAGTCTACAAGTATCAGTATTATCTGGTTTTATAGATCTCTCGTTCATATTTCAACAATGACCACCGTAAATCGACTTGAATTAAACAACGCTAATTGCGGAAAACTAGATGAACTACACAACAATGGGATACGAATTGCAACTGCTGTGATAGGTCGATTTAGTGTCACGTGTTATGAAATATCATCATATTTCATAATAAAAAGAAGCAAAATTTAAGAAATTGGAAAAGTAGTCATTCGGTATTCAAACATGGGCATTTATCGTTATTTCAAGGGATTTTGTCACTTTAACTTTCTTACATAAGCCATCCATTTAGTATTAGACATTGAACACAAGAAGTTTTATCGCATGCATGCTCTCTAATGCCCATTATGCTCTTTCGAAATTGGAATGTCTTCCATGCAAAGACATTAATTTCTGTCAATATGGTATTAAAATTAATTAAATAAGTTTATTCAAATACATATTTGTTTTGGTAAATCGTTATTTTAATAATTTAGAGTAATCTATTGATTAAAAGTTTCTTTTATTCTCATATGAATATTGTTTCGTTTTTTATGACGTCACAGTATAACAGCATGCTCACGCATATCTTACGATGGCCAGGCCAGGACTCAGTATTAAATTTGCCATCCTACATGGCTCAGTCAGCTAAGGCAACGCTTTTAGGAACTAAAGTTAACGTCGGGCGTGGGTTCGAGTCTCGCATGTGCCATGGGTTTTTGTAAACATCCTTTCACTTTATTATTAATTCATGGTTTCATTAGATGAGCAAATGCGGATATTTCATCCCTCTTTTATGAAACTTTTTCTGTTCTTTTTTCTTCTTTTTTTTTGTAAGCACTGCACAGGTCGCACGGTTTGACTGATCGACATGAAACTTTTTCTGAACACTTAGACTCATCCAACTTAGAACTGTATAGTTTTTGAAATATATCGACTGAACCATTTCTGAGAAATATCATCTCAAAGTTTCTAAAAACTCCATAAGATTTGGCTGGGCGGAAAATTTTAAAAAATTGAATCTAAAAAAAAACATTTCCCTAAATGTGAACACGATAATGATAGACATTGTTACAATTTTGAGTGCAATTTGGACCAGTCGTTTTGAAGAAAATGATGTAATAAATGTTTTTTATTCAACAAATGGATAGAAATAATAGCAGAACCATAGCTGAGATTCACTGCTTTCTGGTTTTGATATTTACTGAATGGAGTATATTTTATAGGAGTCAAGGTGTGTAGAGTTTTTTATTATACCAGAGTCGATAAAGTAGCAAAGGTAAAACTACTAGAATGACTCTGATTATGCCTTATATATTCAGACATCTCGCTCATCTTAAAATGCATATGCTGCGTTTGCCTAGTTTTCACCTGTTCATTCGTACCCCTGTATAATCTAGCTGTTGGTAGGGTCGTTGAGCAAACAATATTCATCAGTCAAATTAGTTAGTTTACAAACTTGGCTCAGAACTGGGTTTCTGGTTTTGACTGCCAAACTCGAGTATGGTAGCCCCAGCCCAACCCAACCATATCAATCCTTTTATCATCCAAAGAAAACGCAATCTATTTGGCGTTGAATTGAATGAACAGGATGCTCTTTGCTATATATCTACCAAGATAATAATACGATTAATAAGTTACTGATAATAAAAAAATATTGTGTAATATATATACTATATATATATTATAACATATATATATATATATATATATATATATATATATATATATATATATATATATATATATATATATATATATATATATATATATATATATATATATATATATATATATATATATATATATATATATATATATATATATATATATATATATATATATATATATATATATATATATATATATTGATGATAATAATAATAATAATAATAATTGTTTATTGGCAGCTATACAAGTGTTGAAAGTTATGCTTCGTCGTTCAGCATCATTCAGAGGCGTGCAGTTGATATTAAAAGTGTCTACGCTATAAGAGCTTATAAGTTGTGAAACTGGCTAAAATATGTCATATTGAAGAGGTGACCTGGGGACAGAAACATACTAGCCCAGCCCCATAGGAAAGAAATAGGATTTCATAGTCTTTCAAAGTACTGTGATTGTTCATAATGTTCATAAAGTAATCAAATCCTGACGTCATGAAAGAGACTCAAAAATTCAGAATTCATGGTTTTTTAAGTGATTTTACTGGGTTTTGAAATGATCTCATAATCCTAATGAAATAATGAAAAACTGTGATTATTCTCCATTCTATATTAATTATTCTCCAATAATCAATTGAATAGTAAAGGAATATAGTAAATTCCAGTGAAGTGTAAAAATCTATTTGTAAATTTAGATTATTCATCATCTGTTTGATGATATACAAATATATGAGATAAAAATCTCGGTATGAAGTTAATAATGGAGAAACTAAAAATAGATGAAGAAAAACAGTGACGATAAAAATAAAATAAAGAAATGATGAAAAGAAAATAGAAATAAAATGAAAAAATGGAAAGTTATATACCGGTAATATAACAAATAACAATATGGATAAGCATTAATAAATGACAGTATGCAACAATACAAATAGAATAAATCAATCCTCAGACCAGTGGTTATATTAGTGAAAATTTAGAACTGCACATATAAAAAATAAAATATATAGAGGTGAGTTCTGCGCGGATACTGGGGGGGAGGGGAGGGTGGGAGGGAGGGCCCAATCACACCCCCGCAGGAAATTTTCTGAAAAACTTCTTTTTTTAAAGTATCTTCTTACTATTTGGGAATATGTAGGCCTAAGGCTGTTGCTTCATAGTGCACTATTTGCACTAAGTATACACGTATTTATTATTAGAAATTGAATAAATAGCACCGCCATTGCGAATTCTCAGGAAAACAAGTAAATAACGAAGAGGGTGGGCACCTAGAGTAACACCAAGGAGGGAATCAAACTTGATTACTTAAAAATAGGAACACTGCTTCAAGGGTGTAATTAATTGTCTATTGGATTCACTTCACCTCTTCACGCTCATCATAACCATGGTGTTGATTTTGCCAACTAATTTAAAGCGTGGAATTTCAATGACGAATTCTTCTTTGATAACGTTCATTATTTAACAATATTCGTTATCTTACAACTGCGCAAATTGAAATTATGCGCTGCATTTTGGAAGTTTAGAACTGTGCATATTGGGGTCAACTGTGCACCAATATGACCCCTGCCTCAGACAGTGCAGGCTTGATTGCATTAGGAAGCGGGATGTGGGGACAGCAAAAGCTCCTGAATGGAATTGATCTAAAGTTATTTCGGAGGTTCGTGTAGCCACCTTACTTAGATATATATTGGGGATAACTTCGGTTAGCCGAAAACTGGTTCTGAATCGGTTCCAGGTTCAATCGCTCCTGAAATGGAGAATCGATTCCTTCTGTGATGATTTTAAAAATTATTCATCATGTTGGATTGAGTTATTATGTATAATTGATGGATGTTTTTGAAGTGTTTTTGCAATATAAATTGTATGGATATAATAGACTAGTTCACGCGTGCATTATTCATTTGTCATTTCTCCTTCATGCGCAGTAAAACCCAAAATGTGGCCTACCAAAGCTTTGTTTCATCAGAAGAGATGTTGATGTGACCAAACAATATGATGACGCCTAAAAATGAGGAATAAACTCGCGCCAATGTGAGAGAGCGTCTAGATAAAAGTTTTCTCTCATTTTCAACCAAAAAATGTCGGAGAATCGGTTCTAAATCGGTTCTGTAAATCCGTTAACCGGTTCTGATTTTTTGGAACCAAAGTTATCCCTAGTATATCCGCGGGCCACTTCCTCTGCTCGCCTCTCGTACTCCAAAAAGACAGCGTCCTGTAGACTTGACTTAAGCGGCATTGTGTTACGAATAAGAAGTATGTCATGTAGCTGTCATGGGCTACAGCGGCACATTAATTTATCACTTTATATTAATTATATTAATTTAATTTTGAAAAATGTTTATTGGTAATTTGGAAGAAAATTAAATGGTTGCTAATTCACAACATTTTAATGATAGGCCTATTTATATAGGAGTATTTGAAATGAAATGGTTGATTTTTAGTGGTTATACACCAGGGCCAGCAGGACTATATGCTAGCTAGCCCTGAATAAATGCCACTGGTATCAATAAGTAGGTATGTAGAAGAGAGCAATTGCATAATACTAAGCGATCTAAATTGTCATTGAAAAAAATACACGTAGGAATACAAAGACCTATCTACCGATAATTTTATTAATAATGTAAGTAGTAGATTTATTCAGCGCTGAATACTATTTTTGACGTGAATATAGTTACAAACAATTTCATAACATTGAATGATACAAAATAGGCCTACAATAACAAAAAATTTTTACAATGAAAGAATAATTGGCAAAGATAAAATGTCACATTTCAAGTATTATTTGAATAATTGAATCAGTCTTCAAGCAAGTATCAGAAATGCATCCTCTCATTGAGATTTGGCTCCAGCTTTCCTAGTTTTATTATCTTACAACAATCTCTTCCAAGTCCATAGGTACACTGCTGCAATTTCTTATAGCTGTCAGCTGATGGTATTCTATTAGGGGCAGACTGGGGGGTGGGGGGGTCAAGGTCCTGGTTGGGAATGGCACGAGCAGTTGAGCCTTTGAGTTCTGGATTTGTCGAAAATGTGTATATACTGTATTAGTCATAATTTGACAAAACTTCTAAACTCGCACACTAGAACTAGGGCTTCTGGGTAATTAATATTATGGATTGAAGAAAAACTGAATATATTCAGGCCTCTATTACTTTTTTCAAGTTATAATAATTTAGATGGTATTAAAGACATTTTAATTGCTCTGCAATACTAGATTGTGATGATCTTAAGCATAGATGATTAGATAACCTATAGGATGAAAATTTGGATTGAAACGAATTGTTTTCACTCATGATAAATACAAATTTATCAATAAGATGCCAAATGGGATAGCATTATTGTATTTGCATTGCACGTCTAGCAGATATGAATAGAAACCAAATTCAATAGAACATTACATTTATAAAACATCAATTCCATACTGAATGTTACTTATTGTCTGATTGAAAATGTACAATAATTGCAGCAAAAATTGATTGTTGTTTCTTACTTTATAAAATGGATCAAACAAAATCTCGCTGAGTTTCAATTTTTTGGCAAATTACGATATCTTATCGCCATCAGAAAAGAAATTATATCATTTCTTTACATTTTTAATGCATAATTAACATAAACATATCCCTATGCCAGACAATATGATTTTCCTACTTCATTTTCGCTCTAATTTTTTGGAGCTCTGTAATCTGATCAATTATCTCTCAATCAGGCCCGGTTCTAGGCGTAAGCGACGTAAGCGGCTGCTTAGGGCGGCACTTTTCTGGGGGCGGCATATTTCATTCATGGAATGCATATTTAATTTATTTTTCATTTATATATCATAGTTACATTTTCCACACAATTCCTTTCATAGACCTATCTTGTGTGTTTATCTTATAATGTTCATCTTATCTTATCCTAGTCCTAGAAAACATTACTTTACAATGTAATTATTATTTATACTTTTTATATATTTTCTGTTGATACAATAATCAACTGAAGACAAAAATGTCTGCACAATCCAGCATCATATATATCCATACACACTGCATTAAGGATTCTAAAAAATATGACAATAAATGTTATTATTATTATTATAAAGAATGTTAAGTTTGGTTATACCATATGTATTTAATCAGTTGCCACCGAATCTTACTAGTTTATCTACCTATCAAGAAGTAAAGAAAGTACTACGAACTTGACTTATCGATAGGTGATTATGTTTTTCCTTTCCTTAGAAACTCAGAATTTTCTCGAATTGAGTTTATTGTGTTTATATGTTTTTTTTTGTAGTAATCAATGGATGTTTTTTTATTTAGAAATTGAACCAAGTAAAAGAATTTTCGAATGATTTGTTAAGAATGAACCTTTTATTTCCATTTTAGTATTATGTTACAATTTCAATTACAGGTAAAATGTTTAATATGTTCAAATTTGTGTGATAAGTGGTACAATAACACATGAAGTTACATCATGTTCACTCTATGTAGTATGTTAATACTTGCCTACAGACAAGTCTCATCAGAGGCTTTGTAGGATATTTAGTAGCAGAGTTCCTGATTTTATAAGTTTTACTAAAAATGTGTGAATAAAAAAAATAAAAATTATTATTATTATTATGCCAAGTTATATTCTTTGTGTATTTATTAATTTTTGTTTTCAATAACAGTAGGAGAGAAACACGATATGTCCAAAAATAATATGTTATCTTATCCCTACAGTCAAGCCAGCATTTTTGGCTTTGTAGGATTTTATGATGAGTGTTTCTGTAATAATGTATATAATGTGTGACCAATGAAAAAAAATTAAAAAATGGAAATTATTATTATTATTAGTTCTTGTTGACAAATAAAATATGTTTTCCAAAAATGAAAGTTAATAACAATATTACTAAATATCCATCAATAAAATAAGGATGGATGTAATGATAATAACGACGAGGGTTGTTTCTAGGGGTGGGCAAAGAGGGCGGCTGCTCGGTGGCCAAATTCAAGTAGAGCTATCGGCGCCCATTTATGACTTTCCATGAGTAAATCAAATCAAATCAATTTTTAAATCAAACTAATGCCATTTTATTCACATCATTGGATAGAGTTTATGTTTTCATATTCAAATATCACTATTATATCAATCAAAGATAAATTATTATTATATAATTGTAGATTAAGGATAATTATATTATTTCAGCGTTTCATTTGCTTGGAGCTGCCATTTGGCAAAATTAGTCTTGTTAAAGTTCATTCATTCTAGAAATTTTGTGTGGTTCCTGAAACCCGTAGAATCGTATTGAAAAGAGAAATTTTCAAAAATTTCCCCTTCAGGGTGTGGCTCCCTCCTTGCATTCACCATCGATATGCACTTTCAGTTTTAGGGGTGCACAATTGAGTGCTTGCCCGGTGTGCTAAAATGACACGGAACGACTCTGCAGCAGCTACAAATATTGGTTTTGTAGCTATTTTTCAATTTTATAAGTGGAATGATTTCGGCATTTGAACCTCATCTGAAACACGCTAAACCGTAATAAAAATGGGTGTAAGATTTCAAAAATTCCCTGCGGGGCCAGAAGGGGTCTTTCCCCCTTTACCCCCGCGGGTCGCTGGCTTCGCGATAACAGGCCGTTGCACTGTTCTCATGCAGCATTTTTTTTTCCCCAAACTGAAATCGGCCCTCCCTTTCCTTGAATATGACGTGGACCCACCTCTGTTGCATCCTATTCTAGAGTAGGGCCTACTTTATAATCCTTAATTGCAGAATTTTCAGCAATGAAAACTAAAAAAGTGAACTTCGAGTAGACCCAATGTGATTAAACTAGCATGTTGGTATGTAACAATGAAACTATAATATTATCAAAGACATTTTATTATATTGTAGCATCATAGTAAAACTACTAACAAAAAAATGGAATATTTGAATGTTAAAAAAGTGTATCTTGATCGTGAATGAACTTTTGTGATAATAATGTGATTTAAGTACTATATAATACGTTTCTTTTCATTGGGGAAGAAGGGGGGGGGGGAGAATAAATCTCGCTTACGCATGAAAAATCACTAGGACCGAGCCTGCTCTCAATATTATACTTTAGTTAAAAATTGTATTCAACATTCATTATAAACAGGTATTCATTTTGTATTATCTTGGCTAATCGTTGATCTGAGCCATTTCTAGCTTGGAAAATACCCTTCCACATGTTAGTTGTGTTGCAGGGAAGAGTAAGAACATACTTGTAACATAATATATACAGATTACTGAAGCAGCTACGCATATTTGTGCAACAGTGCAAAAGCGCAAGGTGGGCACTCATTATTACACTTTCCCCGCTTGAACATGTATTTTAGAGGTATTTTTTATTATTTATTTATTTTCATTTTTGTCCAAGTGGACTACGATTTAAAATGGAACATTTTTGAGTTAATCATATGGACAGTCAAGGCTAAAATAAGAAGATAATATATCACACACAACAAACAAACAAGAAAATATACATAAATTGAAATAAATGGTAGATGCTATTTTTTATAATTACAGTAGAACCTCTTTAGTAAGTTTCTCTTTAGTACATTTTTCACCTTAGTAAGCTTTATTTTCCAGTCCCATCTATATGTTCCTACATGTTAAATAGTTTCTTCAGTAAGTTTTTCACTTTGGTAAGATTTTTTTGTCTGGTCCCCTGAAAAACGTACTAAAGAGGTTCCACTTGTACCTAGCAACTACCAAGTCAAGTAACGGAATGAGACAAGTATAAAAATAAATTCACTATAAAAAGTACATTCATATTAGAATCAGAAGGTTATAGGCATAATTGAAAGCAAAAATTAAAAATTAAAAGTTAGAAGTTAAAAGTTAAAAGTCAATTGGTCAATGTTTATAGTTTGAGTGTCAATTTGTGATATGAAATGAAAGTCATATGAATGCGTCAAAGTGACATTATTTAGTGAGCTTGCAGCATTTATAAAACTCCTCAATAAAATATCATACATTTTCCGTGATGAAATTTTACAAAGAGCTCTTAAACTGCTCAAGGCTTGTAACATTTTTAATACATGCTGGAAGTTGGTTGTACTACAGTGATGTACCCCTAACATTAATGTCTCACTTGAGCAGTGTAGTCTTCCGCTTTTGCATTACCAATTGACTCTTTTGCCTCGTGTCATGATTATGTATATCAGAATTTAAGTTATGCAGGTGTAAGTGCTTTCTTGTATCCACCATTAATTCATAAATGTATAGACCAGGCTGCGTCATGACTCCCAATTGTATAATGTTCTACATGAATGGTATCTCTTTTTTCAAACTAGTATTCTCATTGCTGTTTTCTGTATTTTAAAGATCTTGTGACTTGCACTTACACCCCCTCATACCATTATACCATATCGCAATAATGCTTCAAAATATCCATGATAAATAATTTTTGTTATGTTCAATTTGAATTGTGACCTGACTATCCTCAATGCATAACAAGCTTTGGATAATGTATTGAGTAGATAAAATACATGACATTTCCATGTGAGGTTCTCGTCGATTTGCACCCCCAGAAAAGTTCGATTACTTATTGAGTCAATGTTTAGTGTTGCATTGTTATTCATCATTGTATCACTCACCTTACCCTTCAAGTAACCATGCTGATTTGCAAAAGTGATAAGCTTGGTTTTACTAATATTTAGAACCAATTTATAATTCGAAAATAAGGTTATTTGCAGATGATTGTGTGTTATATAGGGAAATCATTACAGAGGAGGATGTAGTAGCTCTTCAGGTAGATTTAGCGGCAATTAATCGTTGGGTTCAGTCAAATAAGATGGGGTTGAATACAGGAAAGTGCAAGTTAGTCACATTCGGTAAGAGAAACATAAGGACAGATGTAGTGTATGAGGTAGGAGGGAAGACGCTGGAGTTGGTGGAAAACTACAAGTATTTGGGGGTGGTATTTGATAGGCGTCTAGGGTGGGGGAGTCAGATTGAGAGAATAGTAAAAAAGAGTATAAATGCACTAAACTTTGTAATGAGGCAACTTAGGGGGGCAGGTATGGAGATTAAGGAAAAAGCATATTTCTCGTTAGTGCGTCCCATGGTAGAATATGCTAGTTCAGTTTGGGATCCTTATAGATTAGGTGAGATAAGGGATGTGGAAAGGGTTCAAAGGATTGCTGTGAGAAGGGTTACAGGTAGGGTTAGGAGGTGGAAATGGGATGAGAATGAAAGGGGGGAGAGGGTAAGAATGTTGGAGAGTCCAACTGAGATGATGAGAGACCTGGGGTGGCAGAAATTGGAAATACGGAGGAAGGAGGATCGTTTATGTAATTTCTTCAGGGTAATGGAGGGAGAGGGGGGGTGGGGGGAGCTGCATGAGTTGATAAAAAGAAATAAGTCAGGGTATGGAGGTAGGCGGGGTCATGATAGAGCGGTAGTCATAAAGGGGGCTACATTAGATGTCGGTAAATTCTCTTTCTTAAATAGGACAGGTAGGGACTGGAATGGGCTTAGTAGAAATGTTTTTGAAGGGGATGAAATCAGGTTAAAGTTATTCCGTCAGAGGGTTAAGGAGATGGTGGGATAGGGGTACTTAGGGAACTTGCCACCGCGCATTTATGTGCATTTGCAAGAGTTAAATAATAATAATAATAATAATAAAATCTATTGAAAACCATTCGTTTGCGTTTGATATTGACGTGCTCATGTTTAATTCTGATTCTAATGAATGTGTTCCTGTTACTACTATAGTTGTATCGTCGGCAAACATAGTCACTCTAGAGTTTGATACGAATTCAGGTAAATCATTCATATATAATATGAATAACAGGGGACCAAGAACAGAACCCCTGTGGTACACCACACTGTATAACATCGCTTTTGGACTGTATCGATTTGGTGGAGCCATCATCATATTTATGCATAATTTCAACTATTTGACGTCTATTCTCAAGATACGACTTAATCAAGCTGTAGGCCTAATATAATTGTAATGTAGCCTTTTCATGCTAGTTTTCAAAACTTATCAAGATCTTGTTGGGAAATGTCAAGTAATGATGTCATTGATGTACACTCATTGTCACCTGGAACTGATCCCAGGTTCACTATTAACGCAAACAAACTGTAACGTGTATCTAGTTTGATGGAACCTGAATTGCAGGAAAAACACAATTTTCTGCATTTGTTTACTATTACTGCCCGCAAATTCTAAATTTAGTCCGCTTTGCTGCATCCAACTTTGCTTTTACACGTTTCCATTTACTCATCATAATATTGACATCACTTTCAATGCATGGTATGATGAAGCAATTGAACAACTGACCATCAGCATCTCAATGTTGGTCCTACCGGCTCCGACTATTGCCTACGCAAAATTTAGCGAAGATATTCCCCACGACTTTCGATGCTTCTTTGTTGAAATACTGTGAAAATATGATTCCGCTGGCCGACCAGTGGCAGAATAGAATGAATATTTTCCTTGTCGGTGATACACTCTATAGGAATACGCATTAATTGAATTACAGGAAGCTGAAATATGCATGCAAGCTGCAACGTGAGGTCCCATCATACGCCACTAGTTCTTCTTGTCATGCAGTAGGTACGATTGCGTTCATGTAGAGCTGCATCAATACTTCATTAAAATGCATACCAAAGAAAATTCACTGGTATCAAATGCACTTAAGCCAGCAGACAATGAACATATATACGCACTCCACGTACACTCTGTAAAAACATTAACGGTATGGTAAATCATGCGTTTATTTGATTAAAGCTCACAATTCACACAGTCCCACACAGTCCCTTCTCTTGTTTACCTTGGGTTAACTATTGACAACAATTTCACATGGAGACCTCACATTGACGCACTGAGCAATAAACTACGCGCTTGTGCTTTTCGTATGTATAATCTGAACTTTATATTACCCTTCAAAATTCTTAAATCTGTATATCATGCCTTGGTTGAATCATTAATTTCTTATGGGTTATTGGCTTGGGGTAATGCCTCTCAATACCATTTAGATAAAATTGTAAAAATTCAAGATCGAATAATAAGAACGATGGTGCCTTTCAATATAAAATTTAACTTCAATCAGGTATATCTGTATCAGTATTGTAAATTATTACCTATTCATTTCCTTTATTCTTATCGGCTTATTATACAGTTCTACTTTTCAGAAAAATTCAAAATTGCCAATGACCATCCTTTTAACACTCGACTTGCTCAATGTGATTATTTTCAGATACCTCTATGGAATAATAAACATGGAAAAAGGCGCCTAATGAACGTTATCCCCTTGAATTTTAATAACTTACCTCGCAATCTTCAGAATCTTGACAATTATAATTCCGTTAAAAGATGTGTTAACGAGTGGCTCCTCTCTACTATTCATGACATTTAATTTTTTGTAGCTATATGGCTGGATAAGTTCCCTATTTTCACTTTAATATGTTTACTTTTCAGTTTCTTGATTTTATGTCTTTCTTGTGTGATCATTATTTTCTTGTATTTTCGTTGTATTCTTGTATTTTTGTATTTTCGTTTTCGCTGTAAAATTGTGATAAGGTTCATTATTCAGATTAATTTTATAGAAGCAAGTAATTTCTGTTCACTTTTCTAATTTCTGTTCACATTCTAATGTCTGTTCACTATCTAATCATTGTTATATGTGTACTTATCCCACAGATAAACCCTTTTAGGGTTTTGTGGATTTATGTTCAGGGTCAATTTCTTATGTTATCCAATAAAGTGCATTAAAAAAAAAAAATATTGAAATTTTTTTTTGAAACAAAAATCATGTGGCTGCAAGTGTACAAGTGGAATATGATGTACGTCATTCAATAAAATATGAACCTTAATAAATTATTCTCCACAGTCTTTTTGCATTCCTTTTAATGCAACTTCATTTGAATTTGGGCCGAGGGCCCCAGATAGGATAGAGGCCCTGTCGAGAATCCCCAACCCGAGTACAGGGCCAGACAGCCTCTGTATTCTATTTTACAATCTCATCAGGGGAAAGCAATCAGGGCAAGCTTAGTTAGTGGAGCTTATCCAGAGAAAATGGCACAATAATAAGAAATGAAGGTCCAAGAAAAATTGATGACAATTAGTGGATACTCAATGCATTTTTTATTCAATGTATTACTAAACGTATTTCAATGTGATTTTTGATAAGTTTTTATGTTGTAATTTCGTTTTATAACTGCTTCCTCATTGCGGCTTAGCTATAGTTGTTAAGTGCCACTTATAATATATATGAGCGCGCTGTATTATACTGCTTCACCTCACCCCACAAAATCCGTTCAGAGCCACTGTGTTACTAACGTTTGCATCACCTGTCTCAGTGCGTCGGAGTCACTGTAAGATTTAGCTGTTTACAGCAAACCTACACATACGTGTTGATCGCCCAGCAAATGCGTGCAGTGTGTATCATTCAAACAGACAACATTATAGCATATTGCCGACATCTTATTATACTTAGAGTTACTCAGTTCTGTGTGTCTGTCCGGAACGCCAGCGTGCGCACTCGCACCAGCTTGGCAGGCTGACCTTAATCTGACCTTGAGATGACCTTGATCTTAATGATACTCACTTTGAAACGATAATTTGCATTCTCTTCTTATTTATATTTTATCATGTTATACATGTCGGGTCCCTCTGGTTTGTTAATAACAAAGTACAAGCAAGATCCTCTAGTTTACAGAATGAAAATTTCTAAAGAGTGTGAGTGTAGATTTTGTGTAAATTTAATTAGCTCACTCCGAAGAAACAGTAATATCTACTAACAAATACTTCATTGTTTCATCAATAACATTAAATGTCCACATTTTTCAACTTATAACTATAATTGCGATTTTATTCAGCATATAATGAAGCATACCATTTGAACAAGTGCAACATCACTTTAAAAGTGTACGAAACAGCTAGTGAAGCTCAAAACTGACATCAAAAAATTCCTGAATGCAAAGAATGTTCTGCGAAGCTGACTAGGAGACTTCCACCAACCAGCTCCCCTTTTCACACATACATTGTCCCCGGTTTCGAAATGATTGCATTTCAGAGCTTGTTCTCCTGAAAATCCGCCAACCACCTCTGAATCTCATTCTGTAGATAAATATACTATTTTCCTCAAACATATTGGTCATTCCTACAATAATATATAATTTTGATCTCCCAAATTATGATGAATGATAGAAAAATTGATTAATGATCATTATAATGAAATTTTAATATAAAATGTATATTACGTATAATTACATACAATATATATATATATATATATATATATATATATATATATATATATATATACATATAAATATATATATATATATATATATATATATATATATATATATATATATATATATATATATATATATATATATATATATATATATATATATATATATATATATATATATATGATATATATGTATATATATATACATATATATATATATATATATATATATATATATATATATATATATATATATATATATATATATATATATATATATATATATATAATACATGAAAATACATATATTTATTCCACCACGACAGCATAAATATTTAAAATGATCATCTAAGAAACGTCGGAGAAAAAAAAAGACCAAAGTTTTTTTTCTCCTACTCGAGTGGATTTTCAAGTAGGAAAAGCAAGGAAGAAGCTAATATGATGAAGAAAGAAAAATCAAAGAAAGAAGATTGAGAACTTTTCTCCCAACACGATTTATGAACTGTTCTTCATTTCTCAACTCATCAATATAATGTTTGTTTACAATGTGTTGACTGAGCTATATTATATCTAACTATTTCTTTGGGGTTGTAAGATCGCCCTAGTGGTGCCCCATTCAAACGAACCTCAAGTTTTATCCTTGGTCTTTATTGGGAAACAATGCTCGTGTCAAGTTTTCGATGTTGATCAATAACAAAGTGTATATACTGTATATATATGTATATATATATATATATATGTATATATATATATATATATATATATATATATATATATATATATATATATATATATATATATATATATATATATATATATATATATATGAATATATATATATATATATATATATATATATATATATATATATATATATATATATATATATATATATATATATATATATATATATATATATATATATATATATATATATGATGTTTCAAACTATCATGGTCCTTATTATGTGAAATATTGTTTTCGGGAATACCATGTGTATTGCAATTAAAAGAACAAGTAAATATGATTTCCCTATGTTTCAGCATATTTGGACATGCCATTCTCAAGGGATCGTTTTGATGAACAAAATCGTTGATAAAGAATGATCCCTTGAGAATGGCATGTACAAACATGCTGAAACGTAGGGAAAACCATATTTACTTGTTCTTCTAATTTCAATACACATGGTATTCCCCAAAACAATATTTCACATATATATATATATATATATATATATATATATATATATATATATATATATATATATATATATATATATATATATATATATTTATATATATAAGACTTGACAGGTGGACCATGCTGTGACTAAACAGGTGAACCGTCAATCAGGAGAGCAGGATTTGTCTCCCACCATGGGCGATATTGTGACGAAGGTTGCAAGTGGTTTTCACTGGTTGCTTATGGTTGATACAACCAACCATAAATCTCCATGTATGGACAGCCCACATTTTTTCCATTAGATTATTGTTTCTATAATCTGACATTAGTAAAGAGCTTTAAATTTTTCTATCACATTCATAGACTCAATTATATAGAAAATAATAGTTTTAAAAGTGAGCTACATATTCGAATTTCAGCTCTTACTGAAGAGGATTCATCAATAATGACCAATAACTCTGTTGCCTTTATTTCGTTATTCTCTGTTTGTTTAGTTTATCAATCTTTTGAATTTATACATGGTACAAATATGAGGTTATTCATGAAATGTTTATAATAAATTTCATGGAATACATAATATACATTTATTTGCAAACATTAACACTCAGACATATACTGTACAATAAATACATAGCACAAACAAAGAAGCACCTGATAGCAATCAAACATCACAGAATAACAATAAATATCTTCACAATGATCAAAGACAGATGAGAATAAGTGAAAATAGTTGAAAAAGATCGATTAAAGGATCAATTCATTATACAATAATCGAGGTATAGGTGAGCTGACCTATACAGTAGATACCTGAAATGGTGTGATGATAAAGTTATTCGTAGATTGAATGAAGGATATGTTGCCGCGAAATATTTAATATTGTGAATCACTACTACTTTGTAGGGATAAAACCTACAGTACTGAATGTTCATGCCACATTCAGTATAACATTAACAACAATAAATGGGAACCAGATTTCTTGTTATATGCGTAATAAACTATGATATTATTTTTGAATATGAAGAACAAAACCTTTGTCATGCTCAGATTGCAACAAAACAATGAATTGATAAAAATCACTTCTATAATCTATTTTCTATGTATAATGAATAAAATTGTGTAGAAGAAAATACAAAAATAAAAACATCAAGAACATGAAGATTACAGAAGTAGTGTTTTATATACAGTGAAACCTCTATGCATCGTTCCCGGATCCATCGTT
>OZ023327.1:16893950-16956450 GCA_964007535.1 Brachyptera risi | reverse complement strand
GTGTAGGTCTAATTACTAATTAATGTCTTGTATGCTTTGTTTTTAATTTCAATTCTTGTCCCCTCGAGCTGTCTCATAACAAAATTTAATGATCTAATCCCCTTTTTTGACAACTTTCTAATATGATCCCCCCAACCCAAGTTTTTATGCATGTATAATCCGAGATATTTATAACCGTCAACCTCCTCCAGTATGCTTTCTCCCATTCTGAATGATGTCACTTTTTTATTCTTTTTACTTCTGGAGAATTGAATTACCTTACATTTTTCTACATCAAGTCCCATTAATTAATTTTATCTTAATCACTTTGTAGTTGCATTGCCTCTTCCTGGCTCTCAATTATCCTGTACACAACACAGTCGTCTGCAAATAGTCGGATTTTAGAATTGATACCAGTTTCTATGTCGTTAATAAATACAGTGAAACCTCTATCCATCGTTTCTCAAGGCCATCGTTTCTCAAGGGACCAAGAAAATAGAACCATTCATGCAGGAAAACAATCCATTCAGGAAAATTTAACATTGATTATATGGGAGTAGGGTCTGACAAAATGAATGATACAAGCAGGAAAACGATGGATCCGGGAACGATGCATAGAGGTTTTACTGTATTGAAAAGTAAGGGTCCAATGACACTTCCTTGTGGCACTCCTGACGTGATTTCAACAAATTCCGAAAATTCCTCCCCCACTTTTACTTTTTGTGTTCTGCCTTGTAGGAATGCCTTAACCCAATTTGATATTTTACTATTTTCTGTAATTTGTTGCAATTTGTTGATTACCATGTCATGTGGCACTTTGTCAAAGGCCTTCTCAAAATCCAAAAAGATAGCACGGATTCTACCCCCCTTATTTAAAGTGTCCGTCAGTTTTTGTGTAAATCCCTGAAGTTGTGTTTCCCATGAATGTCCTTTCCGAAAACCGTGTTGTCCCTTGAAAATTCCCCCGTTTCTATCAATGATTGTTTTCATTTCCAAGTCTACCAAGCGCTCCATAATTTTACCTACTGCAGAAGTGACTCACTGGTCTGTAGTTCCCCAATTTTGCCCTATCCCCTCCCTTATGTATTGGAATTACTATTGCCCGTTTCCAATCCTCTGGCACAGTTCCAGAGTCTATCGAATTTTGAAATATTATTTTAAGGTATTTAACAATTTCGTATCCTGCTAATTTGATAAAGTTGTTGTTAATTTTGTCAAGCCCTAATGCCTTATTAATTATTATTCTTCAGGTTTTGTATTATTCTCTGGATTGAATTCCCTGTGAATTTAATAGTATTTCTGTATGCTTCCGAGTCATTAGTGTAACCTTCTCTACCCGTAACTGTATCTCCTTTTTGAAAAACCCCACTATAAAATTTGTTTAGTGCATTAGCCTTGTCCTTGTTGGTTGTGAACTCTTTTCCATCTAGGTCAATCAAGATGGGCATGTCTGTGTTCCCTTCTATAGTACTATTTATGTATTTATACATATTTCCCCAGCTTTTGTTATGGTCACGTTCATCAAACATTCCTCCAAAAAATTCATCCCTAGCTTTTTTCTTTTCCTTGTCGATTTCCGATCTTAGTCTTCTTCCTTGTATATCCTCTCCCTTCCCCTTATTTCTGTTATGTAACTCCGTACCCTTCTTTTTCATTACCTTCATTTTTCTGTTATAATATATTGAATCTGGATTTTTTCTTGATATTAGTTTACTGGGCACATACTTCTCTATACTCTCCATGCAAATACATTTAAACTGTTCCCATTTTATATCTACGTCTCCCTTCTCTGTTTCACAGTCCCTTCTTCTAATTGCCAAGAATTCTCTAATTTTGTTTATCTTCGCCTTTTTGTAGAACCAAATCCTCTTTTTTGTTTTAATATCGTGTTTTTTATGTGTTCCGATCAGTTTCACCGTCGGTATTCTGTGGTCACTTATGCCTATTTCAACCTGCGTCTTCACCCAATTCTCTGGTGGCCTTACTAGAATCACGTCAGGAAGGTTGCTGTCTCCTGTCCTTGTCTCCCTTGTCCCTACCCTAACTGTCTGTAAAAAGCCTTCATTCATAATTTCTGTAACAAGATCCTGCTTCCTGCTTGCACCTATGCATTGATTGCTTTGTTGATTATAATTAATTGCAAAGTGTATGATTTAAATATGTAAATAGCCAAAACGTACTATTGAAGTTTATTACAGTGGAACCTCTATCACAAGTTTTTCAGGGGACCAGACTAAAAAAATGTATCAACGTGAAAAACTTATTAATGAAACTATTCAACATTGTTGAGTATATGGGTTGGATCAAAAAATAAAACTTATAAATGTGATGAATGAATAAACGAGAAACTTATAACAGAGGTTCTACTGTACTACTATTGTGCTACAATTTACCTCATTCCTAGATAACAAGATTAATTGTCTCGGCATTCTGTTGGCAGACTTCTTATATCTCCGTTTCTGCCAGCTCCAAATGTTGCTTCTACCACGCCAGCCTTTTCCTCACTACTAGGGGGTATTCATCCGCTTCTTCCTCCTCTTCTCTTTCTGCCACATGAAAAATGTATCTCTGATGTATTTTGTTCTTCCTATACAACGAAGGACGTAATTTGGCAATATGAGGGTCGAGTGGGAGTTACCAATAATTAATAAATAATGAGCACACATTCTTTTCAGTTTGATTGTATTTCAATGTTCAATAACCTTGGATTGACAGAATTTTGATTGGATATTACTGTTTATTTGTATACCTATTTAATTGATGCATCACAAGGTAATAAATCAAGTTCACTGAAGTTTTTAAAAAAATTGAAAATAATACAAATGCAACAATGTAGACTTTTCAAATTTTTGTTGTTGTTGAAAATTTGCGACCCATCTGATGAACCATCTAGTCGTATTACTATGTAACTAGAAACATAAAGCCTGGTGTTTAGTCTATGGACAAGTGCATATTTACATACATATACATACATTATACAAACTTGAAGTATTAATAAAGCATTTGTATTGCACTATAAAACTATGAATAGGCCTATATACATTAATACATTATTTATTATTAATGTATGGATATTATTGTAATGAGGACTTGAATTAACTGTGAGTGCTCCAGGGTATTTTAAGGGGAGGATATTTGCCTTTCCCTAGAAATCAGGAAGTACAGAATCAAGAAGAAAATATGAAAATAAGAAAGAAATATGGAAATAAAACAATAAATGATACTCAATGGTCTCAAGCAAGTAGATACCTATTCAAAGTGTTTGCCATAACATGACTTTTGCAAAATTGAATTGTTGGCCTGAATTTTATGAATGACCAATTGCAGGAAAGACTCGGTAACGTACACTGGAAAGTGTTGATTTGTGTGCTATATGTGTGCTAAGTGTGCGTATTCCACAGGTGAAATCAAGTACCCAATCCACTTTGAACTTTTTTCCAACGTTAATACCTGGGAGCTAGAGGTGTTTGTTTTTCGCAAGTCGCGAAAACAATTCAAGCACGTTTCTATGAATTCTCGATTGCGAAAGTACGCGAAATATACCTAAATTTGATCGAAATACCGATATCAACTTGACATTGCGAAATATTCCACACAAAACAGGTTTATTGAATGTTTCATACTGAATTTTATGTAACTGATGAACCAAATCTTGATGTATAAATTACACCAAAATTCTTCTGTACTTGATGTCATTCATAAAAAACTAATCCTGTTTTTTCCTTTAGAAACTTCATAAAATGTCATTTCCGCATGACATTAGGACAAAATACTACACACCGCAAAACACCGATATGTGTAAATACAGATGCGAAAAACACTAAATCATGACTCCATTTTCAATCACCTCTTATTGAAGCATCTTACCTTATTCCCTAAAGCTCCCTTTGAAGTACGGTTGCAATCGACTCGGTAACTAGAAAGTAGCGTGAAAGTAGTAGTAGTATAGAAGGTAGTTTGTCTGTGGAATAGTACCATGCTGCTCATGTGCAGAGACCAAAAATCAGTAATGTTGGGTTGAGACAAGATGTATCGAGCTGACATGGAGGTTTCACTCAGCTGTCAATCTGGTTCTATTTCATACTGTCCTTGAACCTACCGAACGCTGTTCTATCTATAGTGTACAATATGAAAAAAGCGTCATGACTTCTGCGACCCTCAAATATTCGCATATCAGGTGACTTGCTACAGCTGAGCCGACGTAAACGTAATTTTGTAAAGAAAGTCAGTACCTTGGCTTATATCACTATAAAGACATTACTCACGATCGGTAGGTTTATAGAAATGGACGGTAAATTGGTACATTTTCAACATTAGTGTGATAGGAAGTTAGGCCACCATAAAAGACCGGTAAACGAACGCAACCCTCAATACATCTTGAGTTGAGACTTGGAAATAAATCTATTTTTCTAGTTGCCATTGTCGTTTGGAGTACCTTGCGACTGAATTCAACCAATAGCGATCAATTGCTGCGAAGCAACAGCTACGTCTTATATGTAGAGCTGCATTTATAGTAGATCTTGTCATTTGGTCAGTAGTGATCCAATCTTCAATCAACAATAGTTGGATACACTTATTTTGAACTACATTCTACTATCTATTCAACCTACCTACAGCCTGCAAATTCAGTCATTTTTCTCATATCAACCAAGTTGTTGGCCAACAGGGGCAGGATACCTATTTAGTGTGTGATTGACTGTTCCAACAACTTGTTTCAACAGCCGATTGAAACCGACAATTCCAACCTCAGTCTGACACTTCAGACACGTCAGTGGGGCTTATCCTACTTAGAAGTACCTCGTTCCATCGTTCCCACTTTCACCATTTACTATCTACTCCCACTGCCATTCATTGAGAATAGTTTTTCTTGTCGTGGAGATCCATCTACAGACACTGGTGTTCGAGGAGAGATCCAGGGTCTGTAGATGTGTCGCCAAAAGGTGGTTCCCACCCTGGGAATCGAACCCGGGCCTGCTGGATGAAAGACTGAAATCTATAGATGGGTCGCCACACTGTCATCACGAAGTAGTGATACCAACATACTTTATCATGATATAAAGGTGTAGGCCTACCGAATCGTGTCTTCAAAGTGAAATATTTCCGGGGTCAGAATCTGAGTCCAGGGTCCCGATTGCCTGTAACGCAAATATCGCTTTTATATGTAACTACAATGCCATACAATGCCATCGGTACCATAGCCACTCTTATCTACATCTAGTTCAAGAGGGAATCCGCTAAATTGCGACGGGCAATCGGGACCTTTGGCTCTGAACTGACCGCAAGAAACCACAAATACCGTCCATCAAATTAGTATGGAAGTACACCTTTTTTTTTATAATGGGTTTTAACGACGCACTGTAATGATGACTGAGATCAATTGGCGTTGGATGAATGATTAATGAGATGATGAGATGAAGGTTTTATGGGTAATGGGAAGGATAGTGGGAAGGAAGCGGTCGTGGCTTATATTATGGGAACCATCCCGGCATTAGCCTAGACTACAGAGGGGAACCACGAAAAACCCCTGTAAAGATGGACGGTGGCGGGGATCGAACCGGGTCCGATATGTCCCTTCACCTCCTGGGTCACACGAAGCAAGTGCGCTAACCACTCAGCTACTGTGCCGGTAGTACACCTTCTTTATACTATGATAAAGTATGTTGGTATCACTCCATCGTGCTGTCATCACCAATTCTATCTATGAATCAATCAAAACGAAAGAGAAACGTTGACCAGAAGAAACATGAATCAGCTATATCGAGCGTTGAAATCAGCTAACACTTCATTGCATATGCGCGTCAGTTGGCTTTATTCTGAGAATGACTGGCACGCTGGTGCAAGGTAGTATCGCCAGTTCGGTGACGACAGCGGTCACCAAGTCGGGAGGAGTGACGTCGTACGTTAGGTTGAGCGGCGTCAAGCTCGGGATGCTCGTCCAGTTGGCGAGAGGCTCCGAGCTGTGGTACGAGTCTGTCGGCACGAGGTCGTTGGGGTCGCCTGAAATTGGAGCACATTCGGATTATAGAAGCAACAAATTGTGAGCAATTTAATCGATTTGGCAACAGAGAAAAGAAAATGAGATGAATATGAAGATCCATCCATCCATCCATCCATCCATCCATCCATCCATCCATCCATCCATCCATCCATCCATCCATCCATCCATCCATCCATCCATCCATCCATCCATCCATCCATCCATCCATCCATCCATCCATCCATCCATCCATCCATCCATCCATCCATCCATCCATCCATCCATCCATCCATCCATCCATCCATCCATCCATCCATCCATCCATCCATCCATCCATCCATCCATCCATCCATCCATCCATCCATCCATCCATCCATCCATCCATCCATCCATCCATCTATCTATCTATCTATTAGGGATAACATCGAATAATCGAGAATTGATTAAGAATCGATTCTGATGTAAAACGATTCTGAAAACAAAAATTCGATTTGAAAAAAAAAATTTTTTTGTTACGTTGCAATAAGTGCTCATTTCGTTGTCCGTATTATTCTGTATTGTTGAGATATTACTATCTGGACAAAAGCTATCCCTTCGGTTGCGTCTGACAGCCGAACGTTGACGGAAATACCCAAATGGTACAGTACAGTTCAAAGAAGTCTCTAGCAGCTATTTTTCACGTGAACGCCTTGGGAAGGTTGAAAAAAAAGTTTCAAATAACACTACTTTTTCAAGAATGAACTTTTTTTTTTAAATTTCAAATTTCAATTTTTTTTTTCTAAATTTTTATTCAATTTTTTTTTTTCAATTGATTTTTAATCAATTCTGGAGAATGGAGAATCGATTCCCGATTTTGAGAATCAATGTCATCCCTACTATCTATCTATCTGTCTGTCTGTCTGTCTGTCTGTCTGTCTGTCTGTCTGTCTGTCTGTCTGTCTGTCTGTCTGTCTGTCTGTCTGTCTGTCTGTCTGTCTGTCTCTATCTATCTATCTATCTATCTATCTATCTATCTATCTATCTATCTATCTATCTATCTATCTATCTATCTATCTATCTATCTATCTATCTATCTATCTATCTATCTATCTATCTATCTATCTATCTATCTATCTATCTATCTATCTATCTATCTATCTATCTATCTTATATAAATATACTTATATCAC
This sequence comes from Brachyptera risi, assembly GCA_964007535.1. Classification (NCBI taxonomy): domain Eukaryota; kingdom Metazoa; phylum Arthropoda; class Insecta; order Plecoptera; family Taeniopterygidae; genus Brachyptera; species Brachyptera risi. The sequence continues at coordinate 16,949,325 of OZ023327.1, read as the reverse complement.
TCATCCAATAACGCATTTTTTCCATTTTCCTAGTTCAAACAAAATGATAAGTTATAACCACAGTTGTAAGAATATAGTATTCACATTCAGTTGTGGCTGTCTATTTTCAAGTGAAATGAAGCATTTTGAAGTAAACTTCTGAGAAAACAGGGCTGCCAACACTAGATCAACAACTACGGAATATACAACTATTTTTGATCCCATCTATATGCTCCCACATGTTGAATACCGTATTTACTCGCATATAAGTCGCACCCGCGTATAAGTCGCACCCCTGTTTTTGACAATCATTTTTTGAAAAACCCTTTGTATGGTCGTATAAGTCGCACCTGCAGTCTCCAGTATTAGTATTAGTATTATTACCATTATTTAGTAGAGTGATAGGCCTAATTATAACATTATAGTACTATCACTAATTTATTTTGCCCATTTTGTATAATGATAAACTTTACATCTGCTGAAAATGGAAAGAAGATAACATTGCCCTAGAGACTTGGTTTAAAGTGGGAGATATCAACATTTGTGTGTTTATACTGAAAGACTTTTATCCACGGCGAAAAATTATGGTCACAGACAGAGCAGTCCTGGTGTTGAAGTTCTTTAGTTTAGAATAATCAAAATTGAGTGGTAAGATCGCCCTTGTGGTGCCCCGTCCAAACGATCCTATCTTTCATCCATAGCCTTAATTGAGGAACAATGATTTTGTATCAAGTTTCGATGTTATCAAGAAAAAAAAGTCTCCAGTACATCAAAAATACATCGCGATTGAAATGTTTAGCTCTCTGTTCTGGACACTTGAGAGAGAGAAACCCTTGGTATGAGGCATGTGAAACCATTGTGAGGGGCCTCAACTAAACCAGGAGGGTGGGAAGGGGACACGTTGCCTAATATACCCGAGGGAGCGAGCGAGCAACGGGACCCAGAGTGCATGATGATTATGTAAATATCTCTCAAGTTTATATTCATTTTCATCTAGCCTCTTCGTAATGTTCAATGAATAGCCCACTATAGACTGTTATCACCCATACATAGCATTGTTGATTGATGTTAAACAGATATGTCAAAAGTGTTCTTGTGGGTAATCAGTGTAACATGATACTTTGAAAGTATCATGTTAAACTGATTACCAACAGGAACACTTTGAGACATTCTGTTTATCATCAATCAACAATGCTATGTATGGCTGATTTGTCTATAGAGAGCTACTCATTCAACACTAGGAAGAGGCTAGATAAAAATGAATGTAAACACATTTATGTGTATTTATTTGCTTGAACATTGATGACTGTCTGTGCATCAATTCTGACCACGATTGGGGGTTCACTCTATACTGTAACATTGGACGACCAGTGTTTCATGGCAACTGTTTTGATGATGAACAGATGTGTTGAAGTGTTTGTCTTGTTATTCAGTGTAACACAAGAATCTAAAAGTATCATGTTTGCTTCAGCACTGAAGACTGTCTGTGCATGAAATCTGACAACGATTGTGGGTTCGCCCTATGCTCTAACATTGGACGACCGGCAGTGTTTCACGGCAACTGTTTTTATCGCAAAATGTGACGTTTTTTCTCACTTACCTTTATGAGACGCATGTGACTTTTTGATGACGTAAAAATAGCAAGCTCGACTGTGAGGAGAATTGATGCATTTGACTTTCATTTTTTGAGATTTTGTGCGCGCTGCGCGTATAAGTCGCACTCGCGTATTGGTCGCACCCCTGTTTTGAGTTCTCAAATTTCTAAATATACATGCGACTTATATGCGAGTAAATACGGTAGTTCCTTCAATAAGTTTTTCACTTTGGTAGTAATGTTTTTTTGTCTGGTCCTCTGAAAGATGTACTGAAGAGGTTCCATTGTATTTTCATCAATCTCAAATTTCTACATCTCTAGTTACGACTACAGAAAACACGTGATGACAAGACCTGGAAAATTACCAACTGTTTGGTAACCAACTGTTAACCAACAGGTTATCTTACCAATCTCGTTGTAGACGAACGAGTCAGTTTGCACTTGTTCGCAGAACTTGTGGGTCTCGCAGCACACAAGGACTGGCACGTTGTACGAGTGCGCCAACAGTGCCATCTGCGAGGAGCCGGCGCGTGACATCACGTATCCGTTGGCTAGTAGTGCGTGCGCTCCAAGCAGCACCTTGGTCACCTGAAACACAATGAGCCATTGTACAGCTTGTAACAAGTGTAGCACTTGAAAAATAGCATAATAGCAATTGCGATAAAAGCGATGAAATCCCAAAGTGCTTCAATACATCTTCCAACACATTTGATGATGTTGCATCATGCTTTTGAGAACGCGACAAAAGAGCTACAAACGTCTGATTCGACTGTTGAAACGTATTGGCGATATAAACGCTATATTCAGAATAAAAGCGTTATCGACCCTTTGTTCTAAAAATTAAATCTATTGCAGCTAGTGAAAGGGTGAAGTCAGTCGGGGAATTTTGAAAACCAACATGCAACTGTAAATGTAGGTGGCAGCTGAGGCATAAGTTAAACCCAGTGGTGGATGCTATTTCACTAAAAATATAAATTGGGGTGTTTCTCTTGTATACTATTGTACGTTATATGTTTTTTTCTGGTAGCGTTTGTTATGCTAAAGAACGTTGTTGCGCTACAAAACGCAATGTTTCAAAATAATAGATGCACTAAAGTGCTACTTTTCAAATTCTAAATGCTATGAAAAGAAAAAAGAAACGCCATGTTTGCATTTCTCTATCTTCAGTCTATGTGGCCGTAGTTCAACTACGAGTTAAGATGGGGGGTAGTTCCACCTTGACCACTAGGGGTAGTTAGAAGCAGAGGAACTGGTGTCCGAGGTGACTTTGGGAGTGAATACCCAGAGAGACAGCAGTATCGACTAGGGTGTTGGCCAGACTGGTCGTCTCATACTAAAAGCTATATTGTATCACCAATCGCTAAAGAATTTACGCAACTACCTTACGGTATTAAATATGTTGAAATAACTATCTTACATTTACATCTCTCTCTCTCTCTCTCTCTCTCTCTCTCTCTCTCTCTCTCTCTCTCTCTCTCTCTCTCTCTCTCTCTCTCTCTCTCTCTCTCTCTCTCTCTCTCTCTCTCTCTCTCTCTCTCTCTCTCTCTCTCTCTCTGTCTCTCTCTCTCTCTCTCTCTTCCTGAAGAGTTTTGGTTTTCCCACAGATTCTAATTGAGGCAGTTGGATTCACCACAATTTAATGTCTGATTTCACACAAGCACGTTGGTAACAATTTGCATTGATGGTAGTTAGTCTATTTTGGCCTACACAAATGAGATTTTTCAAAATAACTTTCTTTTTGGTATGTCAAAAAATTGACCTATTCCAATAACCATGTTGACTAACCACCATTTTCACATACCGTACTCAATTCAATTAGAGAAAATTTGAACCTTGAATGAACAATGCATCAATGCCCATTCACATTACTTTAATAATTATTGTTATTATCATTTCCCGGGTAAGTTCACGATGACATTAAACTTGGTACTTGGCAGTAACACTAATGTAGAAGTTTAAAAACATCTAACTTAATTTCTCAAGTTTACAGAAATTATCATTTCATAATAATTTCACAATCAACAGCATTGTGCATGAACTTTCAAATTGAGTTATACACTTGACTCCATTTTCAACCAAAGATATTCAACAGCAAAGAAGCAATGCTTGTCTAGACAATAATATAGATGATAATAATAATAGGTTATAGCTAGGTTGTTTATTATTATCATCATTCATTTACATAAAACATTAGGTTCACTTGTCCACAAAGCCTAGCACAAGGCTTATCTGTGGATTATACAGTGAATAATAAAACGAAGAAAGAAAACACTACATTTGTATATAAAAAATAACATTGCGCTTAATTAAATTAGAAAGATAGAATAATGGGAAAAAATGGGATAATGGTGGATACAAATTACACATTAAGTGACAAAAAAATCAATTTGCAAATAATTACAGAGTACCACTCAAGGAGTCTAAAAGCCAGCACTTGATTTCTTTTTTGACAGAACTTAAGTTTTGAAGTTTCAATAGATGTTGAGGAACAGAAATAAAAATAGATGGAATGGCGTACATCAACCGCCTTTTACCATGCTTATTATTATAGCGGGGAATTACATAGCTAATCAAGTTATTTGATCTGGTGTTTGAGGTGTTTGTATGGAGAATTTTGAAATCATCTGAAAAATAGAACTTTGTTATAAATTTAGACAAGAATAGACTTTGTACAGGCAGTAGCATAGAATATTGATACAGAGATTCAATTTCAAAATTTTTCAATAATAATAATAATAATAATAATAGATGCATGTAAGTACATACTTAGCAAGTCACTTGGTTATAATGTCCACGTATATTTACAGGGGTTAATGTAATTAATGTAGGTAGGTTAATGTAGTCGAGGTTAATGCGTGTTGGAACAGGTACTCTCAGTATTATTACCTGTCCAGTCAAGAGTGTGTTGTTTTATATTTGAGAAGACCCTGGTTCAAAACTATAGAACATATTAGTAGAACCTTGTTAGTAAGTTTCTCGTTCATACATTCACTATATGTGTAAGCTTCGTTTTTTTATCCCATATGCTCCCTATGTTGAATAGTTCCTTTGTTAAGTTGTTCACAGTATTACAATTTCTCAGTCTGATTCCCTGAAAATGCACTAGAGATCCCACTGTTTATTATCAAATTAATGAAGTTACCAATTATTAAAAAAATTATCAATTGAGTTTTGTTATTTTTCAACTCGTATTCATTCATCCTATTTACGCTCTTAGCGTGACTAGACTATCACAGTACTAGTGCAGTTAAAACGTACATGATGACTCCTGACAGGTATGACATGGCATAGCAGCTTTATTCTTATCTATTTTTGGTTTTAGTTTTATATCTGCGGAGAAAAAGTATGGTCCCAGACTGCGCAGTCCTGGTGTCACAGTTGATGGTTTTTTACTTACAATGCAGTAATTAGAATGTAGATCAAAATGAAATGATAAGATCGCCCTTGTGGTTCAAGCGATCCTACTTTCATCCATTCCTTTAATTGGGGAACAATGATTTTGTATAAAGTTTCGATGTTATTAAAAAAAATAAAAAAGGTTTTACTACGCTTATTGTTTGTTATTTGCTATAATTTGTACAGTCTGATCTCAGTTTTCACAATTGCCATCAAGAGCAGCTATTATTTAATGACAAGAGTTGATTTCAATTTTCAACACTTTATACTAATCCAATGGTCAGAAGTGACCCATTGACCTGACAAAATGCAGATCTTGTTTTACAGCTAAGAATCATTGTGCATCAATTCCTCGATTGCGACCAGAGATGATATTGGTAACCGGTTTTGTGGCAGGTTTTGTGGATCATTCATTTTTTTGGTCATATTCACTTGATAAACCATGGATAACAACAGTTTCTGAGATTTATCTGTCCGTATATATAATGTTTTGAAGTGATTAAAGTGATCAAATTATATTTTCAGTGATGTCAACATGATCTTCGAGCATCATACTACAAGTGAACATAAAGGGAAGTCATAGTTTTAGGTAGTTATTTTGTGAAATACTTACGATTCAAGATTTTACCTTTTGGTCTGGCTAGAAGGAAGGCTGACATCCAGCTAATATGACATTTAGTGACCATACAGAGTTCTTATGACTTTGAGGGGTAGTTCTGACTTTTTTTGTTCAATTATATTGTATTTTGGCATAGATTTATGCAGATTTATGTAAGCACATTTATTTTTTGGGGGATTTTCAAGATACTTCAGTCCTAGAAGTCTGAAAGTCACTCAATAGAATGCAAGAACCTTGGAAGAAAAATTGTGTGCACGGCCATTAGGATGTTATCAACGTCAAGAGGGTTACGGTGGAGCAATAAGACTTTTCACTGCCATTGGTGTTTCTTGCATTCATGTCATAACAACTTTCAAGGTTTTAAGAAAAGAAGGGAATCATTTTTGAACATGTGACTTGTCTAATTTACGACCAATAATAATTTCAAGAAAATCAAATATCACAAGAAAAGAAGAGGAGAAGAAGTTGAAAGAAAAAGAAGACTAACAAACACCTTCTTTTATCCATCCTGACTTGTTTTTTCGTGGTTTCCCACAGTCCTCGAAGCAAATGCGTGAATGAAGTACTAATTGGCCACGACCTTTAATTAGTAGAGTGATAGGCCTAATTATAACATTATAGGCCTATCACTCATTTTTTTCCATTATATATAACGATAAACTTGACATCTGCTGTTAATGGAAGAAGTGATCATTGCCCAAGAGACTTAGTTCAAAGTGGAAGATATCAACATTCGTGTGTTTTGTTTACTTTTAATACCAATGCTGGTAATGTCCGGATATATATCACAGAAACGGTTTCTACTTATAATGTGTTCCAGACTTTCGGAAACTGAAATACTTTTATATGAGGCCGAAAGTTATGGTTACCAACAGTGCAGTCCTGGTGTTGAAGTTCATTGGTTTTAAATAATTAGAATGGGGTGGTAAGATCGGCCTTGTGGTGCCCTGTCCAAACGATCCTACTTTTCATCCATAGCCATAATTGGGGAACAATGATTTTGTATCAAGTTCCGATGTTATTAGAAAAAAAAAAAACTTATGACAGATATAAGATTTTCCTGCACGGATCATTCATCTGCACGGATTTTTTATCTGCACGGACGTGTTTCCTGATTCCTTGATAAGATAGGTTTCACTGTAATCGAAAGATTTTTTTTCACCTGCTTCTTCCCCACGAAATCACCACTTCTCCAATTAGAGTTCAATCCATTTTGTATGACGCCATGGGTTGAAACTACGCGTGAAAAACCAACAGTAATCATTTGGCAACAATGTTTTCTCGGCTCACTGTCGTTATATGGCGCTTGGCCGTTCTGGACTGATATTGAACAATTGTTTCGAGTTTAAATCGGTTTCTCATCAAAGTCAGCCACTCTCATGTAAGTGAAGTTATTCAAGCCACTCGGCTTGATCTATGACACATAGCAATGAACATCCCTATGCAGTTAGCTACGTTCATTTGCTTGGCGTCGTTCAGATTTTCAATCATGATTGTGATTTGATATGAATTGGATAAATGGGAAAGAAAGAACAGCAGCTTACCGAAGTTGAAGTAGAAATACGGAGAGCCCGTTGATAGGATACAATTAATTACATAAACACACAGAGATTTTTGACATTTCGGCTATTGCCTTGGACACTCAAGTCGAGTGATAGTAATGAAGATGACGAAAGGCTCCGTATATCCAGCCTCTGGATATTTTCCTATACAGTGAAAGCTCTATGCATCGTTTTCAGATCCATTGTTTTCCTGCTTCTATCATCAATTTTTTCCACCTCTCCCATTTAACCAATGTTGAATTTTCCTGGATAGATCGTTCTATTTTCCTGATCCCTTGAAAAACGATAGAGGTTTCATTGTACGTAGTCTAAGTAATTCGACATAATTGTGATTTTGTTAAATAATTGACCTGGTTCTACACCAGTCGAGGCAATTGGGTGCCCGGTTGTTTAATTTACTACCCGATGTCAGCCCTAATTGCTACTGATGTTGTTGTAATGGTTTTGAAGAGACAAGGGGACTCGTACTTCTCTCATGATAGAGCTGGCCGCCGCTACGAGGACGTACGAGCACTTGATGCCACACTGCACGAGGCGGTTGAGCAGGTGCCTGCCTTCTCGCCAGGGTCGCGCGTCCACCACTACCACGCGGAACTGTGTGCCGGACTCGTGAGCAGACACGAGGATGCGTTGCACCAGAGACGAGCTGAAAAACACGGGTTACTTGATGCATTCATTTCATTGACTATTGTTTGCTAAACGACTCCACCAACAGTTAGGTTATACGGGGTTACAAATGAGCAGATGATTATAAAACTATGAAGAGAAGATGAGTGAAAGGATGTTTACTAAAACCCGTTCCTTTTGCAAGACTCGAACCCACGCCCGACGGTAACTTCAGTTTCTGAAGCGGTGCCTCAGCTGACTGAGCAACCAAGGGTGGCAACATTAATTTCAGTATGCATTTATTCATTTGTTTTCAATCAGTCAACGGCCGTGGGCGCGTATATGCGTCCACGCGCAGTGTTGCTGACAGGCCGTGGACGCACACACGTGCATTCTTACACTTTCCATTTCGTTGCGTTCAATATCTCAACAACATTATGACGTATCGATATGAGATTTGTACTGACATCTAGGAGATAGATTGAGAAATTGGTGTCAATTTTTTTTGCCGCTGTAGTATGCTAATGTAATAAAAAGTGACATAATACAGTCAGCTGTTATTTCAGAACCTCGTTCTAGGCTTTGCCTCCTTACACGTGTCAAATTGACGAGCTTCTGAATGCTAAATAACAGTGATATTAGCAAATTTATTAATTCACATATCATGTACAACAATTGATCGATACAATAGAACCATTGGTTCTCTCTATTAATGTTCTGAGAGGCAACACAAGTATCTGTGCGATATAACCGCAGAACAACTGGGTCTGGGAGGTACGGCAGTGATTTCGTAATCAAGCTGTCAAGTGGTTAACAAAACACATTGTTTGAACATCAGTCATAACTAACTAGTGGCAATTACTTATAGCATCAGTTGTTTGGTTTTTCAGCATTGGCTATTTCAAAAATAGTATTTTATAGCATCGGTCAAATTTAAAATTGGCAATAATTTACCATCAAAAAGTCTCTGGACATGGGTAACAGTTCTGCCAGGATAAATATGACGTACATATGTACTAGAAGCTACTTTCGAAACCTCTATCTAGTGAAACCTCTATCCATCGTTTTTCAAGGGACTAGGAAAAATAAGCCATCCATGCAGGAAAACGATCCATCCAGACAAATTTAACATTGGTCACATGGGAGTGGGGTGGGATACAAGCAGGAAAGCGATGGATGCGGGAACGGTGCATTGAGGTTTCACTGTGTTTTCAGCTTGAGCAGCAAGCAAGTTCTGAAGTGAATGTACATACGTATACACATTGACATCAATATGCCCCACATTGAGACACTACTGTACTTGAACTGCACAAACTAAAAGAGCATTGTGAATGACTGCCACATACCAACAAATGTTTGCAAATAAATATTTCATTCAAACTGGTTGAATATACTATTACTAACACTGTTAAGAGCCCGCATCTTAGTTGAGAATGTTCATCTTCGAAATGCTTTACCCAAGTTTGATGAGCGTTGAAAAGTTTGGTTGAGGGTTGAAAAGAGGAAAAGGGATGATATTGAAAGAGTTCTAGTAACTACTGCCAGATGGTGCAGTTTTCCGTCCTATAATTTGGCCAAAATCTAGACACATTACACATTTTGGCCAAGGAAATCGGGAAAACTATAAAATTACAGGTAAATCAGGATTTCAAATATTGATAAGCAAAGTTGAACATGAAGATGTGCATTTGTAATTTATTTCTACCGTACTATCATTTGGTAACTGAGAATTAAGCAATGAAAACTATCAAATTACCGTATTTACTCACATATAAGTCGCAAGTATATTTAGAAATTTGAGGACTCAAAACAGGGGTGCGACCAAAACGCGGGTGCGACTTATACGCGCGCACAAAATCTCCAAAAATGAAAGTCAAATGCATCAATTCTCGTCACAGTCCAGCTTGCTATTTTTACGTCATCAAAAAGTCACATGCGTATCATAAAGGTAAGTGAGAAAAAACGTCACATTTTGCGTTAAAAACAGTTGCCGTGAAACACTGCCGGTCGTCCAATGTTAGAGCATAGGGCGAACCCACAATCGTCGTCAGAATTCATGCACAGCATTCGACAGTGCTGAAGCAAACATGAGACTCTTAGAGTCTTGTGTTACACTGAATAACAAGACAAAGACTTCAACACATCTGTTCATCATCAAAACAGTTGCCATGAGCACATGAGACTTCAAAAGTCTCATGTTACACTGATTACCAACAAGAACACTTTTGACCGATCTGTTTAACATCAATCAATAATGCTATGAATGGGTGATAACAGTCCCACGTGGGCTATTCATTGAACACTAGAAAGAGGCTACATAAAAATGAATATAAACTTGGGAGATATTTACGTAATCATCGTGTGCTCTGGGTCCCGTTGTCACGCTCAGGTATGTTAGGCAACCTGTCCCCTTCCCACCCTCGCGGTTTAGTTGTGGCCCCACACAATGGTTTCTCATGTCTCATACCAAGGGTATCGGAACAGAGAGCTAAACATTTCAATCAGTGGCGGCCCGAAGTGGCCCAAGCACGCGGGGCCAGATAAGTACGACATCACCACCCACCCACTGCAGGGGTGGATCGAGGAAATATTCATGGAGGGGGGGGGGGGGATTTCAGTTCGTAAAAGAAAATGCCATATGAGATCAGGATTGCGGAACCGGCGACCCGCGGGGGGTAAGGGGAGAAGGCCCCCTTACGGCCCCGCAGGGAATTTTTTGAAATCACACCCATTTTCAATACTGTTTAGCGTGTTTCAGATAACTTTTAGATGCCGAAATCATTTTACCTATGGAAATCAAAATAGTGACAGAATTAATATTTGTAGCTGCAGGTTCGTTCCGTGTCATTCTAGCGCCCCAGGCAAGCACTCAATTTGTGCGCCCCCAAAACTGAGTGAGCATATAAAAGGTAAATGCAAAGGGGGAGCCATGCCCCGCAGGGACATTTTTGAAAATTCCCCATTTTCAATACAATTTCTACGGGTTTCGGGAACTAGACGAAATTTCTGGAATAATGGATTCTTCACTGTGGTAACAAGACTTATTGACTGTTCCAAGCAGATAAAACTCTTAATCCATCTGCCATTCAATAACTATGATATTTGAATGAGAACATTTAATTACATTCAGTGATGTGAATAGAATGGGATAAAATGTATAGGATATGCACTGAAAGAAAGTCACAAATGGGTCCCAATAGCACCTCTCAAATTTGGCCACCGGGCAGCATCCCCCCCCCCCTCACCCCTACAAACGACCCTGGTCGTTATTATCATCGTTATTTACAAAATTCAAGCTTCATTCACAAGCTGAAAAAAGCACGGTAGTGTTGTTCGTTGATTTGTGCCAACTAAACTACATAAGCCTACTAGATCTGACATTTTGAAACAGTACGGAGACCTAGAATGCTCAATGCAATTATGTAAAATACGAAATCGTGGCATAAACAGTCTTCAGAGATATTTATTTCCTTCCTTCTCTCTTCCTATTTTCTTTCTTCCTTTCTCTTGTTTTTGTCACTACTAATTCATGAGGGTGGGTGGGGGGAAATTGCCCCTATCGCACACCTTTATATCCGCGATTGAACCGACTGAGTTCGGGCTACCAACTATGGCCACGGTTTTAAATACCGTAAATTTGTCTCTGTTGTATTTAAATGAGTAACTGACAATGAATTATGAGTGCTCTACAGAAAAACAAGGATATCGTTAGGATTTCCGTATTGGGGAGCGTACGTGAGAAATCCAAATAGAAAATTGGACAAATGCAATAATTGCAGAAAACACTAATGAGGGGGTTAGAGATACAACAGCCCCGCAGGAAGGTTTTTCAGAAAATATTATATTTTTTGAACTTTCAACATATTCTGGAGAAGGATTCTGTTACATATTTAGGATATACTATAAACAGCTTGACCTATTCTTCACCTATTCCTGACAGAGCCCCGCAGGGATTTTTTTCATAAGGTATGGTATTTCAAGTGGTTGTGATCTTTGAAGTCTTTTTAAAAATATATTTTTTTGTTTGTGAGATATTTCAAGCCCTTACTTGATAACTACCCACCCTGAATAGAAGGAGCCCTGCATGGAATTTTTCCAAAAATGATGTATTTGAACTTTGAAGTATTCTTCGGGGTAATTTTCAAACAGTGATTTTCTGTTCGTAAGATTTTATGAACCTTCACCTGATAACCACCCACTTCAAATATAACTTTTCCATAAACATTGTATTTGAAGTGTTCTTTGAAGTAATTTTAAGACAGTCATTTTCTGTTTGTGAGATATTATGTCTTTAAAGTCATTTTGAATATGTAATTTTAGGTTTGTGAGATATTTCGAACTTTTACGTGACAACCACTCAATTCGAATAGAATCCCTCTGCAGGAGAGTATTTTGAGATTATAATATTTCAATAATTTTTTCTCAGCACATTTTCAAAGATGTAGTCCCATTGATTTATGGTGTATGCAGAAGCATTGCTTCCTTCCTAGTTCTAACCTGATCCAAATTCGATGGAAGGAGTGATTAACAAATTCCACTTCTCATGTAACCTTAACGAATGGCCATGTGTTCGAGTTTATAAGCATATTTGCGAGAAATTGTCAACTACTCAGAAACAAAACAAATTTTTTTTTTGCCATTTTGATTTCCTTCTCCCTTTAACAACCCTTCCTCTTATTTGTATCCCTTAACAACGTCCACAAGATATGGAAAAACTAGACTTCCACCTCAACACGATGAGTGAACGTTTAATGGTTTCGTTAAAAATCATAATTATGAGTAGATAAAATGAATTTCCTACACGTTGCATGTGCACCTTATGAAGTCTACGTCTATATAACTACATACATTCGCATTTGTTTTCAGCTGAAATATGTAGACATACGACATACATGGTAACACATCTTTTAATTCAGTATGACGATCTACGTTAAAACTCATCAAATAATGTCTGGTCCCAGAGGGATCTACCTGACCAGACACCCACCCACCCCTTTCGGGCACGGGGCCATGGACCCGAATTTGTATTGTCGGGCTGCCACTGATTTCAATCGCAATGTAATTTTGACGTACTGGAGACTTTTTTTTTTCTTAATAACATCGAAACTTGATACAAAATCATTCTTCCCCAATTAAGGCTATGGATGAAAGATAGGATCGTTTGGACGGGGCACCACAAGGGCAATCTTATCACTCCATTTTGAATATTTAAAACTAATGAACTTCAACACCAGGACTGCTCTGTCTGTGACCATAATTTTTCGCCGTGGATAAAAGTCTTTCAGTATAAACACACGAATGTTGATATCTTCCACTTTAAACTAAGTTTCTTGGGCAATGATCACTTCTTTCCATTTTCAGCAGATGTAAAGTTTATCATTATACAAAATTGACAAAATAAATTAGTGATAGGACTATAATGTTATAATTAGGCCTATCACTCTACTAAATAATGGTAATAATACTAATACTAATACTGGAGGCTGCAGGTGCGACTTATACGACCATACAAGGGTTTTTAAAAAAATGACTGTCAAAAACTGGGGTGCGACTTATACGCGGGTGCGACTTACATGCGAGTAAATACGGTACGCACATTTTGATTCAATTATTGCTCCATTATATATATATATATATATATATATATATATATGTTATCGCCGATCTTAGAGATGGCGATGAAAGACCAGTGGACTGTATTCGGATGCCGACTTGGCATTAATAATCAGGCGAGCATAATCCAAACTCGGATTATGCCTCACCCCAAAACGATACGTATTTGGTCTACGTCGACTTGACGTTGTTATTGACCAAATCAAAGAATAAATAACGAGAAAGCGAAACAAAATAGATCAAACCTGAGTGGTGTCCCCGCACACCATTCGAATAAACAAGAAACAAAAGCTTGAGAGAAAACAAAACACCCAACTTCGTAAATGATAAAGACCAAAACAAAAGTAAGGAATTAGAAACAAGAAAGTATGGAAAGAGGTCCTATTAACGACTCAAGAAGAACGAAAAATAGAAAAGAAACAACTGCGTACATGCGAAATAATGTACAGTACGTCCGAACTCTAACAAAGTAGAGAAGGACGGGAGATGCTCACACAACAAGAGCTGGTCGAGAATATGACCGAATTCACCCACTTGACGAGCGACTAAAAGTACGTCCGACCTCAAGGAAATGTAGAAGATAACTGAACTGGATACTTGACGAGAGCCGTTTTGAGACGTCCGGTCTGGATCGAGTATGGGATAGAACTGAACAGGCGAGACCACCTACCAAACACGCAACGCGAAAGGCGAGCTGTGATTGGACGCACACATGGCGTGACAACCCACCAGCCAACCAGCAATGAGAAAGGAAGGTCGACTAGAAACACGGTTTGCAATGTATAAACAACATTCCATGACGCAAACGAATGATTTCATGTTCAAATGACAAACTAGGGAAAACGAGCTAGCTGGTCTCAAAAGACCGGCGTTAACATACCGCCCACCAAAATGAACATTTTAAAGCTGAGGTAAACGATACGGAAAATTTGGAACATGAAATTAGTACAGCAAACTGTTCGTAAGAAGCCTTGTAACTTCATAGGCAACGTGAGCAAAAAGATTTTCACCGAGTAATTGGATTGCTTCCCAATTGGATCGGAGAACAGCAAAGAAATCGCACATGATCCGAGCGATTCAATGAGGAGAAAACGCAACCATTTTATTCAATGGTCGCTGACTTTTCAAAAAAAATGAAAAAAGAGAGAACAACAAGAAAGTTAACATGAAGAAATGAGCAAAGCACAAATGCGTGCTTTGAACAGAAAGAATACACGAATGAATGCAAATCTGCCATTGGAGGCTGCATAGGCTTTGCGCGAAACTTGTGGCGAGTAATGCACTGGTGTATGCGCTGCCTCAACAAACCGCGCAGAGAAACGATCCAGTAACGCTGCTGTATCAGCGCCTGTACCGTTCTCGGGCCGGAATGTAGCGATGTTCGGTGGAAGGCATCGCAAATGAGAGATGCGAGGTGAGCTTCTTTGGGGAGTAGGATTGGGTACCGAGCCTCTTCAGGAAGAGAAGAGTGACGCAATCTTCCGCCCACCTTGAGTAAGCCCGAGGGTTCGAGAAAAGGTTTCAGCGAAGCGATCCGGGATAGAACCTGTCCCTGTTTGGCAAGTTGGCTGATCTCGGTTGCATAAAAGTGGTTTTGAGTGACTCTTATGATCAGTTCAAGAGCGTCTTGCAACTCCACAGGTTTTAAAGAACCCGTAGGAGGGAGAATCTTGGATCGTTTCGCCAATAAGAGACGGGCAAATCGAACTACATACCCAAAGACCCGTTGTGCTTTGAGAAGTGTGGAAAACTTTCGAAAATTCACCAGGAGAGGATCTACTTTGACCGTTGTGGCCAAAGTGACCATGGAAGGCTTAATGTCTGGCAATTCAGACAATAAATCAGTGGAAGGCACAGAGATAGGCCACAGAGCATGGGGACTCCTGAGAAAAGAAGGACCCGAGAGGTACAACGGGTATTCCATGAGCTGAGAAGGCAGTATTCCACGAGAAGCGCAGTCAGCGGGATTTTCTTCGGAATCCACGTGTGCCCAATTGGTAGGAGTGGAGTTGTCGAGTATCTCCACTACTCGGTTGGCGACGAATGTCTTCAGTCGATGTGGAGGGGTGGCAAGCCACGCGAGCACAATAGTCGAATCAGTGTAGAGGGTTACTGACTCCACGACAAGAGTGCTGAGTGAGGGAAGAGTATCTTTCAGCACACGCGTTAGAAGCAAAGCAGCAGAGAGTTCAAGCTTAGGGATGGTCAAGGGTTTGACCGGGGATACTTTACTCCTTGCTCGCAACAAACTAATATGCGAAGTTGCATGATTCGTTGTGTGAAGGTAAAGTATCGCAGCGTAGGCCTTCTCGGAGGCATCACAAAAGCCTACAAGTCGATGTATGCCTTGTGAAGCAGGAAATGCGCGTGGAACTCGGAAGTTCGAGAGAAGACAGATCTCGGCTACCGCGTCCAACCACCTTTGAGCAAGAAGCGGTGGTAAAACGTCGTCCCACTGCACCCGCGATAACCAAAGTTGCTGAAGAAAAATCTTCATCCAGCATACGAGCGGGGTGAGGAATCCCAAAGGATCAAAAATGCGCGCAATGTACGACAAGACCGTGCGCTTCGTTACCACGCCTTCGAAAGGTAAGGTGTGGAATGAGAAATCATCCGATCGGGGATCCCAGAACAGACCAAGGATCTTGATGCCCTGATCGTCATCCGAAAACACGACTGGAGTCTCTAGATGATCCTCCGGAAGTGCACTCAATGCTTCTGGGAGGTTACTGGCCCACTTTCGGAGTTCGAAACCTCCACTAGCTAGAATAGCCTGTAATTCCGATTGAAGAATGCGAGCTTGAGCGACGTCTGCTGCGCCAGACACGATGTCATCCACGTAGATGTGAGATATCAAAGCACGCGAAGCATTGGGGAAAGGAGCCCCTTCGTCGTGCACGAGCTGCTTCAGCACTCGTTGAGCAAGAAAAGCTGACGGTACGAGCCCATACGTGACCGTGTTGAGCTCATATTCTTTTACTGGAGAGTCTGCATTGGGTCGCCAAAATATGTGCTGATATTTGCGGTCAGATGGTTGGACCAGAATCTGACGATACATCTGACGAATGTCAGCACAAATTGCGATGGGATGAGAACGAAATCGGGTTAAAACGCCCGGGAGTTCGCTCTGAAGCTTGGGACCACTGAGTAACAGCTGATTCAAAGAGGCGCCTCTCTCATCTGGAGAAGAGGCGTTAAATACCACTCTCAGCTTCGTGCTGGAGCTGGTAATCTTGTGCACACAATGATGCGGAATCACGTAGTTCGAAGAGGTGCTTGCAAGTTGCATGTGGTTCGATTGAATATAGTCTTGCATGAATGCTTGATACGCAGCATCATGCTGAGGATTGCGTTTCAGTCGCCGCTCCAGACTCAAATAATTCTGGAGGGCGGCCTCACGATTATATCCGAGAGGAGAGGATGTGTTCTTGAAAGGGAGTGCTACCGAATAGCGTCCGGAAGGGTTCCGTGAGTGCGTAGATAGAAAATGCTCCTCACAAAGTTCATCGTCCGGATCAACTTGAAGAGGACGTGAAACTTCTTCCGATTCCCAAAACAATCGAAGAGTACGATCCAATGGAGAACCAGTGCAAGCAAGCAGAGAGAGCGGAGGCTGGAACTCGGCATCCAAACACCGAATAGGACCCAAAACCACCCAGCCGAAGACCGTGTTTATGGCAGATGGACTGCCACTCATCACAACATCACCTGACTTTTCAAGAATATCAGGGTATAAATCGGCGCCGATCAAAAAGTCGATCTGATCGGGCACATGAAAGCGGTCGTCGGCAAGAGAGAGACAGCGATAACGTTCAAACACCTCAAGCGGAACGGTGGTGGTTGGAAGTTGACTCGCTATCGCAGGCATAACGTAGGCTTGTACGCTGAGAGAGGTTGCAGGGGTGAACCGGGAAGCGATGCTGCATTGAACAGTCCCGATTACCCGAGCACTAACGTGACCAATACCAGAGAGTTCGGAATGACAAGGATTGATTTTCAATCCTAGCTTCTGAAGGAACGAGTGAGTGAGAACAGAGATTTGTGAACCACAGTCGATAACCGCACGGATAGGTTGCAGTTGACCGTGAGAGTCGCGGATCAAGGCGCGAACAGTGCCCAACAGAGCTGTGGGTAGCACTGGCTTGCTTGTCTTGACTTGACAAGCGAGAGTTTGAGGATGAGGCGAGGTGGTCTCCGGAGGAGAAGAGACTTCGTTTGCTATTGTGTCACGAGTCAAGGGGTTGATTCGTGCAGTGTGTAACAGCGAATGATGTTTGTTACTGTGACAAGTACCGCAAACACTCTTAGAGGTGCATTGCGGTCTGAGGTGAGCGCCCATGCAGTTGAAGCAGCGTTGCAGGCGACGTAACGTGTTGTATTTGTCGTCAACGGACTGTTGCCGAAATACGAAACACGAGTATAGAGTATGCCCCCCTTTGCAGACTGGACACGAAGATCGTTTCGTGGTCGAGCTTGCTGATTTGTTCTGCTCGCGAGATTTAAAGCTGACGGGCGGAGGATTCGCAACCAACAACGAATTGATTCGCTTTGTGGAAGGCGGAATAGCTTTTGAAGAGCTAGCTACTTGTTTGTCGAGACCACACAATTCCATCGTCCTGGACTGCTCTTCAATGAATTTGATCAACGACGCGTAGCTAGGAGTGCTGTGCGAAGAATGTTTCTGTTCGAAAGCCTTGCGCGTTGATGTGTCGAGATTGGTCAGTGCTAATGAGAAAAGCAGAAAATCTGACAAATCTTCGATATTCAGAGCTTTCAACGCTTCGATCGAAGTTTTGTGAACTTTCAGAAATGATTGCAGCCCAGAATGTGAATTGGTTTTGAGAGGCGTAAATTCTAAAACCTGTTGAACATACGTGGTGGCTAACAACCGAGGGTTATGATACCGACTGACAAGAGCATCCAATGCCACAGAATAATTGGCTTCCGTAATCGGAAACCCGGAGACGACAGACAAGGCGTTGTCTTTGAGGGTGGTCCTCAAATAGTGGAATTTCTGAACTTGATTCAGGTCGTTGTTCTCGTCGACGAGAGATTTAAATAGCGAATAGTACTCCGTTCATCGAGTAATATCACCAGAGAATGCCGGCAACGCGATTGTCGGCAATGAGATGGCTCGAAAACCATTTTGATTTGGCGGCGGAGGCGGAGTAGGCGTCGTCGCGGCAACGGCGGCGAGATACAGATCATGAGTCGCATACAGCATTTCCTCGAAGCTGGCTTCAATAGCGTCGACCGGCAAAGCATCGACGCCTTCGTCAAGCTGAGCGTTCAAAGCTATTACTTCGTTTTGAATGGCCTCAAAGTTGTCTTTCAAAACGGCAAGTTGGTCATAACGAGGCTTGCACAACAAAGCTTTGGCACTATCAAGCGTTTTAAATGCGTCGTAAGAGCGTTGTAATGAAGCGAATATCCGCTCTCGCTTTGCCGTGAGCACTGCCTGTTGCTTTGCGATTTTAGACGCCATTGTAGCGAATGAATAAATTGCAAATGCAAAAACACGAAACTAAACCAAGGACCAAAAACTAATGATATGAAATATCACGGAGAAATACGGCCGAAATGCACAGAAAAAGAACAATGCAAATTCAAGAATTGAATGTCTATAAAACAAGTTGAATCAATTGTTGATAATAACTCGCAAACAAACAGAATAAATTATTGCACCGTGGAAACCCAATTATGTGGAAGCCGATTCAGTGCGGAGGACAAAGAAGTCACCCATGCGATGCCTGATCGCGGGTGCTGACACAAATGACTGTGGAATCCGGAGGTGGACTCCGCGTGGTGCAAAGAAAGGAATCCACAAATGGATTCCAACAAGTAAAAGCAATTGGAATCCGGAGATGGACTCCGCGTGGTGAAAAGAATGGAATTCACAAATGGATTCCAACAAGAGAACGAAATAAGAATCCGGAGATGGATTCCGCCTCACGAATGACGAGAAATTGGAACCAAAAATAATCTTTGGCTCACAGGGACCAAAATGTTATCGCCGATCTTAGAGATGGCGATGAAAGACCAGTGGACTGTATTCGGATGCCGACTTGGCATTAATAATCAGGCGAGCATAATCCAAACTCGGATTATGCCTCACCCCAAAACGATACGTATTTGGTCTACGTCGACTTGACGTTGTTATTGACCAAATCAAAGAATAAATAACGAGAAAGCGAAACAAAATAGATCAAACCTGAGTGGTGTCCCCGCACACCATTCGAATAAACAAGAAACAAAAGCTTGAGAGAAAACAAAACACCCAACTTCGTAAATGATAAAGACCAAAACAAAAGTAAGGAATTAGAAACAAGAAAGTATGGAAAGAGGTCCTATTAACGACTCAAGAAGAACGAAAAATAGAAAAGAAACAACTGCGTACATGCGAAATAATGTACAGTACGTCCGAACTCTAACAAAGTAGAGAAGGACGGGAGATGCTCACACAACAAGAGCTGGTCGAGAATATGACCGAATTCACCCACTTGACGAGCGACTAAAAGTACGTCCGACCTCAAGGAAATGTAGAAGATAACTGAACTGGATACTTGACGAGAGCCGTTTTGAGACGTCCGGTCTGGATCGAGTATGGGATAGAACTGAACAGGCGAGACCACCTACCAAACACGCAACGCGAAAGGCGAGCTGTGATTGGACGCACACATGGCGTGACAACCCACCAGCCAACCAGCAATGAGAAAGGAAGGTCGACTAGAAACACGGTTTGCAATGTATAAACAACATTCCATGACGCAAACGAATGATTTCATGTTCAAATGACAAACTAGGGAAAACGAGCTAGCTGGTCTCAAAAGACCGGCGTTAACAATATATATATATATATATATATATATATATATATATATATATATATATATATATATATATATATATATATATACATACATATATATATATATATATATATATATATATATATATATATATATATATATATATATATATATATATATATATATCTCAAACCCAGATAACCAATTAAATTGGGCCAGGGGTTAAAAAATGTGGAACACTTCACGATTTTGCGTGTCATCCTTGCGCCATGCATTATAATAAATTAAAATTATGCTTTAATTTTTGAGTGAGCATATCCAATTGTGAGAGTATTCCTTATTTATTGCATTTTACTGCAAGTCTCTAGTGTTTGTAGTTCTTGAGATATATATGGCAGAAGTGCACCCTGTAAATCTGTCTAAGATAAGGGCTCTTGAGACTCAAAACAGAATTAGCCATAGTATAAACCACCAGTCATAATTATTTCCTGAATAATACAATTGGTCTTAAAAAGTAAAAGATATGAGAGAATAAAAAACGAATGTAAAAGTATAAAAAGGAACAGTAATACTCCCTCCCCCCCAAGCTATTTATTGACATTATCCCTGACATTACTGTAAATTGTTGTCGGTGCACTATCTAAAGTGCAACACACCTATAATTAGTTACTACATTCCAAAGAATTCCACAATATTAGAAAAAGCAATATCCATCAGGTGACCTTTCAACCTTGAATGAAATAGTGAACTGCTGTCTTGCTCCTTCATGTAATTTGGCACCCTGTTGTGTTAATGGTCTAATACCGGCAATGCTGGGGCCCTCTTTCAAATATTCATGTCGTCACTTCAGTGCACCATCACAATACTTCAATTCACAGACGGAAATGAAACTGTCCCCATGTTCTTAAATTTGTCATTTTTATTGTGTTTAACGACACATTGTACTGATGACTAAGACCTATTGGCTTCGGTGAATGGTGAATGAGATGACGGCAAGATTGGATGAAAGGTGATTTCATTAGGAGTTTTTGGATAGTGGAAAAGAGTCGGTCGTGGCCACTTGTTGAGGAGTCATCCGAGTATTAACCTGAACGACAGAGGGTAACAACGAAAAACCCCTGTCAGGATGGTTGACCATGGTGGGAATCGAGCCCCGACCTTTTGAATGACGGTTCAGTGTGCTCGCCACTTGACCACTTGTCTTAGTCGTGTGTTGATAAATGTTGTCCTCCTTGTAGATAGAGGCTTGGTAAAAAGATAAGTGCACTGGGAAAAGTTTCAACTGGATGCCAGTTCTTTGGGGTCTGATAAGAATACATAGGTCTATGCAACATCTGTGATCTACTCACCAGCCATATGCCAGTATGACATCACCATTGGAGATCTTCTTCTGCACTGCCAGACAGATGGCTTGCGCAGCCACATTGATCTGATCGCTTAAATATGTGTCAATCGCGTCATTCAGCGTCTTCTTAGCCTGAGAACACAAATCAACAGCTAGGATCATTTGTTCGAAGCTGTCGCCTGCTTTTAGCGCACAAGAATTCAACTTCGAACAAACCAGACCCTAGTTCAAGGGGACATTGGAAACCGCATACCGACAAAGTTAAATGGGCACTTTTTCGGTACTGTACCTATTTCTCACAAACTATGGAAGTTACATCCAGAAAACTTTCACAGTAGTTACATAAAACCTTTGTACATATGCACTGGAAAGAAAATGTAAATTCATTTTTTTCAAACAATTTGAAGTGATTATCATTTCAGTTTCAGAGATTCAGGTACCAAGAATTGAAAAAATAATATTTTGAAATATCTGCATTGAAAATAATCGCACAAAAGCGAATCGCAGTAAAATTGAGAAGTAGGCATAGAAAGTGCTGAATGAAAGGATTAATATAATAAAGACCGCTATGAATAATTTGATGATTCTTACAGAATCCAATTGATAAAACCTTACACCACGAATCTAGTGAAAGCAAAAAAAAAATGATTCTCAATGTTCATTAAGACATTGACAACTGAGAAACAGGGTTAAGAGACAATATGTAAGCAAGTCTTTTCAACACGTTTCAGACGTACAACTAGACGTGGAAATAGTTCCAGTTTTATAACTGTGAGTAGCAATGTACTTTCAATCAAATGAAAAAAATTAATAACAATTAGAACAATAAAGTGGCATTTGATTATTGAAATGAAAAAACAAAAATTGGAAAATCAAAGTTATTTTGTTGTATATTGACAGCTCACAATCTAAAAAACAAATGAACCAACTTATGAATACAGAATACACATATTTGAATACACTGAAACATTCTTAATTTTTCAAGGGACCAGAAAAAAACATCTATGCAGGAGAACGGTCGACGCAGAAAAAAAATAATATTGGTTAAATGAAACTTTTGGTGGGAAAAATAAACAATGGAAGCATAGAGGGCTGGAGAATGATGGATGTGGGACTGACACATCGAGGTTTCACTTTTTATGAAATTGTGAACGTAGGCCTATATATCACCTTAAATGTTACTGTTTTTACTTTTTATAAATAACAGTCTGTGGCAATTGCTATTGTATCTTCAGTCAAGATGTACGCCTGATTCGATTCAATTTGTTTTAAATCTACATTTTATTCTTTCATTTTGACGTAGATATTTGAATAAGTCCAGTTCTAGTCCAATTGACACTCACCTCTGGATCGGCAACGTTGTTTGGTAGTTGAGTCATCTGCCACTTGAGGTGTTTAAGAGCATTCGTCATGGAGACCGAGTGAGGGCGACATTTCAACAGATATGCCATGCTAGTCTGAATGCACGACTCGAGACCCCTTGCAAACTCTTTGTGAGGTGGTGTGCGATAGTCATCTATTACCTGCGACACACGTTCAATGTACAAGTCAGTGGATTCAAAACAAAGTACAGTGAAACCTCTATGCATTGTTCCCGGATCCATCGTTTTCGTGCTTGTATCATTTATATTATCTCCCCACTCCCATTTAACCAATGTTGAATTTTTCTGGATGGATCATTTTCTTGCATGGATGGTTTTATTTTCCTGGTCCCTTGAAAAACGATGGATAGAGGTTTCACTGTACAGTGAAAACACTATCTATCGTTCCTCAAGGGACCAGGAAAATGAAACCATCCATGCAGTATGACGATCCATTCAGGAAATTTCAACATTGGTCAAGGGTACTATGGTTAGGAGGGGTATGACAAAATAAATGATAAAAGCGGTAAAACGATAGATGTGGGAACGATGCACGGAGGTTCCACTGTAATATTAATACATATATGTATTCAAGGAACAGTTCACATGAAAGCCTCTATACGTAACAACTGGGAAGTGCCGGAATCACCCACGTGGGAGTAGTACCATCTGGCAGTTACCCAAGCTATTTCTTTTCACCAACTTTCAGAATACAGTAAACCCTCGTTAATTCGAATTCCAAGGGACCCCAAGAATCAGAATTCAAATTTTAAAAAATCGAGTTATAAAAATCATGTTTTTCATTTGTATAGTACAGTAGTATAGTGTGGGCATGCAGTTTGGTTGAACCATGTGCGCCTCGCACGTGATTTGTTCCCTCCCACTTCACCTTGCCACCGGTTATCTTCAAGTCAAGTGTTTTCTCAGCAATTTTTACAACACAACAAATAGTCTGATTAATACTAAATGTTATCATGTCATTCATTAGGAAACACTTATCACACTTCACAGTGTTGAAAGAGTCAAATTACCGAACAGAATGTTAGAATTAAAAAGTAAAAAGCGAGGCAATAAATATAAATATTAGGGCCTAGAATGAAATGAATTCAGAATTATTCTCTCTACATGCACTAGCTGGCTGATTTATTTATTATTGTTTTGTGTTTGTTCAATTTGAATTTCAGCAAAAATTACGAATAAAAGTTGTCACAATTAATATTTTATTACGTGAAATTCTTTGTCGTCCATTAAACTAAACATTACCGCTTGGGTGTCTCAACCAGCCAGATGTCCATGTTTGACCCTGAAGAGACCCCCCCGCCTCACCCCTCATCCTGCTAGCACGCGCTGCACATGTGGCTGTGACGTATCTCTAGCTTGCCGGGACGCCAGGAATGTGGATGACAAAGGATTTCATGTAATAAAATATCCAATTGACAACTTTTATTCGTAATTTTTGTTGAAATTCAAATTGAACAAACACGAAACAATAATAAAACAGTAGTTGGGACTAACTATCAGTTCGAAATTCGAAATAATAAGAATTTGAAAATTAAAAATTATCAAAATGAATCAACATTGATATCCCTATACAAGCGGCCGCGGTCATTTCTCTGGTTTGAATTAACCGAGTTTGAATTATCGAGGATTTACTGTAATGCTAACTGGACTTATTCCGAACCACAGCAGAATGTTTCACCTTTTTCATAGCGCTGAGAAGAGCATAGCACCTGGCGTTTGATCCCACCACGACGCGCTGTGCGTACTGGGCTCCAAGGCAGACAATGGCTGGATGTACATCGCCTAATGAGAACCTACAAACCACACAGACACGTTCAGTATTACACACAAGAGGCCCAACCAACTCAAGGGCAAAGCCAGGCATTTTGCGACGGTGTCATTGCACCGTTGTATGTCAATTTAGTTTTATTTATCCATTCTATTTATTTGAATATTCTGCCAGTAGATTTACAACATTCTTTTAGAGGATGTAAACAGCTTCATATTGAAATATATATTTTTTCATTTATATTGGATTTAACGACGCACTGTACTGTTGACTACGATCTATTGGTGTCGGTGAATGACATATGAGATGATGGAATGATGAGATGAAAGGTTATTACATTAGGTGCTTTTGGATAGTAGGGAGGAGTTGGTCGTGGCCTGTTGCTAAGGACCCATCCCAGTATTGACCTAAACGATAGAGGAAAACAACGAAAAACCCCTATCAGGATGATCGACCGTGGCGGGAATCAAAGTCCAGTCTCCTGAATGACGGTCCAATGGGCTAGCTACTTATCTACTTGTCTCAGTATCATATTGAAATATCTGGCATGTCCATTACGAAATAATACATGGATAGGCCCTATAGAAGACGATTACAACATATAGCTCTACACCAAAAAGATGCATTGAATATTTGAAATATTGAGTCTAGTCAAATAATAATAGAATATACTTATGGATGCTTACATGCATCAATGAGTTATATGAATCATGATTAGGAGTGTGCTAGTCTATCTAATTTCAAGTCCAAGTCTGCCAGAATCGGACTCATTGAAAATATTTTCGACACGATTCGCGAGTCAAAGTCGAGCCTCTAATCTGCCGCACATTTAAAAATTTGTATGCTTTGTTATTATTGGGTGCATCTCAATGAGTGGCCTCATTGGCTGGTAAGTTCAGATGGCAAAGATCTTCATGAAAAGCTCTTTGGGAAAACAAAATAGCAGCCGGTTTGTGAATTGAATAACAACTTCGAAAAACTAGTTGAAAATAATGTGAAAATTCTATAAGATGTGGTAGTTGATATAATACAAAAGTAATGTTATTTTCTGTTTTGGCTAATTTTGTTCGATTCCTTTTTTTTCAACTCTGAATTCTGTGGTTAGTCATGAAATGCCAAAATCCCATGGGTTATTACCTCAAAATTCACAATGTCACATATTTTCTAATAATTTTAATAATTCATCATTTGGACTACAGTACTAATTGTAATTTGACTGGGTCAAATTTACAGATGAAAATATCGGTATGTTTTTCTTGTAATATTGTAATAATCTAGCAATAGAAATTAGAATTATTGATTTTCAAATGAAAATGAGTAGGCTTAACACAAGTTAAATTTATGTTCAACTGTCAAATTCTCTTGTTGGCAAATGAAAGTAAGCCATGTCAATCTGTTTTAGGGTTGAGTTTGGGCAACTTTCTTGGGCTAATGAGTTTTTCATTGATGGTTAGGGTCAGGTAGAGTGAGGTTTGTGTGACATGTACAAAAACAACTGTATTTTCAAGGTTTCAAACCGTATCCCATCTAGCCGCAACGATCACCCAACATAACCTTGAAACAGATCGGCAACAGAACTCACAAAATAAGTGGCGTGGCTTACTATATATTAACCACTTTGTTCATTACATTAATCATTTTGGAAAGACTTTGGACTCGAGACTTGTGAACCTTATTCAGACTCGAACTCGAAACCAAAACATGGACTCGCACACCACCCTCTTATGACATTGAAAATTGTGGGATTGATATTTTTGAAATTCAAATATTTAGGCAGCAAGTCCTACAAAATGAGATTAAAAACTGACTGATAAATGTTTTCACTCCTTGGATGAATTTTTGAATAATATTGATTTTAGTGTGTAATATGTGTAGACCTACATGTCTAGTTTATACTATATTACGTCCTGCTTATGTCTATGTTTTCTAACTTGTCGAGTGTCTTTTGTACCTTTACTTTCTATCTAGTGATATGTCCAATATCTTTGTACATGAATACATCATCAACTTGGAATAATAAAATTATTATTATTGTTACCGGTATTATTATTCAGTCAGTCTTCGTACAGTGCGGTCGATTGTTTCCGTGCTCTGTGAAGTCTGTTTGCTATTCCGCTCGTTTTTAGAATACGAGTACCGTTATGTCGTTGTGCAGAAAGTGCGTCCAAACATTGCCATCAGATGGTGATTTCGTTTCTTGTCATGGTTGTAATAAAGACTTACATTTCAATTGCTCCGGAATATCTAAATCGACGCATTCTCAAAAGTCAAAAGAGAACAAGGCAACGTGGTGTTGTCTAACGTGCCGTGAGAATAAGAAGTCGGTTGGAGGTACGCCCAAGGACGCGCCACAAAAATCCGTGTACGACACCTCTGACATCCAGAAGTGTTTGTTAGACATACAGAAAGAGCAAAGGGAGAATTTTCTGTTTCTATCAAACGAGTTGAAAGCGATAAGGGTAGACTTTTTTAAAGATATCAAAGAACTCAAATCAACTGTTTCATGCCTAACTAAGAAGGTTGAAGACCAAGAGAAGGAAATCGAAAAACTCAATGTAAAACTGAACTTCCTTGATCAGTACGGTCGTAACAAGAACTTTGAACTTGACAACGTCGAATCATCTGAAGGGGAAAACGTTGAAGAGATCGTATTGAAGGTGGCCAATAAGCTCAACATTGATCTCGTGGCTGCCGACATTGACGCGGCCCACCGCATACCATCGCGCACCCCCAATCGTCCGGCGAAAATCATCGTTCAGCTACTGTCAAGAAAGAAGCGCGATCTCTTCATTGCCAAAAAGAGAATCTTGATAAGAAAAAGCGAGATCCTGGGTAAAGTGATTACAACAGATACTCGTATTTATGTTAATGAAAATTTGTCTCCATACAACAGGGAATTGTTGTGGATGACAAAACAAAGGGCCAGAGAAGTTAACTATAAGTTTGTCTGGTTCAAAAACAACAATATATTTGCTCGAAAAGACGAGAACTCTCAACAATTCATAAAAATACATTGTTACGGTGACCTGGAGAAACTCGAGTAAATAATTCTCTGCTTCCTTCCACACTGTTGACATTTGTATAATTAATAATTACTCAGAATCTGTGTATGTTTTCCGATTTGAACAATTATGATATTGATATTTGTTCAAGGTTGGTCACGTGTGATCTTGACGCTTGGTTTCAAACTATACAAGGCATAGTTTTCATCCATATACCTAAATATAAGATCATTGAACAAACATTGGGATGAACTGAATGTCATCTTGTTTAATTATATCGGTAGATTTGATGTTCTGGTATTGAGCGAGGTGTCCGTGTCAAATGAATCCTTACTTGATCTTTATAAATTCGATGGATATATGATTCATTTCATAGAATCAGACCCAACAGACCAGGTGGTGGTCTTTTATTATTTGTTAAGAAAAACATCGAATTCACAGAAATAAAATCCAACTTCGAATATTTCGAGGGTCTAAATGGATTGCTAACACTCAGCGATGGTAACACTATTTCAATTTTAGCCATTTACAGGCCACCGAATTTGAGTAAAATAAAATTTGTTGGTGAAATAGAATTGTTTGTATCAGGCATTAAAGAAAGGAATGTTGTTATTATAGGAGATGTTAACCTGGACCTACTGCAATCAGATGACAGTATAATTATGCAGTATGAAAATAATTTAGCCGTGAACGGATTCACTAAATGCATACAGGGCATCACACGAGAAAATTTTATACTGGACAAATTAGTTTTATCTTGAATAGATCATATTTTCATTAGATGTAAATCAAATGATATCAATTCGGCAATATATAAAACTAGAATTACTGACCATTACATGGTTATGGCATACATTGTAATTGACAAAACAGGAATAAGCAACAACAATACTTCTAACAATATATGTAGGATACATGAACAGACTTTGAAACAAAATTTCAGAAACTACAATTGGAATCACTTATTAACTCTAACCGAATGTGATGCGCTCTATAATACAATTGTTTCAGCTTTTAATTACTGTTATAATCGATCATCATTCAACACCTCAACTATTGCTGTTAAACTGAGAATGCAGAAAAGTTGGATGAATGATGAATTGAGGAAAGCTATCAGAAATCGTGATACATCTTTCAAAAGGTGGAAAAATTGCATAAACTCATGTAAAAACTCATTTAGGGATGAAAGTAAAAAAATCGAAATATGGTCAACAAGCAATCAATGCAAGCGAAAACTGCGTATTTTAAAGATATTTTCACAAAATCAAAGGGCAATATTAAAGAAACTTAGCAATCTATAAACACTATATTGGGAAGAAAGAAGAAAGATTCGGTAGATGATGTTATAAGGAAATATATTGGTAGAAAGAAATCAAAAAATGAACTAGTTAATGGTTTTGTGAACTCATTCATTAATGAGCCATTCTTGCAACGTGATTACTTCTGACTACGTTCAAGCTACTGTGCAACTACAGTCCATGTTTATGTCCCCTGTCTCAACGAGTCAAATAAAATATATAATAGAGCATCTAGATGTAAACAAGCAGCCTGGGTTTGACGGTATAAGAGTGAAAGATCCGGTTTTGCTATCAGAAATAATCAGTCCTATTTTAACTGAGCTTATAAATTTGTCTTTCGAAACTGGTATAGTACCAGATAAATCAAAAATTGCTATTATCCGTCCCATTTATAAAAAAGGTGACCACTTGTTGTACTCCAACTATAGACCCATAGCGCTATTACCAGTAATCAATCAAATCATGGAACGTTGTGTCGCCAATACATTAACAGATTATTTGAAAAAATTTAATATTATTAGTAAACTACAATTTGGCTTTCAAAGAGGCAGAAGCACTTCCAACCTACTAGTAGAATTTTCCAATTTTGTCAATAGTAAACTAAACAATAATATGCATGTAATCGCCTTGTTCATTGACTTTTCAAAAGCGTTTGATACTTTATCTCATAGTAAATTAATTTCTTGTCTTGATAAAATAGGTGTAAGAGGGTCTATGCTAAACTGGTTCATCAGCTACTTGAAGAATAGACAAATTATAGTTAAAATTGATGGTGACTTCAGTGAACTTAAACACTGTGGGACTGGAGTGCCACAGGGATCCATTTTGGGCCCCATTCTCTATCTGATTTATGTTAATGAAATGGTGAATTGTTTATCAAATAGTCAAGTTTTCTTGTACGCCGATGACACGGTTTTATTAACAGTCCACAAGAAATTAAATATAGCTGAGTACAACATGCAATTAGACTTCAACAACATTTTAAAATGGACCCATGATAATAATTTGGTGATTAACTCGAGCAAAACAAAATTAATCCACATTTGCTCACCTCACAGCGATCTAAAACTTCATCCAGTCAACATAATCTATCATTCTTATAATATAATTGCTTACATAACTTAATTGGACAGATTCACTGTAATACTTGTTTTGACAAGATTATCAAGGTGGATACTTATGTATACTTAGGAGTGACCATTGACAGTAATTTCACATGGAGGCCTCATATCGACACCTTGTGTAAAAGATTGAGAGCTTGTGCTCTACAGTTATATAATTTAAAATATATATTACCATCTTCTGTTAATCAATTGATTTATACAGCCTTGGCAGAGTCGTTAATATAATATGGTCTTCTTGCGTGGGGAAACGCTTCTTCTGCTCATTTAAATAGAATAACCTTTTTGCAAAACAATATGATCAAGACAATTGCACCATTAGAGATAAAATTAAAATATATTGATAACATTGCAGCCCTTTATCATCATTCTAAACTACTACCCGTTCACAGCTTTTTCTATACAAATTTATCATCAACTTCTACTATTCCCAACAATACAAAGCACTCTACACCAAGTCCATAACTACCAGATCAAGTGGTAAAATTATTTATGATATCCCAAATTTCAATAATAAACATGGTAAGAGACAGCTGCGGTATGCCACTCCAGTTATCTTTAATAAAATACCAGAAAACTTGTTAAATTTACCTAATATCAATTCAGTTGAAAGAGAAATAAAAATTTGACTACTCGACTTCATTATTAGTAACTCTACTCAAGATATATTCAATTGAACATTCACTGACACACTGTCAATATTAAATTATTTGCTGACAATAAATTACCATAGCTTCAACTCGAACTCGATTGAATTTATACCTAAATGTGATCGACTATAATGGCGATTCTCTCAGCTGGTTGTTATATGTAGTCAAACTCTGTTATAAATTACCATATTGATTAGGCTATTCGATGAATTGATCATGAATTAAGCCTAATATATAATGGAAAAAAAAGTTGAGCCAATCAATTATTCATTTGCGTATTTATTTCATTCTATTTGTATCTCAAAACTCCAATTACATGTCAGGAAGTTTCGGTTCCAATCAATCACCTAGTATTATACTGAATTATTTTGTAGTTATAAGTATCAATTGTATGTCTAATAAGTCCCATATTTTTCCCAACAAGAAATTTTGTTATTGTTTCATAAAAAAAATCATCATATATATATATCATTATATATATATATATATATATATATTCTCTCAATTTTCTATGTCGAATGGAAATTTTTTATATATTTTAAAATTATAATAAGGAGAATGGAAAAAAAACTCATATATGTATTGTTATATTTGCACATTTTAATATCATTGGAACTCGTATAATTCACAAAACTAAACACGCCATCACTATACCTGTAATTATTTTGTATCAGTTATGTTTTTCATGTGTTATAATTATAATGCAAACCACAGATAAGCCTGTTTACAGGCTTTGTGGAATATTGTAAACTTTTCTGTATAATCTTGAATTGACAAATAAATAAATAAATACATCATTCATTTGAATAGTTCCGTACAATGTAGAAAAAAAATAAAAAATTATTAGACCCGCAAACAAGTCAAGATTTTTTTTTGTGGGTTTATAAAATGTGCACATATATGTCCCTTATATGATAATAAAAAACTTCTAAAAAAAAAATCTTTTGAACGTGTGAAACGAATAATCCCCCGAGTTATATTATGTATTGAACTTTTTCAACATCACTACTTGCCACACCGAAAGTAGTTCCGTAATCTTAACTATCACTATGTATATGTGATAGTTTATAACTATGTTTTAGATTGTACGGTAGTTTTAGTGTTTCAAGTGTAGATAGTTACTTGCCGCACAACTACCGAAAGCAAAGTGTTGGACATTCACGTAGTATCAGTCAAAGATTTGAAAAGAAACAATATGTCAGCAATGTTCTTGCCTTCATCAGGTAACAACTGATAAAAGCAAGAGAAATATTGCCAAAATATTGTTTTGTATTGCAGAATATTGCTTTCGTAATACTACACTTTCGTTGAAATATTCGCGTTACCATATTCTTCTTATTTTCAATTATTTACAACTACATTGCAATTTAAAATTAAGTTAAATGTGGCATTTTCTGTTTACTCGTGTAATCTTGTTTAATACTCACATGACTGGGCTATTGAAAAGCAGGTGTTTCTCGCGGTAGAGGTGGTTAAACAGTTTGACACGATGCTTTGTTACACTTCCATCACGAGCTAAAGCCGTTGGCAGCTGAACTACCTGAACAAACGAGTAAAACATTTCACACTGTTCAGAATGTAGCAAGATAGACAACCAGTGAAATAGTAAAACTGGTGATCTTGCAAGGGGTGTTAATATGAGCTTCAACTGTCATCTCTTCTAGTTTTAAACCCAAGGGTAGAGTAGTAGGAATAGAGCATTCACATTCAGTTTTGGTAGGTTACTTTTATTTGAAATATAGCATTTTGTAGCAAACTACCAAGGAAACAGGAGTTGCATGTACTCTAAATCAACACTACACAATTATCAACGGAACTCACACATTCTTTCGGACATCTTTGTCTAAGGCAGGAAGCTGTCCGAATACCATTTACTATCGATAGTTATTCGAAGGAAGAGATACGATTCTTTTCAACTTGACCATTGGTTTCTCTAGTTAATTTTATACTTGGACGCACTTTTCAAAAACAATTTCTCATACAATACAGCTCATTCTCTTCAAAACCATTTTAAAACATTTTCACAAAATAGCTAAATGTAGCTAAATGCTCTGAAAAACACATGTAGGCCTATGGAGAGAAATAGTTAAATAGAATACAATGTTAAATTAATTGAAATATCATGAAACATCTATGAAACATAAAGAAAACCAAAAAATATATCCTTGTGAAATATTTAGATTTGACAAGTCTATTTCATGAAATGCATAATTCCTACATCTCTACCCATGGGTCACCATTCGACTTGGGAGTAGGCTCACGCTTGACTCAACGTTTTACAGGCTACATATGGGAGATGCGTAGGAAATACGTCTTACCTGTTTTTGTTGAGGTTGCTTCTGCTGCATCAATGATGGGTTCTCTTTTGTCGGACCATCAGACTTTGTTGTTTTACTGACTTGCTGACTAGCTTTCAATGCTCGCTGCTTCTCTTGCTGCAGTCTTCTAGCAGCTTTCAATTCACTTTTAGATTCAGTTTTAGGTGTTTCAATTTCTTTTTTTGTTGCACTTATGGTCTCTTGTAATGTTTTTGCTGATTTTGATTCCATTTCAGAACATTTCCTTTCTATTATGTTTTTTTTTCTTTTACTTATGATCTCTTCTATTTCTGTAGCTTCTAGCGATACATGTTTAGACAATATTTCAATCATTTTTCTGTTGCTATCATCTGACAGATGCTCTGATGCAGAATCTGGCACTGCCGCAACTTCTTTGGTGGGAAAGGACTTAGTTTCGACAGTGGTTAGATTACTTTTTGTTTCAGTAATTTTAGGAATTGTATGTGTTTCTACAGAACATGGTTTACTTTTCGTTTCGGTACTCTTCACACTCGGTTTTCCTTTACCTGCAGATTTGGCTTTCTTCTTAGCCTCTCGAGCTGCCCGGACTTCGTCCCGAGGTTTTTCCGGGACGACATCCATGTTCTGTTGGTTATTACTTTCTTCTGGCACGCTTATTTGGTAACTTGTTGACAGTGGACGAGTATTACTATTCGTTGATATGGTTTCGGCAGGTTTTGATCGACTGTTTCTTGAAATATTCACCGTTTGATTGTTTATCTCGACTGGAGTATAAGCTGGGCCATATATCAGCGACAAATCATTCAGTACATCTGTCAGACTTTGCAGATGCTGATTCCCCAGTTGTTCAAAGGCACGTGCAGAAATAATTTGATGAACAGCCAGACTTTCTGACACTGTTTCTACAGCTAAATGGTCATCTGAGGTATGCTGCTCATCAACATGGACGTGTTTCTTTTTAACTTTTTTATGCTTGTTAGCATTACAAAATGATTCTTTATACGGAAATTCTACAATTGGTTGATGTACGTTGTTTATTATATCATAACAATCTTGATTCACTTTCCCTACAATAATGGAACTGTCTTGGTTACGGTCTATAGGAGATTCATTTAACCACGCATCCAGTAACGGTGTACCTTTAGTTCGTTTTAGTTGAGAGTGTACATCCCTTTTCTCAACTACTTTTCCTGAATTGTCGCTCTCAGTTTGTTCGACAACAAGCTGGTGGGAATAGGAAGCTCGGATTTTTCGAAGGCGTCGTTTTTTCGAGCTGCTAATCTCGGTCGACTGTTTTGTTGTAGAGTCACCACTCTTGTTCTTATTCGTTGTTCGTATGTTGTTGGCACTCTCGCTCTTAGTGCATTGTTTAGGTTTGAGAGGTTCAGCTCCACTCACATCTGCTATGCAAAGTGAAGTGGCTTTCTTTGGTTTGCCAGATGATCTTGAATGTCTGCAATCTGTCTGAAAATGAAAATAATTTCAGTACCAAGAATGTCAAGAGTACCATTGCTGGATAGTAGATGTACAGCTTGAACCAAAAGTAAGAGTCTCTTTTCTACCTGGCCAAACCACTCAGCCTTGTGATATTGCATAGGATTCAACAGTTATCAAGCAAATAGAAATGAACATTTACTTTTGGTTTGAGCCCCACAAAAGCTTAGGCCTACAGTACATCAGATAGTAGAACGACACCAACAGCTTTAGAAACTAGAATAGAATAATGAAATCAAACTGATAAGTCACTGGGTAAAGGTAAGGTAACTCCACATTTGGAAGAACATACTGCATTCACTTAAAACATATGAAACAGCAGAGTAGAGACTGTTAATTAACTCTAATCTCAATTCTAGAGTAGCTTTAGCCATGACGAATCCTATATTGGCACATTGTATTGGTCAAAAGGAGAATAAATAAGTAAATGAAATAAATAAACCAGACCACAATGTCACGTTGAAAAGAATAAGACTATCAGTATATATATAGTTGCTATTCAAAAATCATTTTCAAGAACAAGAAAAAGTTTTTGAAGTACCTGCACGAGGAAATTATCAACAATGCTTGTGATTTTACAGTACTTTGCAGAAGTTATCACATCCTCATTGGGATTTTTATCTGTCACTATTCAAAAATAATTTTCCAGAATTTAGAAAGTCTGAAAAACTGTCGTCTTATGAATATAGTGCCAAATTATGGTGGAATTAAACTCGTCAAATTTAGTTTATATAATACTACTACATCGCCGAGTCGGTACTTTAAGCTCAACTGTTTTCAAAATTGGGCCCACAGGTACAGCACCCAAAAAGAGAAAGATTACCAGCTCAATAAAGAATATAGAATGTAGGGTCATGAAAAAAAGTTTCAAACTATAATTGGAGGATAAAAACTACAACGGTTCTTATAAATTAATCAATGAACAATTGTATTTAACTGAAGGTCACAACACACCTGCCCACTATTAGCAATTATAAAAAAATGAGATAGATGAATGACGGGCAAACTGATAAAATGCCAAGCACTCTATAAAAGTCTCATTCATTATGTATAATCTATTAAGGAGTACGCCTAAGCCTAGTAATGTCCCACCTGAACTAACAAGTTGGTATAATTCGATACTATACTTCCATCAATTGTTAAACATCAAGCCGTCTGTCACCTGTAGGATGTGATAATAGACAAGATAGGCTTACTATTAAGCATAGTATAGTAGAACCTAATTTATAAGTTTCTCGTTTATAGATTTATTTTTGGGGTGGTAAGATCGCCCTTGTGGTGCCCCGTCCAAACGATCCTATCTCTCATCCATAGCCTTAATTGGGGAACAATGATTTTGTATCAAGTTTTGACGTTATTAAAAAAAAAAACATTCATCAGTTTTTTTTCATTCATCCCACCCATATGCTCCTCATGTTATATAATTTCATTGATAAGTTTTTCACACTAATACATCTTTTTAGTCTGGTCCTCTGAAAAAGGTACCAATGAGGTAAAACTGAAGCAATGAAAGAAAAAGGATTTTAATGACCTGTGTTATTTTGTGTGTAAGAAATGAACAATGAGCTGCAAATAACAGAGGAAATTTGCATTGTCACGATGAATATTACTGAAAATTAATCAGTGATTTGAACACTTGAATCAAAATGTAATCAATTAGCAAATGATTGAGCTTGGATCAATTTTAATTTGAAAACAAACATTTTCCTACTTCAACTAGTATCGCATGCAAAAATCTAATTTCACGTATTTAAGACGCATTTAAAATGCAACACGACACCAACATAATGCCCAACATAAGACAAGAACATAGAACTGTCCATTCATCAACATTAACTTTGATTATGGAAATAACTTGTAAACAATAAGAATTAGAAGTCATTGCTCTCGTCACCGCATCCTCAACCGTCAAACTAGACCTGATGACTGAGTGCGAGTAATGCGGTTTACTCGTCACTTGCCTCTCACTGTTCTGAATTTGAAGGTCGACGGATTGGCTGATTTTTATGTTTTAAAGTGACGTTGACACGAAAGGTTGGAGCTTGCAAGCTTACTAGTTCACGTTTATCTTTCATTTATTTATACTGGGTTGAATGACCCACTGTACTGATGAGACCAAGATCTATTGCCGTCGGTGAATGGTATATGAGACGGTGGGATAAAAGGTTATTCCATTCAGGTGTTTTTGGATAGTGAGGAGTCGGTCGTGACCCCTCGATAGGGAGCCACCCCAGTATTCACCAGAACGACAAAGAGGGGAACCACGAAAAACTCATGTGGGAATGGTTGACCATGGCAGGAATCGAACTCTGCTCTCCTGAATATTCATCTTACAGTTATCGTTGTGAATAGACCAAACATAAGACACAATTTTCTCGCATGAAAGTTATGCTTCAATTGCATTATAAATGGGACTTTTTAATACTCTATCACAGGATTTTGAGGAATATTGCCCTAGAACTCGACAAGTAAAAATGCATGTGTAGTTAACTTGAGAATGTTGACACTTGGCTATATTTTGAATTTCTCCTCCTACTTGGGCCTACTTGATGGTGTAAAAAGTGTAAACCAATTATTTTTACAGCACGGATACCCAACAGATGTTCAAACATTCTAATTATTTGCCAAGATCTACAGTCAACAGTTCAACCTGCTAACAACTGGAAAGATATACAGAAATTTGATATAATATAATGAACTAATTGTCATTCCCATTCAAATATATCATGAATAAAATTGACCTTATACAAAAAATTCTTTCCATGAAAGAAGTCTACATTCCCTCAAGTTTCGTTCAATGAGGGCCACATTGGAGTATCACAAGTCTCGAATAAGATTTGAATTACTATATGCCAGTGTCGGCAATGTGTATAACATTTGTTTCCAGGAGTGGGAATGTGGTGAGAGTGAATTTAAACATCAACAACTAATATACAGGCCTGTATTAGGTCTTCAACTGAAACATGTTTGGAAAACCATGCAATCACATATATAACAGCACAGGGAACAAGTGTTTAGTAAGGTACTGCTGATAAGTGGCCTTTAGGTTGATCACGCTCATAGTATTAATTACGAAACGAAGTGAACACATACATCTAGATATTTTGTGCATATGTCGAGTTTTAATACTTACTCCTCAACATGAATACTAAGATAGTACGAATTAAGATGCTGCTTATGGTAAACCGTCTCACCCAATTCTTGAATCAAGAAACTTTGCCTTTTAGTGCAAGCCTAGTGGACAATCAACCTGGCAGTGTTTTTTTATTGCAAGGGAGGAGAGGACTGATTGACAGGCTCAATAATATATAGTTGTTCCTCGATGAAACATTTATAAATATTCATATTGGTAAACTTTATAATAGATTGCATTCATGTGCATATCAAATTTATAGTCTTAAATATATTCTTCCTTTTTCTCTTCTTCGTACCGTTTATTTGGCCTTGGTTGAGTCTATAATATCTTACGGTTTACTAGCTTGGGGAAATGCATCTAATTCACATATAAAACAAATCCAATCGTTGCAAAATGAGATTATAAAATGTATGATCCCCTCTTCTATGGTAATTACATTGAATAACGATTTAGATAGAATGTATCAATATTGTAATGTCCTTCCTATCTCAGAACTATTCACATATAAACTCATCTTGAAATATTATTTCAATGAAATTAATAAAATACCTAATGAAACATTTATAAATACCAGACTTCAGATACATGAAAAATTCAAATTGGCGTCAGGAGACTAGAATATTCAATTCGATATAATTTCAATCGTTTGGAATTACATTTTGAAAAATTAGAAAAATACAAAGATGTTAAACGAGAAATAAAAGTGTGGTTATTAGAAAATAAAAATAGGCATGATAACTGAGCTGGTGATTGGTGAATATTTAAATGGGCCTACCAAAATGTACTAATTTATTAATATTCCATTATTTCAATGGGATTTAGGAAATTAAATTGACATCCGGACAATTACTCTCGGTGTCTAGATCATGATTATTTTAAATTGTCTTATATTGCTTTTTTTTTTTTTTCATATCATGAATGTTGTGCCTCGCAGTTTAAATTGTTGAAATTAGAAGGGTGTCAATACCCAATTTTTTCAATTTTTGATTGATAATTATGTACTATACTATCAATATTATTATGACTTATCAATTTGAAAAATACTCTGTATTATGTGTCTTTTAGCCAAAATACTTCTCTAATCAAAGTGTCTTAATACTGGTTTTTATGTAATTATTATTTTTTTCTTACAATCTTGTACAACTGTCTACTTTTTTCGTTACTTGATGTAACTTGATTGCTTAAGATCAATAGTAATCAAAGAAACCTTGCACTTCGAAAGTAGAATGTAACAAATCACTCAATATTTTTCTTTTTTTCTTTTTACTTCAACTACTTTATTATTTTTAATGTTTGAGAAATATGTCCGAATTTGAATTGTACTTATGATTCACTATTTTAACCCACAGTCAAGCCTTCTTTGAAGGGCTTTGTGGATGTTTTTTGTTGTAATTGTGTTTTTCTTTCTGTATCAGTGTATGTGACCAATAAAAAAAAAAAAAAAGTACACAGATCAATAATTGATTGCAGTGTTTTATCTTCTGTTGTACAATCGTATTGTATGTCCAAGTATTCTATTTGAATTTATAATTTATGTTGTGACACTTTGATTGCATTTCTAACAGCTGTGTTTTCATCATAGAAAGAGCCACAGATTTATGAAACACTTTAATACAACGAGATACCGTATTATAGTAATATGGAAATTGTGATCAAGTCGTGTGTATATGACAAAATTGAAATACTTCACCACATCATTACATTATAAAGTGGAATATTACAAAGTAAATCAAAGGCACCAATAGGGGAATAACTGCAAGTATTGAACGGATTCAATTAGAAACATTGTAAATAGAAAAACACATGACTACCGGTGTGTTATAATAAAAATTCCATCTCATTGAATTATAACGGGCATGAGTGCATATGCGAGTATACGTGTACCGGTATATGTATATTTAGACCGTGGTTTGCAACAGACCATTCTGTGCAAGGTATCTGATGACGTCTTCACAAAAAGCATTCCTCATTAGTCATTGGGTTTAGAGTGTGTTGTTCAATAGAAGACGAAATTCTTTCGCGGCCATGACACTGATTGAAGGAATCATGTGAACAGAAAGGAAGTTCTTATAGAATTAAAAGATAGTTTCGATAATCTATGTATCGTATCGTCAAACTGAATCGATTATCGCATCATTTGGAAAAATATTGATCGTTATCCATATATAATAATTATATATATTTTGCTAGCATTACCCTATTCTATCCTATCTACCGTCACTTCCCGGTTACATGGATGCAAGAGCTTTACCAACTCAGGTACTAGTGAAGTTGCACCTCGCCCCAATATTCAATAGTTTCAAGTAGCCTGGCAAATTGTGCTCTCCCATACAATATATCAGCCTGCACCTGGAAAATTATCCTTCCCATAATCCAGCCCAACAAGTTATCATACCCCAAAAAATCACTGCCTGGCAAATTGTGCGTACACTGACTTTTAGGTCTATTATCTATGACCATTTGTTGTGAATGCATCGATTCGAACTAAACGGAAATATATTTCACATCATCTGCTACAGTACTTTGTCAAATTTTTGTAACACAAGTGGTGCTTGAATTAAGCTCCACAACTAATTTATCTACGCGATAAAATTAACATCTAGGTCAGTGAGAAAATAATAAACACTAGTGATGAAAATATTGATATTGAATATTGATGAGTAGGCCTATGGCAAATAGTACTACAAAAAAACAAGAAACATGCATGCATAGGATAGGCTACTAGGAGTAAGCTGTACAATGATGGTAGACAAAGGTACCTGTTTCTGTTTGCGATCCATCGCATCCGTTTGAGCCCAACCTACTACAAACAGAAAACAAGATGCTGTCACGTTAAACGCCTGCCTAGATGTAGCTATTGAAGATCCTACGGTTCCGTGGATCAGACTAATACATCTGCCTCGATGACAGTAGTACGGTAGCTGATTACATTCCAAGTTCTACATTTGTATGGAGTGGAAATTTGACCTTTTGAATTTGGAAGTGGCAACTCTATTTACGATTCTCAAATTGTGCTGGCAAGATTATAAAGTAAAAATACTGAATAACAAGTAGCAAAAGTAGGCGTAAACTGTTCTACTACCCATCTAGGCCTCACTGGAAACACGAATATTCCGAGTGGTGTACACCAAAAACAGGCGAATCGTGTCTCATTCTTTTTCCAAGTAGTCATCAAAATTCAGAAAATAG
Source organism: Brachyptera risi (assembly GCA_964007535.1). Classification (NCBI taxonomy): domain Eukaryota; kingdom Metazoa; phylum Arthropoda; class Insecta; order Plecoptera; family Taeniopterygidae; genus Brachyptera; species Brachyptera risi. The sequence goes on along the minus strand of OZ023327.1, from coordinate 16,908,462 downwards.
ATGGGTCTACATTTTTCATGCATCAACACATTTTCTGGTAAAATAGGAAAAGACGAATGGCATACTGGTATTACGCCATGAAGCTGATTACCGGTACAGGGTACCAGTATATTTAAATCACATAATAACATTAAATGGTAGGCCTATATTGAATAAACAAATAATTATCTATCCTATATCTTGGAGCATATTATTTAATCTATTTACTTTTCATTTACATTGGGTTGACTGTAATTATGACTAAGATCCATTAGTGTCATATGGATGATTAATGAGGTGGCGGAACAGTGAGATGATGGTTTTGGAGGTAATGGGAAGGAAAGTGGGAAGGAAGCGGTCATTGCCCATATTGTAGGAACCATCGCGGCATTAGCCTAGACTACACAGGAAAACCATGAAAAACCCCTGTGAGGTGGAAAGTGGTGAGGATCGAACCAGGCCCGATATGACCCTCACCTCCCGGATCACATGCACCGAGCGCATTAGCTACGGAACTAAATGTGCCGGTAGCATGTTATTCATACTTGTTACGCCAATTATGCAACTGTTATGGAAATAAAGCCATCATTCATTCTCTTACCCCCAAAAATATGCTGAATAACATGCAGTTCAAATTTTGAGCATACATCCCGTATCTATCATATAGGCTATCCAAGCAAAATAAAACTATCTCCATCCCACCACATACTTCAATATTAAAATGTGGCCTGTACGCAGAACGAAAGATAATTTGATATAGAGGTAACTCATTGACATACAAAATATCTATGAACCCTGGATCATTCAGCAATAATTTTAATTTCATCAACATATATATGACAGTTGGTGATTATAGGGTAAAAGTGCAGTCAGCATAGCCTCAACTGCATAAAACACACTTGATTACCGGTACCGGTATCTACAATTGGTGTTTTACTAATTTAGATCTTGGTTCCCTCTATTAAGAGGACATCACAACCCTGAAACTAGGCTTAGATTTCAACGAATAATGACAATATTTATTTCCACAATTTTAGAGAAAACTAGAAATCATCATCTCAATTTGAGAAACTATAATTGATCTATTTGTACTCTAGGACTCGTACCTTTTTCTGAGTCGTGACGTAGATATTACTTGATTCTGTTTGTTTCTATACAGAATCGGTAATGCCTACGTCATGAATCATGGTCTTTAGGAGAAAAAAAATTATTATAATTCCTATAATTGAGATGACGATTTCTAGTTTTCTTTCAAATTAGAATAATAATTATTGTCATTATTCGTTAATATCTAGTTTCAGGGTTGTGATGTCCTTCAAGTACGTCATCGCAAGTAGGCCTATATAGGCCTACTTGTATTTATTGTTTCATTGAGGAAAGGGGGCTGTGTAAGCTCAGCACTAAACGCTTACTCCATGTGACTTGGAGGTGAGGGACATATCGGGACCTTGCTTCGGTCCCGCTGCAATCCATCTTCACAGGGGTTTTCATGGTTTCCCTATATACCCTCTCAGGCTAATGCCGGGATGTTTCCTACAATATAGGCAACAACCACTTTCTTCCCATGTAACCTTAGAAACCTTCATCTCATCCTCCCATCAAATCATTATTCTTTCATCCCACACCAATAGATCTCAAGTTTTAATTGTTCAGCATTAAGCCCCATATAGATGTAAATTCACGTCATAATGGCGGTAAAAAAACCTAACCCAATAATATTAAAACCAATAAATCTAGACATTTAAGGACATTAAGCAAGTTACAAAGTAACAGAATGCAGCACAAATTCAAGTGCAGTGGTTTCATTTTATAGAGGGAACGAAGATCTTCAGGAAATCATAACGTGTTTTAGGCATGAGAGGCTATACAATTGAAATGGCTATATAGGGCATACTGCACTTTTACTGGTCAGAGAAATCTCTCTTCTCTTACGTACTGCATCACATCAGTCATCAACGGACAGGCATTATCTTATGCTTATGAGTTGCAACTTTGCTTACGTAGATCAAGAATGAGCATGCAGACAAAGACAATGGAAACGTACGACAGTTCAATCCTGGCGTCTTAGGCATGCTAGTCCCTTCATGTCCTCACATTTAAACAACGACATGTCTATTTCCGCGACCCGCCCCACTAACCATCGTTTGGTCTACAAAATTGTACTAAAATCTAGGCCTATATGAAAATATGAATAAAGAAAAGAAACACACAGAAATGAAATTGTGTGCATTTAATCTAGTTGATCTTTTAATATTCGCTTCCCTCCATCTTGACATTGCATCACCCCTCTAACGCTTTTTACCCCTTTACACCCACAGTAGATATGGTTGGGGTTAAAACCAGGTTGTTCATCTCATTTCAACTTCACATTATTTAAAACATCACAATGCCAACGTTCCATGTAGACGATAAAATGAACTACACGCATACAGGGAGTGTGGTTTGTGATCCCATTGGTGGGAATAGAGGTGGCCGAGAGGCTCTGCAATTGCCACAACCCGAACGTTGGTTAGTGGTGATAGACGTAACATATCTTATCAGCACGAACAGTTTGAGTGAATAGTGCATGTTAGTCTTGCCAGCACCAACGGTTTGTCGGAATAGTGTTTGTTAGTCTTGCCAGCATGAACGATTTGTGAGAATGGTAATGTTGGTTGCTGTTGGCACAACCAGCACGAACTTTTTGGGGAATAGGGTTGGTCTTTATACAATGTGTAGTTGAGGTACGTTTCCTCTTCTGCTTCGTGCTAAGCGCAACATGCTTTGAGCAACTTGCAATGTGCATCGAACAATCAAAGAACAAGCTTCTACGTGTTGTACAAATACTTGATAGAGGCGCTAAGAGATGGACTAGGTTGATCTTTTCTACCTGCAGCATGTGCTGTGGCCCACAATGCAATGGGAAGTTTTGTTTACCTGTGAACTGTCAGACCTAACTTGTCGACTGCTATTCACAAATTGGTCTGCAGGACCATTATGGATCATTATATCAGTATATGTATATTATATTATGGCAGTGCTTGTTATTAAGGTAATTAATTAAGGGTCCAACAATACTAAGAAGCTCATAAAGTTTGGTTGGAGACATTTGGTGGAAGTTTCAAGAATTGTTTTTGGTGGGCCTAACATAACCACAATTTGAAGTCCAAGTGTGGCGTCGTCAGAGCGATCAACAGTAAACGGACTTGTGTGCTGAGAGCATGTTGCCTGTTGCTTAAACTTAAAGCATGTTGCACACAGCACAATACAGAAGAGTAAATGTACCTTTGAGTATAATATGTAGGATAGGCCTAGGCCTCATTTGAGCTAGTCTGCTAGGCCTACTGCCCCATGATTAGCCATAGAGGCTAAAGCTAGGCCTAGGCTACGTATTCAACTCATTTGCATTAGTTTCTATTGCCTACAGCATGTGAGCCTTTCAAACCAATCTTTGAGATGACATTAGGCCTAGCCCGCCTAGAGCTTAGGCTAGGGAGGCCTATCAATGGGCCTATCCACCCAACTTCAAACTAAATTACTTTCTCAAAGTTACTGGATTGTGAAAATTGTTTTGTCTGCATCTAGGACTAGGCCCACCCATTGTGATTATTACTTATATTATATAGATAAATAATCTTACATCACAGGTTTGATGGTGTGACAGCTGTTTTCAGACCTGCTGCCTGCTGGTGAATACCTTCAAAGAAACTCAGGTAGGCCATTAACAGAAGCTATTTTCACGTCACAAACCTCAGCGAGATGGTAGTTCCAAATACTTGAATATATTCGGTACAAAAAGTTGCAGTCATGCGCTCTATCGGCGACTACCGTAAATAGAGTTTGGAGGATAGAATTCTGCACGTGACTATAGTTGTGTTCGTCTGTCATGAACTGAAACGAACTAGAGTACACTTTAAGGGGGTGGAGCAACTTGAGTTCAACTCCGTGCAGGATGCGCCGTTGTTCAGTTCAGGTGTACGTCGTGAACTAACCATTACAGACGAACAGCCACCACCTACCGCGTACCAGAAACTACTTGCCGCGAATTCAAAATATGTTTCAACTTTCAATTGATTTCTACGCTCATGATAAATTATAAAGAAAAATGACAATATTGGTCGAGACAAAAATATTCATGACCAATAACCCTTGGCCAAAAGCATTTCTATAATATTTTAAAGGTGATAGAAAAGTAGCAAGACGAGAGAATCGCCAGTAAGCTACTTGACACCCGGAATATTCGAATATTCGGAATATTTGTTTTGAGAGCACTGTTAATAAACTAAATAAAAGTAACCTCATAAAACTAATGAACTAAACTGATATAATAATTAACAAATATTTCATGGATGCTTGATGAACTGATAAAACTAACATTTAGAGCTAAACAATATCCCTTTTTCATCAGTCCGTACGTAAAACGTGAATAGCATCCACAGATACCTCCATGTTGCGCGCGTAAAATCTGCTTCAATCCATGTTGCGCGCGTAAAATCTGCTTCCACCACCTATACGTACAGGGGTAACTTTTCTTACACTTTTTTACACCAACTTACTCTAGTTCACCGTGCGTCGACAAACGAACAGCCGAGTGCAAGCTGCCCCGAGTCAGACGAACGGCCACCGACTGATCGGTAGTTTGCTTGTATTGTACTGCACGTCGATTGTATTCGGGCCTATCATTTCAAAAAAATGCTCGAAACAAATCGTATGTTATGCTTATGTTTTATTTATACTTAATTCATAATTGGGTTCATCGACGCACTCTACTGATGACTACGATCTATTGGCGTCGTTGAATGATTATGAGCTGGTAGGATGACGAGATGAGAGGTTATTTCATTAGGTGTTTTTGGATGGTAGGAAGGAGTCGGTCGTGGTCTGTCGATAAGGAACCATCCCAGTATTGACCTGAACGACAGAGCTAGGGAAGCCACGAAAAACTCCTGTCAGGATGGTCGACCATGGCGAGAATCGAACCCCGGTCTCCCGAATGACGGTTCAGTGTATCAGTGTATTACCCACTCGGGCCTCGGCCACTCGTCTCAGTTGTGTTATGCTTATTTACGAAGAAGGTTGGGGGGAGAGGGGGGCTGTAATAAGCAAAGCAGAACAATATATTGTCAGTTAAAACTGATGTTCTTTACATTTCTCTACATTTATTATCATATTAAAAACATTGTGAATGACCGCAAAATCAGCACAATTTCGACTATCTAAGATAGAACGCTAATATATATACAAATTTTTTTTTTTCATTGGGTTTTAACGACGCACTGTAATGATTACTAAGATCTATTGGCGTCGGATGAATGATTAATGAGATGATGGGTTGATGAGATGAAGGTTTTTTATGGGTAGTGGGAAGGATAGTGGGAAGGAAGCGGTCGTGGCCTATATTGTAGGAACCATCCCGGCATTAGCCTAGACTACAGAGGGAAACCACGAAAAACCCCTGTAAAGATGGACGGTGGCGGGGATCGAACCGGGTCCGATATGTCCCTTCACCTCCCAGATCACGAAGCAAGTGAGCTAACCACTCAGCTACTGTGCCGTAAACAATTATTCATTACCTTCCGTATATGTTAGTGCTGCCAATACCAAATATGTTGATTGATATACTTTTAATTCACTGCTAAATATACTTTTAGAGGGTAATTGGTTATTGACTGTAGAAATTACATCGCTTTCTAAGATCAAATTATCAGCTCTAATTGAGGAACATAAATCTAATGAAGACTTAACAAGTGACACATTTCTGTAAAAGATAGTGTTAAAACATGAAAGTGAAAAATTCAATGTTTTAAATACAATTACTAGGATAATATGAGACGGGAAGGGACGAGCGGCGGCGGACGCGCTCACGGCCGCACTTCAACATGTTCAATAATTATTTGTGTAACAACTAATTGCGTCAATGTAACATATCATATATATTATCATGCAAAAATAATGAGGGATCTAAATAGTATTTTTTTTAAATGATGAGTTCTTATTGTTTCAACTTTTCTTGAGCAAAAACTGAAAATCTGAGATGCAGTAATTTTGTTTAACATTTTTTTTCTCCAACATAGTTGGCCTAATCCTCACGAATTAAATATTGTTATGAAGAACCACTTTTCTTCTTCCGTTTCATATCAAACATTTTTCTGTAGCATATATAGTTGATGAGATAATAAATAAAAACCAAGCGCGCGCGTAGTGACAATTGGGGGCGGCGTACCGCCCCGTATATACAGTATCGAATTGGATAAGGATACTTGAGTGTGCCAAGTTTCAACTGATTTTGAATTCTCGTCCGACCTGTGGAGCGCGAACAAAAAAACAAACAAACAAACAAACAAACAAAAAAAACGGGCACTTTTTTTCGGGTATGGTGAAATTGAATCTTCGCTTCGCTCATCCAATAATTCATGTCAATAAAATATGAATGACACAAACCTGGCTTTCAATTTATCATAAGTTATATTATTTATTCATGTACCTTCACGAAATAATTCTAGTTGTTTATAATCGGTAGCAAGATCAATCAAGAACTTGTGACAAGATTAAACTGGTCACGTTAGAAACTGTGTGAATGGTAAAATCTGAGGTTGCAGTTGACCGTTAGAAGAGGAAGACCTATTGCATTGCCTATTGTGTGTTGTTAGTGTAAGCGTGTTTGTAATGTGTATTTCATTTCAGCTCGTCATCTTATTTAATCATTACAAAAAAGATACAATGATAGTAGGGCGTATGTAAGCTTGTTCTCAGAGGTGCCTAGGGAAAGCGTAGGCCTAGTCGAAGACTCGAAACATTGTGCTCTCTGAACAATAATGTTGGAAAGTGACAAAACTACTCTAGGAGTACGGTCATTAGATTTTGTACGTCATTAAGTTAAAAGTGAAGTGGGATTGTTCAAAGAGCACATTTCGATCCCCTTGACTAGTTGACTGATAAGAATAGCCTACGATTATATTGCTAAAACCTAGGTCGTACAAGCCACATTACATGCCATTACTTTGTTCTAAGCGAGTTGAAGTAAGTTACGCGAATAATGGGTAAAAGAAGTGGAATTAAAAGGGTGAATGAAGATCTTGCAAAAGAGAGGTTAAAATGTACTTTTGATTCCCTTGAATTGACACACTTGTTGGATGGGGGAGCAGACAAGACTAAAGAAAGACATGCTAGAGGTAAGTTTTCGTAGCCAAATGATGGGATCACTTCAGTCATAAATGGGCCATATAGGTTGACCATTTGTATAGTAGTTATGTAGAACATTAGCCCCAAGTAGGTTTAGGACTTTAAATGTTTGGTAGGCCTATAATTTGTATAGTCCTAGGCTGGTCAAAGGCCTATTCTCACCCGAGGCCAGTGACCAGATTCATCAGAGAACTAGGACAATCTTTAGTCACATTGATTCAGCTTGAACCAGTTGAAACATTAAGATTTTGGCCTAGGCCTAGATGTAAATTTATGGTAAAATCAATCGAGTATCATCACCTCGAATCAAGAAGTGATTTGGAACTGTTCAAGTTTTATTATCATTACTATTTAGGCCCCTATTATTATTGTTTTTTATGTTTTTTTCTTCAATATTACTTGTGGTACCATCATTCTTGTTTATTTATTTGGTAAATTTACTGATTAACGTACCACGCCATTTTTTTTCAATTTTTTTCAATTTTTTCTTCATTTTTTTAAAAGTATATAAGCTCCGTTTCGCCTGCCGGCGGTATACGCGAGGTTTGTACACTAACCTGACCCTAACCTAACCTACTGTCCACCTTTGTCATCGTAATCAGATCACAAAGCATCAACTTCAAGTGAGTAAAAAACATATTAAAACAAACAAAATACAAATTGTTCAAACTACTCACCATAGATATAAACAAGATCTATCAGAAAACACAAAAAACGCGAACATAGGACAAAAATTGGCCATGGTTCGTTAATCAGTGAAATTACCATTTATTTTTGTATATCAATTATGTTTCATTCTAGATTTAGGCCTGTTTAACTTTCTCTGCCAATTTTATTGTCTGTATACCATAACATAAACCACCAACTAAGCCTATTTGTAGGTAGGCCTATATAAATGGATAGGGTCCCATGACACTGAATATATTATCACTGTCAAATCAAACTCTGACAGCTTAAGACACGCAGGCTCAAAAACGCTCGGACATGGGCCTACTAAATGCTTTTAAACAGAAAAGTGTCTGATCAAGACTACCTACTCACCAATATATCCCATACATATTAGTGATACCTTTGGGTACCTGGGTCGGGTACGGGTAGTGCATTACCGGGGTATTATTCTGAAACCCCGGTAGGCCCTACCCGCAATATGGAAAATTTACTGTACCGGTAGCCAAAAGATTATGGCCAAACGAGAGCCGTTGAAGCAAACTCATGCTCTTATATTTGTCCTTACATTTTTCTCGTTTTCCTTCCTGAGTCATAATTAATAATAATAATTGCCTTTATTTACATATAACAATGTAAAAGGGTAAGGTTTGGTCTGTTGGCCTCTCTTCCACCTAACCGTGTACGGTACTAAAATGGACATTTTACAGTGCAAGTTGGTACGAAAAACAACAAAAGGTACAAAACAGAAACTAGGCATATATAGAAATATAATATCATAACCTGAATATAATATCATATCATATCATAATATAATAGGCATATCATATCATAATAATGTAATATCCTAATCATAATATATCATAATATATAATATAATATAGAAATATCATGATGCACTCATAAAACCAAAGAGACACCGCCTTGAAGGTAGACTTTCTTGGGCGATTGTTGAGGGATGGACACATCCGATCGTTACGACTAATGAATAGGCCTACGGAAGACAATCGACGGAGGACAATCGATCGAAACCTCCATACATTGGTACTTCTAAAAGCTCTTTACCTACTATGAACTAACAAGTAACAAGAGTGATCCTTTCAATCTGTTTCCGTTGTCAAATGTTCAAAGTCCAACATGTCTTCTTTGCTTAACTCTCCCCCTTCCCCTCTCGTTCATCGCTGGTATGTAAGTTGTAAGTAATAATTTTGCAAGACTGCGAAGCTATTTTATTAAATTCTATCAACTAAAATGAAAAAGAAGTCTACTAAGAAATGCTTAACCTCTTGTCAACTTCCATTGGGTTCCCATATTTTAGACCCATAACTAGAGACATGTAAAAATAGCAATTGCTCTAAAAGCGATGAAATCTAAAAGTGCTTTTTTGCATGTTTTTATAATATTTCTACATGTTTGAATAATTTGATGTTCTATCATGTTTTTGAAAACTCGACAAAGCGCTACAAATGTCTGAATCTACTACGTTTCAATGTATTGGCGATATAGACAAGTTATATTTGGAATAGAAGCATTATAGATGCTATTTTTCTCAAAATTTTTTCATTTCAGGTTTAAACGGGTCAAGTTAATTGGGGAATTTGGATAAAAGTACAGTTGCAGTAAAGTGCAGTGCAGATGCAGGCGGCAGATGATGCGTAGGTTTAACCCGGTTGTGGAGACTATTTTTCTAAACACATGATCAATTGGGGTATTTCTCTTGTATGCCTATTGTACGTTATCTAATGGTTTTACCAGTACCGTACTGTTTTTATGCTACAGAATGTAGTTGCGCTACAAAACACGATGTTTCAAAATAATAGATGCACCAAAGTGCTACTTTACAAATTCTAAATGTTATGAAATGAAAAAATAGAAGCTATATATTTTACATGTCTCTACCCATAACTATATTTGCAATTTTGTGTGCCTTTTCACCATGTTCCAGAATACAATATCTCGCGTCGTTAGGTGAGCGATAGCGATAGTGATAGTCTGTGTGTGTGTGTGTGTGTGTTCGAGTGTGTCAAACCAAAATCAGTTTTAGTGGATTACTTGGAATAAAAATCCAGAACAAACGAACGAGATTTAGAATGAAATCTGTATTGTAGTTATTTTCATTTGTTCTTCTTTCAGACCAAATCTTCTTGTCAGACCCAGAACTTCAGGATAAGATTCCTAATGAATATTTGAGTCATAAAGAGAAGTACGAACATGCTGTTAGAAAAGCATGTTTGTTGTTCAAGAAAGTCACCAACCTACGAGACAATGGCGGGGATTTGGAGGTGTTCAAGTATGTTAATTCACTAATAGTCATTTTCTTCTTGACTTACCTCTGAGTCAAAAGACATTTCATTACAGTGAAACCTCGATCTATCGTTTTTGAAGGGACCAGGGGAAAAAACGATGAATGCGCAAAACCGATCAAAGCGTGAAATCATTAAAAACGTTAAAAAACACTAAAAAACATTAATTTGAACATTATTCCTTTTTTTGTAACTAATAGGCCTACTGTAATACCTTATAATTTTGTCTTCCAGTCATTAAAAATGCTGAAGTGTCATCTTTCCTATCTTTATTTACAATTTATTCTTAATTTACTCAATGTCCTGACTGATAAACGATGGAATAACTCCTGATCACTGCTGAATATGAAATAAGAAAACACCATATGAATACCATATTTACACGCATACCCCATTTTCAAGTCATTAAAAAGTCATGCGTCTTATAAAGGTAAGTGAGAAAAAAACGTCACATTTTGGGATAAAATCATTTCCCGTGGAACACTGCCAGTCGTCCAATGTTGAAGCATATGGCGAACCCCCAATCGTCATCAGATTTGATAACCGGACAGTCATCATTGCACTGCTGCACGAATTGGTTGCGCGTTTGGTACAACCTTTCCTCTCTCTGTCTCTCTCTCCCTGTGTAAGCCACACGGCTGCTGTTTTCAAGGCAAGGTCACTGATTGCTATTTAAGACTGCCGGCCGTCAGTGTTAATGCACAGGAGTTCAGAGTGGATTTTAAAGTCTCATGTTACACTGAATAACAAGACGAACACTTTGACACATCTGTTTATCATCAATCAACAATGCTCGCCTGGAAGTGTGCTATGGTGATAAGTCTTGTATCTTGTTATCATTTTTTCTCCGTTTCAAAACGATCGATCGTTCGAGGTTTCAAGTGGCGAGGGACCGAAAATAACTAGCTATAGAAGCGGGAAAACGATGAATGCGGGAACGATGAATGCGGGAAAATTTAAAATTGTTTATATGGCGGTTTGGTTTGGATCACACAAAACAAACGATAGATGCGGAAAAGCAATCGATTCGGGAACAATAGATCGAGATTTCACTGTAATAGCTTCGAAGATAGTTTTAGAAATCTTGCTAGCCTTCCTTATCCAGTCTAGAAATTTCCGATCCAGGGGTCGTAGCCTAGACGAAACGGTTGGAAGCGCTTTTTTAACGGTTTTGGAATCATTAGCGATTCTGCACTTTCGTTCAGTGCTGGCCTCAACGATAATTATTGTCAAACAATTTCAAAAGTGTTGGAAAGAGTTGATAACGTAAAGTTGGAAAGTCGTAACCATAAAAGAAGAAAAATGAATTTGTAAAGAACAAATCCACAACCAATACATTTTCAAGAGTGGGCACAATACTGTAGGCCTAATCGAAACAGATTTTTTTTAAAAGATTGGAAACGAAACCAAAGCCGTAACCAAACCTTTTTATATATTGGGAACTCGACCGTATTTTTCTCATGTCAGAGAACAAAAACAAAACATTAACCGAAATATTTGATAGATAGGGAACAAAATTGGATAAATATTTTCAAGATTGAGAACAAATGGAAAATATTCATGTTCTCAAACCAAAATTTTCATTTTTTTTTAATTATAAAAATGAAACCGAAACCATGTGTAAGAATGAAATTGAAACCTTCATTAGGGTTAGTGGATAGGGTGACCATCCGCCCCAGAAAACCGGGATTGTCCCAAATTTCTGTTTCTTGTCCCGGTTTTGGCAAGGGAAACAACATTTCCATTCTTGGGCGAATTTATAATTCAAGTAAAATGGGGAATTTCATTTAGTTCTTTCTTGTGTTGCACATGAATGTAATTGCTGTAGCTGTATGAATACAATACTGCGAAGAGTTTCCAGAGCTGTTTCATTCTCTTCGATAACTTAATGGTGCAGCTGGCTTGTCAGAAAAATCATAATCACGCAACTGTTGAGATTACGTACCCTCCTTATTTCTGACATGTCTCGACCTGTGAAGTTACCCGCACTCGGTACAAAAGAATCAACACACTTATTTGTTAATATGGTAATTTAGTTCTTATTTAGTCTTGCTCTGATCTAGCTACTATTTGGGTGTATTTTGGTGCGTAGACCATCGTTTAAGCGTAGTTATGTCAAAATCGAAACTTGAGTGATAGTTCCGTGATAAGTATGCCCATAGAAGTGAATGAAATTCTATTAAGATGAAAGAAGATTTGAAAACGAAATAGAATGCAAGATATGCAAGTGTTTCTTTAATATTGATCATAGGTCGATCAGACATTAATGCTCATATCAAATCAAAAACACATAGGCCTATATCCCACATAAGTTATCCGTTGACGGCAGTACGCCATCGTGCGGTGTGAATTGTTACATTGCTGAGAAAAAAAGTACAGAATAGGATAATGTTACTGTAAGTGTTGACGTCTCACAAGTTCTTATATTCCTGAGACCCCATATTACCAATAATAATTGTGTTAATTAAGCTAAGTTATCAATAGGGGTACCGGTACAAAAATATCATTGGTAACCAAGGGTGATAACAAGTTAATCCACTAATTATCGTTTAATCAACAAATTTACTATTCGTAAAACGGGACCTTAATCAAATTGGTAATTAAAATTATGTGACACATTTAAATTAAGAAAACTTTCACATTTTGTATTTTCATCCACTGGCAATGCAATCCAAACTCATTACAACACAGAACACGTTTTAGAGAAGTTCTAACCCTGCGTGACATCATGAGGTGGCCCTTCCCTGTCCCGTCCACCCGCTCCCGTGGGTCTCTGGCCTCGCGATAAACTGCCTTACGGTTTGATTTGTTCGTTTTGGATTCTTTTTCTCGATTAATGTTCACCCTGAGAGTGGATAGTAATTCTGGTAGGCCCTTAGCGTTTGGATTACAGTTGAAAATGAATTTGCAATCGATTAATTGTTTCGTTTGGTCTGTGAATGGTAATTCATGTTGAAACAAAGAAGCAAAATAATCCAACACAAAAGACTCCAATGCCTCCCTTCATTGCTTGAGTAGCTTAGGCACCGCTTTAGAAACTGAAGTCACCATTGGGCGTGGATTTGAGTCCCGCATGAGGCATGGGTTTTTGTACACGTCCTATCACTCATCATGACTTTTAGTTTCAATATCACCTGCTCATTCGTACCCCCTTATAACCTAGCTGCTGGTGGGGTCATTAAGCAAACAATGATCATCATCAAAAGACCCCCAATATTATTTTCACTATGCAAATTAGAGACCTATGTAGTAGTATCTTTTTTTCTAATGAAAAAAGTAAAACGCCATTTAGAGTAGGGCAGGATACAGTCCAATCGAACCAGAAAAAAAAAATCTGCATAGAAAGAAACGGAAACCAAAACTAGTAATTATTAGAAGATTGGGAACAGAACTGAAATCCAAACCGAAATTGTTATGTTGTGTACATAGAAAACAATGAGTAGACCTACAACCAACTGCCTAAATTATTTGTTGAAATTTAGTTTCAGAGTTGTGATATTTCAATAAATTGGATGGGCATACTGCATACTTGAAGGTATTCAATATGGAATACAAAGTATAAGATGAACAGAAAAAGGATTAAGATGATTTAATTATTTCTAGGCAAGTGTTGGGTGGTATGCTGGGAAGTGCTATATTGAAAGATGGTAACCCTATTACGCTGCATTACGTCATGTTCTTACCGACAATCATGGGACAGGGATCCGTGGAACAGCAAGCTTTATGGATGGGTCGAGCTTGGAATTGTGAAATTATTGGAACCTATGCTCAGGTGAGTTCACCAACAGACCACTCCCATTGTACATTATGAAGCTGAGAATGCACCTATTCTAGTTTTTATCCGTGCTCAAACTTCCAAGACATCAAATAGATTGAACATATATATATATATATATATATATATATATATATATATATATATATATATATATATATATATATATATATATATATATATATATATATATATATATATATATATATATATATATATATATATATATATATATATATATATATATATATATATATATATATATATATATATATATATATATATATATATATATATATATATATATATATATATATATATATATATATATATATATATATATATATATATATATATATATATATATATATATATATATATATATATATATATATATATATATATATATATATATATATATATATATATATATATATATATATATATATATATATATATATATATATATATATATATATATATATATATATATATATATATATATATATATATATATATATATATATATATATATATATATATATATATATATATATATATATATATATATATATAGTATATATATATATATATATATATATATATATATATATATATATATATATAA
>OZ023327.1:16846600-16891600 GCA_964007535.1 Brachyptera risi | reverse complement strand
AATCAATCAACACAGCTGTTTAAGCTGGATTCACAATGCGAACTAATGATTAGTGACTAATACTAAATACTAAAATTAAGAAACTGAGCATTCACATAGGCTTGAAATAAGAATTAATTTTCATGTGTCGTAGCTGTCTTAAGATGACAGATTCAAATAGAAATCTACTTGTTAGAAGGCTGTAAACGAGCGCTTCATCGAGCGGGATAGCTTCCTTTTGCATTGACTTCTTGTCATTTCGAATTCATGACTTCTGATTGGTCGGACTAATGATTGAAACTAATGATTGATACTAAAGTTGAAAGTTGGTTAACTTTCAAGGCCAGCCACTAATATTAAACACAATGTCAACGTCAACACTGATTCCGTATCTGCCAACTTTAGTTAATCATTAATCACTAATCATTAGTTCGCATTGTGAATCCAGCTTTAGCTGCAATTTTCAACACATTTATTCCGATGTGATACGATATTTTGACATTCGATACGATTATCGATTAGGAGAAAAAATATCGATATCATACGATTAATAATCGGTGTCAAGTATACGATAATCGATATGAGTTTTCACATCGAACGGCAACTCTAAAAAATACAATGTACATGAAGTATGAATTATGGTGAAACGGAAAAAACAAACAATTAAGTTACAAGTAATGAACGAATCGATTCATATTTGGATATATGAAATAGATAGTGATCAATAATAATAATAATAATAATAATAATAATAATTATAATAATAATAATACTAATTATGATGGTTCCTTAACAACAGGCCACGACCAACTCCTTCCCACTTCCACAAACACATTATAAAATAATCTTTCAACTCATCATCCAATCATCTCATATCATATATATCATTCACCAACGCCAGTAGATGGTAGTCATCAGTACAGACTACAGTGCGTCGTCGTTGAACCCAATATAAATGAAAATAAATGAAATCAATTTCATAATCTTCCTGTCAATTCAAGTATGATAAGGTTTTTATATTATTATTGATTAATAACTTCTTATGTTATCTGCATTTTTGCAAGTGCCTATTAGCCTATACCTACTACTTTCATATTTGTTATTTATATTATTTGAAAGCTGGTATATTAATAATTGATGGGTTGCCTGAATCTCTACCCCTTGGAAAGTTGTCACTCGTTCAAGCCGTCACTCAGAAAGTCGGTTCTTATATATAATCAAATGTATTAATTGCATATCTACCCCTCGGAATGTCTCTTTCATGGAAACTCGTCCCCCGCAATTTAAATATACGCAAACAATTACTGAAACTGGGTTCTGAGGAAAGTCTTCCCCACCCAAGGTCGTCACCAATGATATTATACATCTCTCGTTGCCGCGAGTGTTCTGACTGGAATCTAAATACACGTGTTCATATATTTAGTCGCTTCACAAAATCATTGAAACAGATTTCAGACGTAACACTCGCGGCAACGAAAGATGTAATATTATTGGTGACGACCTTGGGTGGGGAAGACTTTCCACAGAACCCAGTTTCAGTAATTGTTTTCGTATATTTAAATTGCGAGGGACGAGTTTCCATGGAACAGACATTCCGAGGGGTAGAGATGCAATTAATACATTTAATTATACTGTATATAAGAACCGACTTTCTGAGTGACGACTTAAACGAGTGACGACTTTCCAAGGGGTAGAGATTCAGCCATCCCATAATTGATGTATCATTTAATATTTTTGATGAGTTTATTTTCTAGACAGTACCTACACTCGTAACAAAACATGGTTTTGCACAACTCGAAAAATAAATTTATTTCTCTAATCTGATCAATCTTTTCCGTAAGCATAGTCTAGGTATTTTCTAAAGAATGCATTTAAAGAATGCGTTAATCTAATGAAGTTCATTGTTCAAGTTGAGTTTTTTTAGGGAATTTAATGGACTAGTTTCCAACACTGCAGGGCCCAGATTCACAAAGAATTTTATCTTAAAACGTTTTAGCGCTTAACCCGTTCTAAGTTAAAACAGAGATATCACGTTCTAACTTTATAACGGTTTTATCCTTATTCCCTATTCACGAAGAATTTTAAGAGAATTTTACCGTGGTGTTATCTTCAGTCCCAACTGTCCGTGCCGTTTGCCGTGTGACGTCATTGTTTTCGACTGTCAACCAATGTGAGCAAAGAGCGGGATGTCAATCAGTTTGTAATAACGCGATATAAACATCAATTACTTGTTTCCTACAGCTAGATAATATTTAAAATCAAAATGAATGCAAAAAATGTTGTATATACTTCCAAGTTTGTGGTTTTCTAATTGTTGTGAATCTTTTTGTTGTTGATCATCGAGAAGGCTTTGCATTTTGTTTCCCGCTAATTCTGTCAGCTGTCAGACGAGATTCCCAAATGTGAGGTTAAGATTGAATATTAAGTATGATAATCGTAATTCGGATCGTTTCTTTACTCCCAACCTCTCTAGATTTGTATTTTCAATCTTCTAAATATGTACTAATTTAATTTGAGTGAGCCAAATCTCCAAAATCATCGAAATCAATTGCGAGGTGAGTGTTTTATCTTCATTAAAACCACTCGAGACCGGTGATAACTTTATCACCAACTATTCTTAAAACTTTTGCTTAAACTTTTTCGAGAATACGAGTTATAACCAAGTCTGGTGATAACTCCTAAAACTATTTTAACTTAGAACGGGTTAAGAGATAAAATTCTTTGTGAATCTGGGCCCAGGTGCATCTCACCTTGTATGATTGCATCGTTGTTGTGTATCCACGTAGATATAACTAGGTTATGCTGCACAATGACTTGGAGATATTGTATACAAGTTTGGATCAATAGCCTAGTAGATAGTAGATGTGAGTGTAGGAAAAAGTCAATATTATCAGCTGTCAGCACATTTTACCATTTATACAGACACTTCAGTCAAAGAAGTTTATGTACTCAGTGCTCCAGTTGAACACTTCAGTTTGTTATGACCTTCAATACCCTGTGTGATTATCATTATTGTTTTTAATTTCATTTCTATTCTCAGCCACATGCAGTATTTCTGTTGATAATTATCATCAATGAATATGATCTAAAGATATTTATAAATGGCATTTCTTAGAAACAATTTGGAAGCTTCAAGTGAGGGTGAAATGTCGATTAGATAGAATCTTATGGATCACAATTATCATGCAATTTGGTAATTTAAAGGATATCACAATGCTAGATTTGAATGAATAATGGCGCTATTTTCACCCCAGTTTTAGAGAAAACTAGGAATCATCATCTCAATTCCAGAAGTTGAAAATCATTAATTTGTCCTCCAGATATATAGTCATGACGTAGGGCCTAGACATCACTCGATTCTATATCTATATCAAATCGTGAAATAGAATCGGGTAATGCCTATGACACGACTCAGAAAAGGGGTGGGTCCTGGAGGCAAGTAAATCAACTATAACTTCTGAAATTGAGATGATGATTTCTATTTTTCTCTAATATTCTAATATTAGGGAGAAAAGTAGCTCAATTATTCAAGCAAATCTAGCTTCAGAATTGTGATGTTCTTCAAGCGTGGAATGTTGACGGGCGAGATAGATCTTCCTGTATATCAGCATTCCTCGCTTATATTATTCATTATCCATTATCACTACCGTGTTTGGTTAAGCGACACAGAAGAAAATCATTTATTGATGGTGGCTGTTTATCTTGACGATGAATGACCATGAAGGTCCAGCTTACTATATGTTTGGAATTATAATTGCCAAAAGGAAAAATGAGTTATACAAATTATGCTATTAAAATCAAAAACTTGATGAAAAATAATGAAAGTGGTGACTGATAATATAAACTATACTTTCTGAAACTTGCTATTCTTAATTAATTAACCATATACTTGACTACCATATATCTAACTATAATTAATGAATTGGTTCACATCCAAATCAGCCATTTTTATTTGCTCGTAAAGTAAAGGTAGATGGTGATACATACCAAATATCTTGAATGAGATAAATCAAAGGACATCACTCTCCATCAATGTGACAGTTAAACATAGCATTCTCCTAGTTTTCTCAATCAATTCTAGGTAGATATTTCTCTCCCAATATCTTCATTACACTCCATACACACCGGTACATCCGTATATTCCACTCCGTCTCTTTGTGTCAATTGTGTCACCTAATCTAAGTGTCCATAGGATTTACACTTCAACATTACCCATTATCTGTGCTTTTTATTATTATTGACCTGAGAGATGCTTAATATTCATAAAAACTAGCATTCACCATATATTGGAACATTTTAATATTCTTTTTATATAAATTATTGTATTCAAAGCTGACTGACAATATGATTTATATTTTATTTTGTATTATTTTGTATTTGTTTAATGCTGCTTAACGACCCCACCAACAGCTAAGTTATACCAGGGCACAAATTAGCGGGTGATGATGAAACGATGAAGTAATGAAGGTGAAAGAACGTTTATAAAAAGTAAAAACCCATGCCTGGAATGCGAGATTCGAACCCACCCACGCCCGACCTGACTCTAGTTTCTACTGCTATCCACGATAGTTGATAGCCTCGGGGGTGGCTGTTTCCTTTTTTAAATTCTTTTTATAATAATCATCTTGTAAATCCTCCATTGGACAAAAATAAACTGAACGAATAAAATAAAATAATCATGATTTTCTGTCTTAGTGGGTCACACAGCCAACTATGCTGTGGTGGTGGCTCAGCTGCACACGAAAGGTCATTGCCATGGTATCCACCCGTTCATCGTTCAGCTGAGGGACGAAGACACGCACATGCCCATGCCAGGCATTAAAATAGGAGAGATCGGCACGAAACTGGGCATGAACGCGACCAACAATGGCTACTTAGGGTTCGACCAAGTGCGCATACCGCGTGAAAATATGCTCATGAAGAATTCAAAAGTGTTGGAGGTAACTTGAACTATAATTTTTTTTTTTTAATTTCCAATTGATAGTGTGCTGCCCTCCGTGGCTCAGTCAGCGGAGGCACCGCTTTAGAAACTGAAGTCACTGTTGGGCGTGGGTACGAGTCCTGCATAAGGCAGGGGTTTTTGTAAATGTTTTTTCAAATACCATCACTTCATAGTTTTATCACATGCTCATTTGTACATCTGTATAATCTAGCTGTTGGTGGGGTCACAAACATTAATCATCCAATTTATGGATTCAACAAGTGCAATGGCAAAGAATTTACGTCATTCTGTTTTGAGATATGAATTATTGCTTTTTTGATAGGAAATATTCATTTTGAACACTACGTGAAGTTGGTTGAATTCATAAGCGTACTACGGTAGATTTGGTTTTAAAATCATACACATTTCTGTTTTCATAGGAAACGCTCATTTTAATCAATACGAGGAAGTTGGTTAATTCTTAGATCAGTTGAATTTTTTTATATAAGATTTTAGATCAGTGCATTTTAAAATCAGTTGCTAACTGGCCCTTCACCTATACCTAGCTAGTAGCTATGCAAGGAAAGGTCTTTTATGAGTCGATTGGGCAACATAACTTTCAGCTGAACTTACTCTTTAAGGGAATCCACCAGCACCATAATATTTTCAACAACATCTCTCATAAATTATCGTATTGACTTTCCTTTGGAACATATTCTAGTGAAAAATGCTTCGTGACGTTCAGAGAAGTATTTTCTAAAATACTGTAAAAATGGGTTTAATGTTCGTGTTATTTGCGTAGGATGGTACTTACGTGAAGTCACCAAGCGACAAGCTGACGTATGGAACGATGATGTTCGTGAGAGTGGTCATCATCAACGACATGGCGGGCTATCTGTCGAAAGCAGTCACGATTGCAACACGATACAGCGCAGTGAGGAGGCAATCGGAGATGATACCGGGGTGAGCCGCCATGTTGCAGTCGTTAGTTTGTCATATACTCATTGCCAGTATTCATTATGAGTAGAGATGTAGAAATTTAGCTTTAATGAAATGGACTATCAAATATAAATATTTCACAAAGGTATATATTTTTGGTTTTCTGTATGTTTCATGGTATTTCAATTCATTCAATATGATATTCTATTTCTCACTATAAATGCCTTCTTCAAAGCATTTGGCTGTTTCGTGAAAATATGCACGGTTTTGAAGAGAATGAGCTGTAATGTATGAAAAATTGTTAATGAAAAGTGTGTTGAAATGTAAAATCAACTGGGGAAACCAATGGTCGAGTTGAAAAGGGTCGTTATCTCTCTCCTCGAATAACTACTAACAGTAAGTGGCATTCGCACAGCTTCCTGCCTCGGACTAAAAATTTCGAAAGAATGTGGAATTTTCGTTGATGATCCCGTAGTTGTTGATCTAGAGTCCACAGCTCCTTTTTCTTCTTTTTCGTAGTTTGCTACAAAATGCTACATTTTACATGAGAATAGACTATCAAAACTGAATGTGAATGCTATATTCCTACAATCCCAATTATGAGTACTGTGCTCTAGTTCTATGATCTTGATAGTTTTTCCCTTTCAATTGCTTGCTTAGTGTTTTCCTCTTTCCATCATTCCTCTTTCCTCTTTCCATTACCAGCCAGTAGCAGAATCTAATCTTTGAACCAGATCATCTGCTGTACTAAGAACTAGAACTCTAGCCCAGAATTTTAGTCTGGTTAGCGTTATTCTGTGAGTATAAAAACAAATAGCATAGGTAGGCTAATCTTGCTGATAACAACTCTTGAAACTGAGACGAGTGGCTGAGCGGTCAATACACTGTA
The DNA here is from genome assembly GCA_964007535.1 of Brachyptera risi. Lineage (NCBI taxonomy): Eukaryota > Metazoa > Arthropoda > Insecta > Plecoptera > Taeniopterygidae > Brachyptera > Brachyptera risi. Next base: position 16,884,872 of record OZ023327.1, on the reverse strand, counting down.
CCGTCATTCAGGAGACCGGGGTTCGATTCCCGCCGGGGTTGACTATCCTGATGAGGGTTTTTCGTGGTTTCCTTCTGTCGTTTAGGTCAATACTGGGTTGGTTCCGTGACAACAGGCCACAACAGACTCCTTCTCACTGTCCAAAAACGCCTATTAAAATTACCTTTCATATCATCGTCCTATCATCTCATATATCATTCAGCGACGCCAATAGATCGTAGTCATCAGTACAGTGCACCGTCAAACCCAATATAAATAAAAACAACAACTCTTGACTGGTAGTTAGAGTACACCCATGTTGGTAATTTTGCTACCAAGACCCAGGATTACTAAAAGTTCATAGCTAGGGCCTATTGAGTCGAAGTGGAAGACAATATTTTCATTGTAAGCGATTCGTCGCAATAAGGTATTTCTCACTCCCGCTAATAAAAAATAGCAAATGGCTATAAATTATGTCTACTTGGACCTACCGGGTACTTCATTTTCCACTTACTCCTCCAAGTTGGTTCTGCTTTAAACTGAAGTAAAGTTGCACCAGTAAACATCGATAAACTGAGCTATTCTAGGTTAGGTTGATTATCGATTCACATTTGAATTAATTGACTAATTAATTAATTGAATATTTTCTATTTGACAATCGAAATAAAGTCAATGATTATCAATCATAAAAATAATATCCAACGGAAACCCTAGTCTTTATTCTTCTCTATTCCTTGAGTCTGAATCGTCCAACGTGAACGTGTAATTGATTGGGACGAGTAAAGTATTATCTCTATGCTTTTCTATTCCTCGAATCTGAATTGTCCAACCTAAACGTGTAATTGATTGGGACGAGTAAAGTATTATTATTGATGCGGTTCTCGTTCGGATTCCAGGGGACCCGAGCCACAGATCATGGAGTACAGAACCCAGCAATACAAATTGTATCCCAACTTGGCCACATGCTTTGCAATGAAGTTTGCCGCCGCTTGGCTGTGGGACATGTACAACAATGTGACGTCGGAGCTGGAAGCTGGCGATCTCGAGAGGTTACCAGAGGTACGATCGTGCTGTCCCTCTTAGCCCACCGACTGCCGTTACTGCTTTTAACCACGTGTTACATCTTGATCCTTTTGAAAAAACTTGATCGTCTGAGGAGGATTCACTAGGAAGGCTAGAACGGTATATTTGTGAGATATTTATTTGTAGAAAGTACAACACACAAAACATCTGTCTTGCTGCTCTCAGTAGCTCCGTCAACTAAGGCAGAGCTTTAGATTCTGAAGTCACCGTTGGGCGTGGGTCCGAGTCCCGCAGAAGACATGGGTTTTTGTACATTTCCTTTTTTTTATCATCTCTTCACATTTTCATTAGCACCTGCTCATTCGTATTACCGTTTAGCTAGCTGTTGGTGTGGTCGTTAAGCAAACAATAATCATCATCATCAATTACAGCAACTGTCTCATACATCATTTGCTGATGCCAATAGATCCTAGTCATCAATATAGTGCATTGTTAAAACCAGGGACTGAGACCTTTACGTATGAAGGTCCCGGCTGCGGTTACGATTACGAAGTAAATGTTATAAAGGTCCTGGTTTCGGTTAAGGTCTCAAACTAGAATTAATATGGCCCCGGTCATGGTTACGAAGCAAATTTGTTGAAGGTTACGGTTATGGTTGCGGTTATCCAGAAAATTTTATGAAGGTCCCGGTGACGGGATTAATAATTGAGCAAATATTCCATATTTGTCAACAGTTTGCCTTATTGGTACTTACTACTTAGTAATCTAATTATTGTCTCAAGAATGATAGAATGGTGACAAAATGAAACTTGTTTCAAAATTCATAATTGTAATTTGTAAATATTAATTCTAGTGAATTTGTTTCAAACCACTGTTTGACTTGAGACTTTTTGGACTCGGGAATTTCCACAAATTGGGCGGCGGCATTTCTTTGACTTGTACTTAATCATTGTAACCACTTTCTACAGTAAAGTCTTGAAAGAGATATTTTCTTATACTGTCTCTCAACTACCCCTCCCCTCCTCCCCCCATCATAAACTTTGGCCTCAACAACCTTGACGTAACAGAGTTTGTGTGGGGTGATCTTGACAGAAAACAAATTATATTTCCTTCTCAGATTCAGTGTCTGATGAGACAACTATTTCAAGTCCTTTTCGGGCTCTTCTTGAGACCCGAATGACCAATATTATGAAGATTGCTGGTTGTGGTTGTGATTGTCATCATCTTAACATAGAGATTATCGGTTACGGTTAGGTTTGGACCCCGATAATGATAACGGTTGTGGTTATGGTTGTACCACACAAATAATAAAGGTTGTGGTTATGATTGCAGTTGCCCAAAAAATTGGGTTTTTAATAGTTACGATTACGGTTTTAGTCCCTGGTTAAAACCACTAGACGGTCGCGCTCATTGGTCGACAACACTTACACGCGTTTGTACACTTTCCTATATGTTTCATTATAGATCTTGTCAACAGTACAAAATATTGAAATAGGACTTAACTGTCATCTAGGAGACAGATTGAGAAACTTCTGTGTTTATTTTCACCGATAGAGTATGCAAATGTATCGAAGAATGATATAATGCAGCCACCTGTTGGCTTTGAATTTTCTTCCAAGTTTTGCCTCCTTACAGGTGTCGAATTGGCGAGCTGCTGGAAGCTAAATGACATTGATATCGGTACATTTGCTGTTTTTAATATCAAGTACAACATTATGTTATTGCACAATGAAGGCATTTGTTTACGTTGTAAATGTAATAAAAGTATATAAACTAGGAATGGAGAAAGAAAGATACTGACTACAATATCGATAATCGTTTTAAAATGTCCATTATCTTCTCGATAATATGTAGGCTCTACCTATTTTTCTAAATATCTGAATACTTCCCACCCCGCCAGAAAAAAGATCTGTCAGCAATACCGGTACCGCATGAGCTTGAAACTTGGTAGTTACTTATTTTATTTCCCTATGCCTCCCCCCATTTTTTGACAATAATTTTGCAGTTGATGTAAATAAGTCGTCTCTCTTCGTCGCCTTGTGGTTCTTCTGAACACCTTTGCCACGAACAGACTTCGTATATGTGGCGCATCTATTCAACCTGGCTCGCAAATTATTCCAACTCTTATCATATCTAACAGGCCTAGGGCCTATCACAATGTTGAGAGTTTAGTTGCACATTGAATCCAAAGTTGGTCTTGAAATTTGAAATTACTGTGGGAATAAATAGTGCGCGATGTACTGAAGTATTGAATATGCACGATAATTACCGTAGTCATTTCAATTTATAAACGATAGCACATCAAACATGGTCTACTCTGTAAAGATGGCAATGCAATGATTTTGAGGTTTAAGCAAAAATAATGCGAATGCAAAGATTCAATGTGCGCACTGCAACATTGCGTAGCGATCGCTCTCCATTAAGTGAGCAAAATAGACTAGTAGCGCCATCGTGTAACCAAATGAGTAACTGAAATAAAAACAGATTTGAAATTAACAGCGCCAAATACATCTTGAATATGCTGAAAAAAATATACAAACCTAAACCAATATTATCGTCTCGATAATATAACTGATAACGGTTATTGTTTTTTGGGGGCAAATCAAATATTGAATTTAATATCATCTGATATCGTTTTCAGCCCTAATGTAAACACAAGTGTCTGTGCAGTATAGCCTGAGAATAACTCGGCCTGGGTGGTAGAGTTGTGATTCAGTAACCTGGCAGTCAAGTCATTGAACCAAATATAAATGAATCAAGTAAAAGGAAATCTTATACAGTATAAATATAAATGTAAAGTATCATTATAAATAGCATAAATACCAAAAGTTTCTAAAAGTATAGTAAGAGTATTAAAAATACAGTGAAACCTCTATGCATCGTTCCCGGATCCATCGTTTTCCTGCTTGTGTCACTCATTTTTTTCTCACCCCACTCCTATTCAATCAATGTTAAATTTTCCTGGATGGATCGTTTTCCTGCATGGATGGCTTTATTTTCCTGGTCCCTTGAAAAACGATGCATAGAGGTTTCACTGTATTGAAAGTAGGTCTATTAATATTAGGGTTGCCAATCGAAATAGAATATTTTGATCGATCTTCGATATCAAGGTTTCGATTCGGTATCGAAACCAATCATTCAATTTTCAATTTTATTTCAATATCGAAAGTGAATTCGATATCGAATAATTGAACAGCGGGCTGCCAGTCGTGCGTCATTGCAGATTGACTATATCTAGAGACATGTAAATATAGCTTCTATTTTTTCTTTTCATAGCATTCAGAATTTGAAAAGTATCACTTTAGTGCATCTATTATTTTGAAACATCGTGTTTTGTAACCCAACAACGTTCTGTAGCCTAACAACAGTAAAACCACTACATCACCTTACAATAGGCATACAAGAGAAACACCCCAATTGGTATTTTCTAGAAAAATAAATTAAATAATCCCCACAAGCGGGTTGAACCGACGCCTCATTTGCCGCCTGCATTTTCAACTGCACTTTTTTCCGAATTCCCCAACTAACTTCACCCATTTACACCTCAATTGACATGATTTGGGAAAAAATAGCATCTATAATGCTTCTATTCTGAATATAGCATCTATATTGCTAATACATTGAAACATAGCAGATTCAGACGTTTGTAGCGCTTTGTCGTCTTTTCAAAAACATGATAAAACACCATCAAACGCATTGAAACATGAAGAAATATCACAAAAACATGTAAAAAAACACTTTCACATCTCATCGCTTTTATAGCAATTGCTATTTTTACATGTCTCTAACTATATCACTGACAAGTGTGTTGGCACTCGCGGTCCTCTGTTTCCAGGACTGGTCTTTCCATCTGCTGGCACAGTTATTTTTTAGGAAGGAAGGGAGGGGGGGGGGGGAGAGATCGCCGCATCTCCTTAGCATTGGTATTGCCATGTAAAAAATCATATTTTTGTATTTTTTTTTGCCGAGTTCGACCTGAAACCTAATGCCGGAATATAAATCATAAATTTATGTTGTTCATCACCAAACTCTTTATATCTCAAAAAAGTATTGAAATGTTGGTATTGATTAGCCACTTGATAGTATGAGTGATTTCAAGCTTGGATCGTGGTATTCATATTGGCCTAGCATCTAGTCAGAACTCCAAGAAACACATATAAAGTACAGTAGAACGTCAGTTATACGATTCTCATTTATACGATTTTTACATCTATACGACTTTTCCAGGTGGTCCCAACCATTCTCCATAAGACTACATGTTGAATTTCTTATATTATACAACTCATTTATTCACGACTTTTCGTATATACAACTAAATTTCTTGTCTCCTTCCAACATTTTCAATAATTCCAGTCAGGTGTTCATCATAAAGTCGTAAAAACCCCAAAACGTAAACAACACATGCGTAAGCACACCTGTTTTTCCTAGTAAAAATACCACCCTATCATGACTTCTTCACTCCTACCTGGGTTTTTCCCACCCCCAAAAATATTTATAGATATTGTCTAGTCCTAAATCACTTATATTCATGAAGAGACGCATCATTTTCCTAAACCAATCATCACTCTTTAGAGCAACAGGACCTTCAACCTCAAGGTTTAGAAGCACACTGCCAAGAATGTTGCAATCACACTGGCACATTTGCCCAGCCAGTGACAGCTGATAATGTCTGGGAGGGGGGGAGGGGGTATGCAAGGCGTGTGCAGAAGCGCATTTCTTTCATGTCAATGAAAAGTGATTTCAAAATTGAAGTATTTTAAAAAGGCAATGATGATCCCTTTTCATTGTTTGAAGTCAAATGTCATTTCAATAATATTCCCTTTCTCACAGGGACAGAAAAACAAAAAATGTAATTCTGTCTATCTCATGCCAAACATTTAAAGTAATGCCACACTAGGAGTCGTCTGGACAGTGTTAATTGGTTGCTATGAGCATTGGTAAATGTCTCTCGCAAAGCACATGTCATCTGAGAGCTGTCAAGGACATAATGGCATGCTGTAGTGTCGTGAGGGTTGTTGAGGGGGGCGGAGGGGAGAGCTGTGACGCGTCTTTACAGACCAGACCAAAAACATCATACACAAGAAAATAAAGACCAAAAAAAACATTGATTACTCAGTGGGTAATTGTTTGAACCCAGGTTCATTAATTAATCATTTATACGATTATCCATTTATACGATTTTTTCTCTCAGTCCCCTGAAAGTCGTATAAACGACGTTCTACTGTAGTGCACTGTTTACTTTATCAAATTGTTAATATTCTCGTCAATACGACCCCGATAATAAGAATCCCAATTGAGAAAAATCAAAATGGTGAAAAAGTTTTTCACGTTTTTGTTTGTATAGTACAGTCAACTCTCATATCGTTCTCTCTCTCTCTCTCCTACCCCACTTCAAAACCTTCTCACAGTACATTAGGCAATATGGTTTCTGTCAGTCAGTAGTCAGTAGCGAAAATGTTAGTATGGTCAGAACGACCGTGGTCAGACTTCTGAAAAGCTTAGTTCTAAATGCTTTACCTCAGATTGGAACAATATTATTATATTATTATGTCATCAGGAAATACACATTTTACTATAAAATGTCAAATTAGATGGAAAAAATTGAAAACTACACAGAACAAGCCATCAATAAACTCATGACTACAATGCAAATATTCTATATGCAATGCATTACAGACGGTATGGAAAAAAATGTTATATAAGGAAATACAGTTGTCTGTCTCAAGATATTCACATACGTGTGATAATAATATACAAGCAATAATGATGATTTCCTTATCATTATCACTCAACATTCTCATGAATGCTATCTCTAACGTCTTTCATAATAATTAAAGAGAGAACGGAGAGCAGAAAAATCTTTGTCCCTCATGAGAAAGAGAGGGAGAGAGGATCTCACTTACAGTGACAGTTGTGTCAAATATTTAACCTTAGATGTGATATATCACAAATGGGTACTCGGTCTTCAAACCTCAGGACCAATGTAATTAATCACTAGTTACTGATCAAGTGGAGAACTGATACTGTTAACATAAACTGCCTTGTCAAATATCATGAATACTACTGAACTGAATCAATGGATTGTGTTGTTTTACAGTGCTTCAACGACGGGGTTATTTGCACTACAAATTACTTGATATTCTGTCTCAGCGATTGCGTGTTTTTTTGTGCTTAACATTGACAAACAAGAGTTATTATTCTGTCTGGTTCTCAGTCGTCAGTGGACGCTCGAAGTGTCAGTGTCGACGCAAAAGCAGATCCTCACTACATGTTACAAAATGATTATAGACGACTAAAACAAACATGATCAGGACCTTGAAAAAATCGATCTTTTCGATCGATATTCGATATCATCATTTCAATTCGATATCGAATGAGATTCCTAATATTTCGATATTTTTTAATCGATTTTCGATATGGCACATTTTGGTATTGTTTGCATATTCTTGATTGATTGACAACCCTAACTAATATTAATTAAAGGCAAAAAGTATAAAGTAAAAGGAGGTGAATATATATGTATAATATTACACTACTATTATTCTAATACACTCCATACTACGCATTACTATTATTATTATCATTGTATTGATTATTGATTAGTGTCTGCATCACTATGTATTATAATTAGTAATTACATAAGGAGCATGAATAAAATAATTTCAAATTGATTGATTGATTGATTGCGTGTTTTTCTGTTGTAGTTACACGCGATCTCGTGTTGCCTGAAGGCCGTGTGCACGTCTGACGCGGCCAGTGGCGTGGAGGTTTGCCGCCTCGCATGCGGAGGCCACGGCTACATGACTTGTAGTAATCTGCCGGCCACCTACGGCCTGGTCACGGCAGCATGCACGTACGAGGGGGAGAATACAGTGTTGTTGCTGCAGACTGCCAGGTTAGCTATATACTGTATTCAGCCTCGGAAATCCACGAGTTGCGTTATTTACTTCATCGGGAAAAAGTGGGAATGGAGTCGATTTCAAGGAGTTTATTCGACATTCATTTTTGGGGCTTAAATAATCATATTACAGTAGGCTATACTGTTTATTAGGTTTCATTTTTTTTTCCCTACTAGTTGACCAAATTATATATTGGACCAGCATGTGAAACTTTTCATCTTCTAGGGCAGAAAACTGAAGGCTCAGTTTCTTCCAGCTCCAAATCTTATGTTATAAAATGCCACCTAAACAAAAGTATCTGTGTGATATAACTGCAAAATAATCCGACCTGTTAAGTAGTGTTGCGATTTCGTGAACTGTCTGTCAAGTGGTTAATATGTTTGAAAATGTGATCGCAAGAGGTCACAAGTTTATGTTACCATCTTTTCAAAATACCTTTGGTAAGTTTTGTCGACTTGTTTACAAACCTATCTTTATCTTCCATCTAGGCCTATCTATTGTTATATGTATTGTTTTATATCTATTGTTTTAACTTTCTTCTGTCCCTGCTATTTCCCTCTTTTCTCACAGTCCCACCTCTTCTTCTCTTCCCACACTTTCTCTCTGTTGCTCTCTGTGTTCTCCTTGCCTACCTTCTCCTAATTTGTCTCTTTTTTCACCTCAATTAACTAGTACTTCTTGCTTCACACCCTCCAAGCTATCTGTAGGTGTGGCCACTGTTCTCTACACTTAATTTCTCCTGACCACTCGAACATCTCTCTGTTGGTATCATTTTCTCTATTCTTCCATATGTCTGTAACACCCAAGTTGTTCTCTTTCCATTCCAACTTCCTTATGTTATGTTACTCTTCTTTCTCTCCAACACTGATACTATGCCAACCATGATCATGCTATGACATGCATCTCACAAATATTATTTCTGCTACCTCTAGTCCATGTTACAATAAATTATAATATTTTAATATGGCACTTCAAAAGTGTAATTGCCTGTAATCTTTCTATCAATCATTCTTTAAATTTTAACCCTACAAAATACAAAACTTGTAAAAAGTGTAAACCAGTGTTTAACTACCGGTACAAAAAATACATTATTATTGAGCCCATTTTTTTCCTTCATTTTTTTAATTCTCATTTTATTCTGCATAATATAATAGCTGATACATAATATAAGTACGAATAATAAAACTAACAGAAGCCCGCGTAAGAACACAAGTTCTTCTGTGCGGGCTGTCGAAAGAAAAACATTTATAGGCCTACATATTGTAGCTCGTAGCAGAGACGGAATACATAAATAATATTAGATATTTAAGAGAAGACAAACAGAACAAAAATTAATTATGAATTTACCAACTCTAAAGGCCCATTCACAATGCAACGCTAACACTAACATTAACATGAACACCAACATTAACAAGAACATGAAAAAAATGTCTGTTCACAATAGGAAAGGACATCAACGTAAACAATAACCAACAGCCAATCAGAAGTCCAGATTTTTCCCGCCTATTCCACTGTCATCTCACATGACTACCTGCTATCGCATCTGTGTACATCGTCTGACATTTGACTCGATTTGACAGATGGGTCTATTCGAAAATGGATTTAGATGATTCTGCTTTTCAGTATTGTATGTTTGGAGTTTTGATGGGCTATACCTATATTTTACACTATTGTCCTGGACCTAGAAGTCAAAGATCTGGGCTCAATCATTGCATGTTTGAAAAAGCAAGGGGAAACATAACCTAAAATTAAAATAGGCCAGGGACTCTTGCCAGAGTCGAAACAAGATGGAGGGACAAGTTCCAAACAACATCGTGATGGCTTTGTTGTACTTCGCCACTAGTCATTGTTATTCGGAAATCGAAGGATTCTGATTGGCCGATTCTTACTTTTCGACACTAACATTAACATGAAAGCTTGGAGCTTGCAAGGTTTCATGTTCACGTTAATGATAGCGTTATTGTTAGTGTTGGTTGTGAATAGAACAACGCCATCCCATAAGGCAAATATTTCTCGCGTTAATGTTAGTGTTACGCGTTAATGTTAGCGTTGCATTGTGAATGGGCCTTGAGTCGTTGAAAGTTGTGACATGAAGGTGTGAGCCAACTATACATAGAAAATTATGTTAAATACATAGTTTACAATTAAAATGAGAATAATGTGTAAATTGAACAATAATTTAGACACATAATTTTTTGAACTGTACACAGTTTATGAAACATGATAATATTTTTTATATAGTAGATGCTTTGTGTGAACTTTTCATATCACAACTGATGCTTCATACTTTCATATTTTTCAGTAGTCAAGCACTGGCTTCTACCCTTTCACAAGTTTTGTTTTTCGAGGGATCTCAATCATTTCTCTGAAGAAAATAATTATAATAATGATAAAATAAATTCAACCTTGGATTACAGTTATCATACCGATAGACAGGCAACAGTGTTCCAGGTCTGTGCAGCCACCAGTAATATGTTAAAAACAAATTACAGATACAAATTAGGCCTACTTTTTTTGTTTTTTCTTATATATTGCACTACACATGCAACGTAGAGTTGAAATTAAACACTTTATAACCTTATCTTACATATTAAGAGGCAAGCAAAATACACATGTTTACGTAATTTTTTTGGCGCCACATTCCTCTGTGAACATTCAAGTCTTGGAAGATATCTAGAAAAGATATATATATATATATATATATATATATATATATATATATATATATATATATATATATCTCAAACCCAGATAACCAATTAAATTGGGCCAGGGAATGTTTCCACAAGTTTTTCTAGGGCAGACTTCTCATATCAATGGGTTCCTGCCAGTTCCGACTTCTCCCTCCTCTTCCTCACTACTGCTAGGCCTATCCTCTGTTTCTTCTTCTCTTCCTACGAGTTCTTTCCATCGTTCTCTATTCTCCCACCATCTCTCGTCTTCCACCTCTTCCCATTTTTCTCCTTGGTTGACTACCCCAAACTTGACTCCCTCCTGCCACCTTTCTCTTGGTCTTCCAACTCTTCTCTTAGCTCCATTGTCTTCTGCTATCTCAAACATTGCTCTCGGTATTCTCTCCTTTTCCATTCTCCGCATATGCCCGTACCACCTAAGTCTCTCCCTTTCCAATTTAAATGATAACCTTTCCACTCCCACTTCCTTCCTTATATTACTGCTTCTCTTCTTCTCCAACTTTGACACTCCTGCTACACTTCTTAAAAACTTCATTTCTGCTGCCTCCATTTTCTTTTCTTCTCTCCAGTTGATTGACCATGTAACTGCTCCATATGTCAAGATAGGCAAGTAGTACCCATTATAAATGAGTATCTTCCCACTCCTTGGAAAATCTTGGTTCCAAATCAGCTTCCTCACTTTTTGAAATAGCCCGTCCACCTTAGCTATTCTCTTATTCACTTCTAGCTGTACTTTTGCCGTATTACTGACAACACTTTCCAAGTATGAGAACTCTTCTACTTCTTCCAGTTCTTGACCTTGCAGCTGTACTTTTTCTTCAATCTTTCTCTTCTCTCTGCTCATCACCATTGTTTTGCTCTTTTCCACGCTAATTCTCATCCCAAACTCCTCTGTCATTTCTTCCCATCTTTCTACTTTCTCTTGCACCTCGTCTCTACTGTCTCCCCATAACAAGATATCATCAGCATATATCATTGTCTTTGACCCTGGGCCTTCCTGCTCTGGTTCCACTTTTCTGATCATCTCATCCATCACCATTACAAACAACATAGGTGATAGGACACTGCCCTGCCTAACTCCACTCCTTACCTCAAACCACTCCGTCCTGCCTCCATTTGTTTGCACTGAAGCCTTGCATTCTCGATATAAACTTTTCACACGGTCTATCATCCCCACATGAATGCCCTTTGCCCTGAGACTCTCCCACACCCTTTCTCTGGGAAGATGGTCGTATGCTCAAAAAGTATCTAGAAAATATTTAAAAAAAAACAGACTTACCCTACATGATTGAAAAAACGTCAAGAATCGCAATAACCCGATTCACAATATAATTTCAACTTAATTCACCATGCAAACAACATATAATCCAAGAGTTCACCCTCATGTTTTTAGTTCTAGAGAGAGAGTGCATTAGGAATTAGCATAAGTGCGTATCTATAGCTATACGTAATCGAAGATTCAACCCATGACTTTGAATTCTGAAATAAAAATTCAGACCAGGATGATAATAATTTATTCTCAACAACCCCACCAACAGCTTGGTTATTTAGGGGTACGAATGAGCAGGTGATGGCGTGATGATACTACAGTCTTCTTACAATTTTACCAATACCGTATACTGTTCTTGGCGTTATATACCAATCGAAGCACCTTGCATAATCTGACTTCATTTATCGAAGATGCAAGTGTCATAAAGCCGTCATTATGTAGAATATTACATGTGTCTTACACAGTTGATAATTTGGATAATTTTATGTAACTAACATTTCATCCACACATTAATGTAGACACAGCACATTAAGAACATTTAAATTGAAATGTGTGGAAAACATATAGTTTTTTTCTATGTATGCTTGGCTTATACGTTCTCAACTACTCTGATACGCACAATAATTTCTTGTTTTTGTTAGTCATTCATTGGTTTCAACTTCTTATACTACTGTAGTAAATTTTGTGTTCAGGCCCTAAATGACCTTGCTGTCGATGCGCCTTAAAACCTTTATATTCATTCATTCAGTTTTGTGTTTCAAAGGATAAAAATTACGCACCAACATTGTGAGATGAAAACAAAACAAAAGCAATGCCAACAGAAAATTTTTGTTCAATTTTATAGAGAAATTAAATGAGAGATATACTGATTATATATTTATAGAAAGTATCGTGAACCATTAACTCGTACTAGTACATGCCTTTGCTCTAGGTTTATTATTTTATGCAGGTAAATACTTCTCATTTGATTCAATTTGTTTTAAATATTTTCCCCCATTGGTTGTGACAATGTAGTGTAGGGGATGGTACCACCCAATTTTTCACTGACACTATTAATATAGTCTGCACACCACTGAGCTAGACGAGAGAACACAAACACTGTTTATATTTCTATGGTCTCTTATCTGTCAACAGAACTGTACCTTCAAACAGGTGATAGATTACCACAGTGAGCCATCCCCCCAACCACTACTTGGATTCCGCAATAACAAAGAGGGATTGTGATGGTTGCTATGTGATGAATAGGTTGGATTGATGTTTCTGAATGATGTTTTCAAAAAATGTCCATGGATTGCATAGTGTAGCCATATGTTATCTGTCAAAAGTAGTTCTCAAGAGCTCACGTAATTCACTATCTAATATTTTTATTCACATGAAGCCATATAAATGTTAACTGTTAAGCAATAATGTGATATGCCAGACTTTCTATCCTACCTGTTCTTATCTTTGGGCAGTTTGTCATTTAATCAGCAGTCAGTTATGATGAATAGGTAGCATCACATATATGCTTTTCATAGAAAAGCATGCTAGACAAGATTTGGTTGCTAAGGTGGTTGCTATGCCCTTGTGTAGACTGTCTAGTCTTGATTGAAGTTAGTGGAAGTGGGAAATGAAAGGATTAAATGAAAGGAATATAATAGTCTTTTTCTATACAAATGCATGAAAGGGATATTTCTACGTTTTTCTTTGTTCAAAACCTATCAAAGCTAGGGTAAAGGGAGGCATTTGGGTGGTAGGGGTAAATGGGAGGTAGCTTCATATTTTCATCGATATCCGAGTCTCGTTTGGTACGAATTAACTAAATCTTACTTTTAAAAATAAGTTTAATTCTTTGTCCTGAAAGTCTTCATCTCAGTTTCCTGAATCAAAAGCTATTTATTAATGATATAAATGTTTGAAATAATCACTGTAAAACATTTTTGTTCAAACGGGTACCAAACTTGAGCGGTCGGTCATAAACTGTGTTCTAACTAGTGTTTTACGGCGAAAAATTATGGTCACAGACAGCGCAGTCCTGGTGTTGAAGACCATTAGTTTTAAATAATCAAAATGGGGTGGTAAGATCGCCCTTGTGGTGCCCCGTCCAAACGATCCTATCTTTCATCCATAGCCTTAATTGGGGAACAATGATTTTGTATCAAGTTTCGATGTTATTAAAAAAAAAAAAGTAACTAGTGATGTTGAAATGATTGAGCCAACTATACGTAAGAGTAACAAAATTAAATAGTTCATTGATTATTTATAAATTCCAATATATTAATTTAAGTAACAATACTAATAAAAAGTGTTTAATAATATACCACCCAATTACCCCAGCTGTGGGAAAATGGGTGCTGCTATTAGTTTGAAATTCCCACTGTTTTCACAGTTATTTATCATTTCCAACAACTGGGGCTTTTCTAAAATTGATTGACAGGTGAACCACAGCCTCTGAAAACAAATTGGCGCCAATATCAGCATTTGATGCTAAATGGTTTATACCACATGGCTTGGTATACATAACCTCAAATCTAAAAAAATGGTCAGAACTTATATGGGAAAAATTGCTCAATTTAAAAGTTGTTTTTTGCCACTAACACTCAACCGATTTGTGTGAAATATTATTTATTTGCAAGTTCATTGGTTAAATAATAGTATTACTAGTCATTTAGCATGGATAAATGCATTCAATTATGAAAATATTGATGATTAGTACGGTATGGGAACCTTATGATCCAATTTTTCACATGCTTTCAACTCTTTCAGATTTTGATGAAATTTAAATCTGTAACAGGCAAACATGCTCAGGTTTCTTTGTTCTATCATCTTCTACTGACCTCCAAATCATATTGTACTCCTGTATCATATATTTATGTAGACCACCCATTTCCCCACAATGGGGCAAATGGGTGTTTTTTTTTCAACTTTTATTCAATTTTTTATGGAAAAACGTGAGGTCTTACAAATATGCTTGACTCTGTTTTACCAAAGCAAAGCTCTGTTCTAAGAGCTCAACATTTTAGAATTGCATCCTATGGATAGTTTCTTTTATAAAAAAATAAAGAAAAAACATACCTCCCAAATGCCCCCCTTTACCCTATCTTTACAACTGATTTATAATAGGCACTGAGCGTTGATACACGTAGCGCTACGAGTGGCTGTCTTTCGCACTTTTTAACGGAACGGAGATGGCGGGATAGGGGATATCAATGCTAATTCATATGTGAAACTTTGAACTTTTTCAGAATAATAATGGATATATCTAATGATTTGGAACGTATGAGATGGGGGGCACTACTAATTGTTGTGTTGTAGGGTGCACAAACCGTATTTCCAAGTCCAGAGACATATATTCTTAGCTACTGTTTCCTGTTTTCCTCGTAAACATTTGTGGGAATTGGAGAAAAATGAGAAATGGATCTGGGTGTGAGTTGAGTGTAAATAAATAGGCATATTGCTTGCACTTTTTTATTATTATACATGTTGAGATCTTCATTAAAGACAACGCTAATGAGTGCAGTTGTTAGTACTTCGTATCCATTGACCTTATATAATACCCTCCTTAAAACATTGAAACTTTCATTTTATTGTTAGAAATAGATGTGGGAATAACTCAGGTTGAGATGTATTTTCAAGGCAGAATATAATCGCCTACTACCCTACAGCTTACGCCTATTTTGATAAAGATGATAGTATTTCCATCTTCTGCTTCTAAACCTATTATTCAAAGTTTTATAATACATTTAGGGGCCTTCAAGATCTACCCCTAAGAACTTTGACGTAGGCCTATAGGGGCCTAGGCCTATTCATAATTATTATTAGAGTTGCCGTTCGATGTGAAAACTCATATCGATTATCGTATACTTAACATCGATTATTAATCGTATTATATCGATATTTTTTCTCCTAATCGATAATCGTATCGAATGTCAAAATATCGTATCGCATCGGAATAATTGTGTTGGAAATTGCGGCTAAACAGCTGTGTTGATTGATTCATTGCCAAGTGGTTGACCTTGGACTACGTGCGGGACTTCGGTCCTAGCAGGGAGGGGTAGAAAGATAACGGGATAGAGGAATGAGCTGTAATATAAGTACACGTAACAATATACATCTGGAATTCATCCATATTGTCGGGAATATGAGCCGAGGGTTTTTCTCGAAATTTCAAGCCAAAAAGTCGACCTCGGCTTGAATGCGAATCTCGGTCTATGATCTGTCAAAAATACGTTTTTTCTCATTTTAATTGGGCGTACTTCACCCGCACACTCATAACAAAGGAATCAACTTGAAACCGCGAGATATTCCACTAAAACCACGTTTAATAAATGTTTTATCATGAAGAAGCATGATTTTCCCAATTTCCATTATTTTCATTTGACGCGCAGTAATAAACATAACAAGCACGTTGAACTGTTAGCTGCATGGTGTGTGTTATCTACTGTGTGTGGTCTAACGTCGTCCGACCTTGAGGACCACTCGTTGACTACAACGTAGTGTGAAAAACGTCTCCGACTCGAGACGGCCGAGCGCCAATTGACCGCGCGGTAGTCTATATTCTCGTCATATATATATACACATATCAACTCTGACGTCATAGCAAACAGCGTTTCTCATTGGCTTTCAAGTGCCCAATAGAAACCAAGAACTTTCGCGCCACATGCACTGATTGGAGCAATTACGTAAAGGGAAAAAAATTAGTTTGAAAAGGAAATAATGTTCATTTTGATAATTGAAAATAATCATATTGATATCGTATCGCCGAAATTCAATCGATTATCGTATCGTTTGAAAAAATATCGATCTATATCGATATATCGATTATTGTTGGCAACCCTAATTATTATTACACTAGAGTAGGCCTAGTTATGATCAATTATCAGTCAAAGCAGAGCATTATGGACGGGGTTAGGCTTAGTTTACTCATTATTGTACTGTGTGCATACTTGATCTATTAGTGTGTGAGTATATTATACGTAAAATCTGACAAAATAATTGAATTTACTTCGATACGAACATCGTGTGGTGGCAAACTAATTGATGTTGCTGGACAACTTTGGCTGTGATAAAGCTCTCGCCTCCATCCCAAATTTCACTTAGTATCAATACATGTCCCGCCAGAAACTATTTTTCGCCTTTTTTTTAAGGACTAGCTTCCTTCATAGCCTGCCGTGATTGATTTAAACCCATATTTGATGATTAATGTGTTAGAAAGTGTGTGCTTGTCCATCTTGGAAACCTTACTCCATCCGTTAAGGAATGCATAAAACTGCCACCAGACTTCGCGTAATGTACCGTTCGCTGCGCCCTCACCGGCTAAACTCGGTGCCTATATAGCATTGACATTATTAGTATGGTGACTTCCTGCATTTATGCCAGCAATCTAATGACCGGTTTTCCTGGAAATTCCTTTATTCAAATCTTACCAAAGGTATTTTGAAACAGTAGTAACATGAACTTGCGACCTTTTGGGATCACATTTTCAAACATATTAACCACTTGACAGCCAGGGTACAAAATCACAACACTACCTCACAGGCCGGTTTATTTTCCGGTTATATCGCACAGATACTTTTGTTTAGATGGCGTTTTATAACATAATCAGCAAGAACAAATGGTTTTATTGTATTGATATATTGTTGTACTTGATATGTGAAACAATAAATTTGCCGATATCACTGTTATTTAACGTTTAGAGGCTTGTCAATTTGATACATAAAGCCTAGAACGATGTTTCGAACAGCTGACACTGACAGTAATAACAGCTGACTGTATTATATCATTTTTTGAAGACATAAGCATATTCTACTGGTGAAAAAAGAAATTTACATCATTTTCTCAATCCATCTCCTAGATGTCAGTACAAGTCCCATGTCAATATGACGTAATGCTGTCGAGCTATTAAATGTAATGCATTGGAAAGTGTAAGGACGCACGTACACTTCCAGGGCCGTCAAGAGGTTAAAGAGAAAAACGTGCTATTGGGAATGTATTAAATAAATTAATCAACATTAATTGTCGTAAAGAAATGCTGGGACCAAGCCAAAAAAAGTCATAAAGTAAAATCGTCTTATTAAGAAACGTATCAAGGCGGTTGCACTGTATTTATCTTAACAGCAGAGGGAAACCACCATGCACCTCACTGAGATGAGTGGTCGAGTGGCTAACACACTGAACCGTCATTCAGGAGACCTAGGTTCGATTCCCGCCATGGTCAACCATCCTGACAGGAGTTGTTTGTCGTTTTCCTCTGTAAGTCAGGTCAATACTGGGATGGTTCATTAACAACAGGTCACGACCGTCTCCTCCCCACTCTCAAAAAGCACCCAATAAAATAACTGTTCATCTCACCATCTCGTATATCATTCACCGACACCAATAGTTCGTAGTCATCAGTACAGTGCGTGGTTAAACCCAATATGAATTGTAAAAAACTGTGCACTTCTGTCAGGGCGGTCGTCCATCCCGAAAATGGGAAGCAGCTGAATGACGGATCTCGATGTGTAATGTTAACGCGATTTGTGTGCAGATACCTGATGAAGGCGTGGCAGCAGGCAGTGAGTGGCCAGGCAATGACCCCGACTGTGGCCTACCTGCAACGCGCTCGGGAGAACAAGTCTCTGGCATGGCAGGCCAACAGCATCCAAGCGGTGGTGACGGCATACCAGCAAGTTGCTGCAGGGTACGTACATCACTCGTGCAGCACTATTTTATTCTTTTCTTTTCATTTCTTGTCCAAAGCACTAGTACATAACAGATATTTGTACAGTATATATGGACAGTCACTTTAATACTTCAACTATAACATACAACAATATTATGAATTATTATAAATGCATCATAGATGGTGAAAACTTACCTGAGATCTGAGAAAACTTACCTGAACGTCAGTGAGATAAGCTATAACTACAAACACCAAAGGAAAGAGTGAAACAAGTACACACATCAATATATATAACAACTCAAGACCTTTACCGCGACTGCCACTGAACAACGTTCCACCGGCACATGCAGCCCAGTGGTTAACGCACACGCTTCATGTGATCTGGGAGGGGAAGGGCATATCAGACCAGATTCGATCCCCGCCACCGTCCATCTTCACAGGGGTTTTTCGTGGTTTCCCTCTGTAGTCTAGGCTAATGCTGGGATGGTTCCTACAATATAGGTCACGACCACTTTCTTCCCACTATCCTTCCCAATACCTGAGAAACCTTCATCTCATCATCCCATTATCTCATGAATCATTCATCCGACACCATTAGATCTTAGTTATCATTATAGTGCTTCGTTGAATCCAATATAAAATGAAAAAAGAACAACAACGTCCCTGCCTAGCTAGCTCCAAGAGACTTAGGATTTTGATTGGTTTCTATTTACCAGTAGAGCTAAGTGCCATAGCAACAAGTCCAACATTTGTGTATTTCCATAGTTTTTGACACTAAATCCTAGCACTGCTCTTGAGGTGGGCTAAAAATAGGTCACATTTTTGCGTTCCAAGAGACCTTGACTCTGTTATTATCGTGTATTGTCATTAGGGATGTCGGCGGGTATCCGGCCGGGTCCAATTTCAAGTGAAACCCGGGTTCAAACAATTACCCGCCGGGTAGTCGATGTTTTTTTCTGGTCTTCATTTTTCTGTGTATGATGTTTTTGATCGGGTCTGTATTTAGATGCGCGTTCGACTCACGCGCATCCCTCTCTCCGCTCCCCTCACCCACCCAATGGCCCATCACTACAGTATGTCATAAGACCTTGATAGTCAGCTGTTGTCAGAAGTGCATAGTAAGACACACACACAGTCACACAATGCTCATTCGGCACAAAAAGTACCTATAGAATGCGCTAGCTGCAGCTGTCTAAAATCCAACATGGCGGAAGTTTGGAGGATATAGTAATCTCTCCGTAGTGTTTACTATGGCTACTTTGCTTGTAATGCAACTTGAAATGACCACATGCTAAACGTTTATACGTGCGATTTTGTTTTATATTCATCTTTCGACTAATTTGTCCAACTTATTCAAGTAGATTGGGATGTTTCGTTTGTAGAGTAAATGTTATTGAAACTTAGATCGGATTATTTTAATAATATGCCCCACCACATTTGTTTAAACAATTGTTGTGAGTTAGGTCTATATTAGTATTACTACCGTACGTAAATGTTGTGTGAGAATTTAGATTATTATATTATTTCAAGCATTACAAGCAAAGTAGCCATAGTAAACACTACGGAGAGATAAGAGTGGAGTTAGGCAGGGCAGTGTCCTATCACCTATGTTGTTTGTGTTGGTGATGGATGAGATGATGAGAAAAGTGGAACCAGTGAAGGAAGGGGCAGATGCAAAGACAATGATATACGCTGATGATATCCTGGTGTGGGGAGACAGTAGGGAAGAGGTGCAAGACAAAGTTGAGAGATGGGAAAAAATTACCGAGGAGTTTGGGATGAAGATTAGTGCGGAAAAGAGCAAAGCTATGGTGATGAGCAGAGAGAAGAGAAAAAGTCGAGAGAAAATAAAACTGCAAGGTCAGGAACTGGAGGAAGTAGAAGAGTTCGCATACTTGGGAAGTGTAGTAAGTAATACGGCAAAAGTGGAGCTTGAGGTGAATAAGAGAATAGCAAAGGCGGACGGACTATTCCAAAAAGTAAGGAAGCTGATTTGGAACCAAGACTTTCCGATGAGTGGGAAGACACTTATTTATAATGTATACTACTTGCCAATTTTAACATATGGAGCAGTTACATGGACATTGAATTGGAGAGATGAGAAAAAAATGGAGGCAGCAGAAATGAAGTTTGTGAGGAGCATAGCAGGAGTGTCAAAGTTGGAGAAGAAGAGAAGCAGAATGATAAGGAAAGAAGTGGAAGTGGAAAGGTTAGCATTCAAAATGGAGAGAGAGAGACTCAGGTGGTATGGACATATGCGGCGAATGGATAAGGGAAGAATTCCGAGAGTTATGTTCGAGTTAGCGGAAAAAGATGGAGCTAAGAGAAGAGTTGGAAGGCCGAGAGAAAGGTGGCAGGAGGGAGTAGAATGCGGTGTAGTCAATCGAGGAGAAAAATGGGAGGTAGTGAGAGATGAGAGATGGTGGGAGGATAGGGAACGGTGGAAGGAACTCGTAGGAAGAGGAGAAGAAGAAGCAGAGGAAAGTAGTGGTGAAGAAGAAGAGGAAGAGGTCGGAACTGGCAGGAACCGATGGAGAGATGAATCCTGCCCTAGATGAATCGGTGGAAACACCCCCTGGCCCAATTTAATTGGTTATCTGGGAAAGATATATATATATATATATATATTATTTCACTCCTTTAGTAACCTATCAAAAACTTATATAGCCTATATAGGGCCTACATTAACCAATTAATTTACCCATGTAACATTTTAATTCGTTTATTGATATTACTTCAAAACACCATTTGACGTAAGCTTAAAAATGTCCAGTAGGTATTGGTAAAATGTGTAGGATTTTTCTAAACATTTTCATTACTTGTTATCTAATCTACGTCTATGTATGACTACCTGAGCACTCCAAGGAAATCAATTGCAAGGAAAACATGAAAAATGTGTTATGTTTTAAGAGTAGGCCTAATTTATTTAATTATACGGTTTTTGTTTTGTATAATGTCAAACAAAAGTAAGCATACAAAACAGTTTTGTATAGTTTTTGTATGATGCGCCGGTAGGCCCTATTTGCAATCAACCCAGAACATATCAGTTGAAATGGACAATGTCAAATAATTATTTACAGTTGAATGTTATTTACAGTCTAATGTTATTTACAAAAATAGTATTTACAATCACCCTGAATGTTACAGGCGCATAGTATTTGCACTATTAAAACCTAAAATTTATCATCAATTGAAATGGATGGTGAAAAATAATTAATTACAATTATGCTATTTGTAATTAATCTAAAAAGTTACAGATAGGCATATCATTTGCAATTAACCTGAAATGTTTCATCAATTGAAATAAATTGCCGCATTTCGGGAATAAATGAAAGGAACATTCGCGGTTCTTTCCTGCCACAGAATTACTCTGTGATAAGCAACAATTTCGTCGTGAAAGACATTTTTGGGGCGAGAAAGTAGTCACAAATTCTGTCCTCCAAACTCGAATTACTGTAGTCGCCAATAGAGCCCATGACTGCAACTTTTTGTGCCAAATAGCAAGTTGCTAAGTGACACTGTCCAGATGTCTAGACATGTCTGAGATGAAATTTGACTGGAAGTGTGGCATTACTTTAAATTTGCTCTCAACATTTGATTGCTTCCCTGTCATTGTTTTAATAGAAAAGGAATATTATTGAAATGACAAATGACTTCAAACAATGAGAAGCAATCATCATTGCCTTTTTAAAATACTTTTATTCGGAATTACTTTTCGACTTTCCGTCGCCATAAAAGAATGCGCTCATGCAAACGTCGTGCTTCCCCCCCACGCATTGTCAGCTGTTACTGGCCGGACAAATGTGCCAGTGCAATTGTATCAATCTCGTCAGTGTGCTTAGAAGCCTTGAGGTTAGAGCTAGTGCTGCTCTATAGAGTGATGATTGGATTGAGGAAAATTACGTGTTTTTTTATGAATATAGATGATTTTGGTCTACGATTTTGTTTGGTCTTTTTTTGTGGGAAAAACTCGGGTAGGAGTCGGGTAATGAAGGCGGGTACCTGGGTAGGAAAATTCCTACCCGCCGACATCTCTAATTGTCAAGGTATTTAGTCCTCCTAGAAAACATTATCCATCCAAAGTCCTAGTCTCTTGTAGCTAGCTGGGCCTAGAGCGATATTCTAAGTGGCAGTCTTGGTAAGGGGGGTCCAGGACTCTTGTATGAACGCATTGGGTCTGTTGCGTGCTGCAGTAAGATCCAGCTGGCGGCAGACAACATGGAGCGGCGTCTGCGAGGCGGCATGAGGGCAGAGGACGCCTGGAACATGACGTCGATCGAGCTGGCGCAGTGCAGCGAGGCGCACTGCCGCGCGTTCATCGTCGAGAAGTTTGTGACGACCGTCGAGACACTGGCCGTCTCCGACCAGTTGAAGGCCGTCATGAGGCAGCTGGCCGAGCTGTACGCCGTGTACTGGCTGCTCAATCGGTCGGGGGATTTCCTGCGGGTGAGTCTCGACGTGCGAATTACCGCAGTGGCCTGATATTTATTTATGTTGGGCAAAACCACTTGTCAGCTAGGTTACAAAATATTTCTCCCTGGTCGAATTAATTTTTGGTTGTTTCGCACATATAGACCTACTTGTGTTCAGATGGCCTTGTACAGTGGAACCTCTTTAGTACGTTTTTCAGGGGACCAGACTGAAAAGACTTACTAAAGTGAAAAACGTACTAAAGAGACTATTTAACATTTAGGAGCTTATAGACGGGATCAAAAATAAAACTTACTAAGGAGAAAAATGCACTGACAAGGGACTTACTAAAGAGGTTCTACTGTATAACATTCATAGCAGAAATAAATTATTCTATTAAATTGATATATTGTTTCACTTGATATATGATACGATAAATTTGCCAATATCTTGTTATTTAGCATTCAAAAAATCGTCAATGTGACACAATTGCCTAGAACAAGGTCTTGGGATAGCAACTGACTGTATTCCATCATTTTCTATTACGTTAGTCAACGGTTAGTGTATTCTATCGGCAAAAAAAATCAACATCAATTTCTCAATCCATCTCCTAGATGTCATCAACAAGTCTCATGTCAATATGGCGTAATGCTGTTGTTGATATAATAAATGCAGATATTGTAAAGTGTGAAGGTATATTCATCCATGGCCGTTGAGTGGTTAACGACGCACTGTACTTACTGATTACCAAGATCTATTGGCGTCTGTGAATATTATATGAGATGATGGGCATTATGTATTTTTGGATAGTTGGAAGGAGTCAGTCGTGGCCTGTTGTTAAAGAACCATCCAAGTATTGACCTGAACGACGGAGGAAAACCACGAAAAACCCCTGTCAGAATGGTCGACCATGGTGGGAATCAAACCCCTGTCTCCTGAATGATGGTTCAGTGTGCTAGCCACTCGAACACTCGCCTCAGTGGTGTGATATCGACGGTGATTTATGAGCTGGGAAATTAGCTGATTATTTACTGGAAAATTAGCTGATAATTCACTGGGAAATTCACCAATGCTCAGTAATTTACTGGGAACTTTACCAGTTTTTTTTATCATTTGGAGCGGCTGTAGTAGGTGCATTAGACACTGAAGATTATAGGCACCATAGACCACAACCATGTTAGGTTCATAATTTCTAATACACAATATTCTTAAGCTTTAGATCCAAGATTGAAAACCTCTTATAAGCTATATTTTCATTAATATGAAGTAGGACTTGATTTAAGGGGACAGTGAGGTGAAACTACCATGAAAACTGAATATTTTGTGTTTTTTTTTATTAATTCTTCATGTAGCCTAGACTATCCATTTTTCAAATATGTTGTTATGAATAATATGTGATGTAAAGGTAATTAGCAATAAATTAATTAGTATACCAATGTGTGGAACCACTATCCAAAAATATATTGAAACATATATTATAGGCCTACCTGAACTTCAAGCATTAATAACTCTGAACAATTATTTACTATAATTTGAGAAGCAAAAATCCTACTCCTTCCACGATAATTGATGTATTTGCGTGAAATTTTCAGGATATGTTCAAGATACAATCAATAACAAATTTAAGAATGGGTTTTTCCATTTTTTTTTTTTCAACACTTGCAAATAAATAAAAGGTGAACAGATGCGCTGCTGCAAAAACAAAACCATTTTTGTTTCTTTCTTCGTGTCTCAAATAAGAATTATTTTGGAAAAACCGATGCATAGATTTAAACCTTATAAAGTGCTGTGAACAATTGAAAAAAAAATGAAAAAAATGAAAACTGAAAAAGAAGTAGGGATTTATTTCAAATGTCACATTTTGGGGGGTGGCCAACAATTTTTTTTTTAAATTCGAAAAATTTTATTTTTCTACTGAAAATAAGTTTCAGAGTGAATTTTTCTTCTATCCCCTATTTGAGAGACTTTTCAGTTTCACCTCACTGTCCCCTTAAGGAATATAAATTTGTGATGGACGATATGACTATGAGAGATGAATGATAATTGATAGTGTGATATGAGAATAATGAGGTGGGTACAGGTTAGACGAAACACATAGACAGAGCACAAAAAATACAGATATTCTAAAAATAATATCAAAATAATTCCATCTTTTCACATATGAATTACTGTAAATTAGTGTAATTTACCATTTGTATTTTCTTAAGTAAGTAAATGACCGATTCAAGAAGAATGGCTACGGAAGTGAGTTCGTCAGTTCATTTTCCATACACTAATGAAATAATGTTATATCAAAAAAAGATAGAACTACTGATGACATGCTGAATATTAAAGTGTTAGTTAGAAATGACTAGAATCAGCAAGTATGACGGCAGTGATTGGTTGTAACATTTCCAGTGCAGGATCAGCGATGCTCTCACGAAACGACCCCTCGGATCACTCTAGTCTCCATACCAAGATATATCAAGTTTAGATGGCTGTCAATGTACTGTCCTTGAACCTACCGATCACTGCTCTACCTATGGTGTACAATACGAAACTATGCGTCATGCCTTCTGCAACTCTCAAATGTTTACATTTCAGGTGACTTGCTACAGCTGAGCCCACGTGGACGTAATTTTGTTAATAAAGTCAGTTACTTGTGTCACCACTCACGATCGGCCAGTTCAGAGATAAGCTAGTAAATTGGTACATATTTTCAACATTATTGGGAGAGGGAGTTACGCCACCATAACAGACCAATAAACCAACAAACCAACGCAACCCTCAATACATCTTGCTTTATGCTCACACGTTTCTATTGGCTATCGATGCAGCTCCTCTATCCATCGTTTTTCAAGGGACCAGGAAAATAATACCATCCATCCAGGAAAACCCTCCATCCAGGAAAACTTAACATTGATTATATGGGAGTGGGGCAAACAAAAATGAATGATACAAGCGGGAAAACGATTGATCTGGGAACGATGCATAGAGGTTTCACTGTACCAATAATTTGCTTCATTTGCAATTGTTGAATGCTGTGTACTGATCTCCTATTGTCGGTCATGTTTCAGTTCTCCAACATGAAGCCCGACGACGTTAGTGTCGTGCAGATATGGCTAGAGTCACTCCTCGTGATGCTCCGTCCGAACGCGGTAGGTGTCGTCGACGGCTTCGACATCTGCGACGAGATCCTTGGCTCGGCACTCGGAGCGTACGACGGTCAGGTCTACGAGAGACTTTTTGAGGAAGCACAGAAGAGCCCGTTGAATCAGGAGCCGGTCAATCAGTCATTCCACAAATATTTGAAACCGTTCCTTAAGGGTAACCTTTAATGACGCCGACATTCCTAGCCAAGAGTATTAAAAGTATTAACTAGGGTATCGATTCAATGCTCACTCCATGGTACCCTGGTGTGGGATTGTCCATCAAAACCTAGTAATGGTAGGAAAGATGTAACGAAGATCATTAGGGATAACTGGGTTTTTTGATACTGATATATCAGACATTTTTCTTCTCTAATAGTATTGGTTTTTTAGAACTTTATTATCATTATTATTATTATTAAAATTACCATTATTACTGTTATTATTATGGATGTTATATTATATAATTGTTATTACTTATTATGTATGCTATTATGCTTATTGTTCTGGTAATTATTCATAGTATATTGATAGTGTTTTAGTGTTCATTAGTTTATTGTAGTTCATTGTGGTTATTTTATTTTTAATATTCTATTTTTATACTGTAGGCCTATATGAATATTCTGTTATAAGGGAAGTACACTTTGGGATTAACTGCAACGTGCTAGACTGACAGCAACTAATTATTAGACTTGGAGCCAGTTTTACTTACTGATGATCAAGTGTCGATTAGTGAATTATTACTTGAGGTACGAAAACTACATACGTATCAGATCACGTAACCAAGAGTGACTGATGACATGTTAATTCTCTAGTTATTCTAATTCCTTTATTATTATGTGGTAAAATGTGGCCCTAATACTGTTGAGCAATTTTACAAAGATTGAAGAATAAGATTTTCCAAGAATTTGTGAATCTGTAAAGCACCAATTTTAAATAAAATCTTGAATTAATGAAAACAAAATGAACAAATGTGATGGTTTTTAATTCATGTAATTGAAAGTTCTTATTCCTCACCATAAAAAGTGAAATCTCTACATCACCTTGTCTTTGAGAGGAACAGCGTATATTCTAGGTTAATGTCAATTTTGCTCTCTTCTCGGTCAGTCACAAATGTTATTTGAGTGTAATTTCTTGTTGGTACAAACGTGGATTGCTGGCTACCTTTTCTATAATCAATAAGGCCTGCCCTACATTCTCGCGAGCACTGGGACCGATTTACTTGCTGGTCGGTCTTGCACGCCTGTGACTCGAACGGCGGGAGAGGCCAGGAACCATCAGCGACATTTACTCCATTCCAGACGACTGAGAACTAGATAATTTACATCATCTCTGCTGAGATAATAAGTAATATAAACGTAGATTCGCCCGGATTCGCCCATCGGTGACTCAAGTTTCTAAAGCGGTGCCTTGGCTGACTGAGCTACAGAGGGAGGTAAGTATGTTGTTCCGGGAGTTGATAGGTAAGACCCAACGTCAATATTTCCAATGTGACAAATTGGTTGATTTTTTTTATGTGGATTAAGTGCACACGTAACTTTTTTCCTTTCAATATTTCAATATATGAAAACAATAAGGAAATCACCAGTACATGCAGCTCAGTTGCTGACGTGCTCGCTCCATGTGATCCGATAGATGAGGGAAATATCGGACCTTGGTTTGGTCCTGCCCCCATCCATCTTTACAGGAATTTTTCGTGGTTTTCCTCTGTAGTCTAGACTAATGCCGGGATGGTTCCTATAATATGGGCAACGACCGCTGTGTTCCCACTATCCTTTCCATTACCTATAAGAAACCATCATCCCATTAATCATTCATCCGACGTCAAGGTGTGGTTGCGTGTTGTTTGCACCACAGAACCATGTATCCAACTTTTATCTGTCTCCAAGTGTGTAAATAAAAGTATTCCAAATTCTAAATTCAATTGATCTTGGTTATCATTACAATGCGACATTGAATCCAAGTTAAATTAAGAAGTTCAAATTCACATTTGAAATGAAATTAGTAGACAGCAATCTTTCGTAATCAGTAGAAAATCAAGTGAGCTTCATTTAGTTTGGCATCTCTATCAGTGTTATCAATCTGTCATGGCCCTTCCACTGGTTATGGAGGAGACTGAAAACAACAACTATTGATGATTCGTGATCCCTTTTTTGAATAAAATATTTTCGATGATCATCAGACGACTTGGTCAGACAAATCATTCAATTACCGGTCCGTAAGAAAATGTAAAACAACAATGTATGTGACTTGATAAACTACCGGGACGACAAAATAGTTGTTACAAAATTTAATCTTTCCTTGAGTGGTACCTTCATCAATTGCCCTAATTATAGCGTACTTCATCTCTGCATTGGGTTGTTATTTTTTAAATGAATATAATGTGAAATATTTCAAGGAGGGAAGGAAAGAAAGGTGGTTGGCTAACTCAGGAGGATTGGAGGGAAAATCTCACTCTAATCATGGATGATAGTATACAATGCCATAACTAGACCTCTTTTTGAACATGGAGAAGGTTGTATAGTTTTTTTTCACTCATACATAGAACAAATTAAGTTCACATTTTTCTACAAAGCCTGAAAACAAAGCTTATCTGTGGATTAAACAGACGTTAACAATACAGAATGAAAACACCATAACTACGTATATAAATAACAGTAGCCTATGCAAAATTTAGAAAATTAGAATATACAAAAAATGAGAATATAATAATTAGCAATTGTGATTAATAATGGGGTCTTTTTTTGAGGTGTTTTATTCACATTTTAATTCCACAACATAATAATAACGTAGACCCACACAGTCACATAAGTTTCGACTTGTCTGTGGGTCTAAACTACATAATAATAATAATAATTCAATTGATTGACATTTGATTATTTACATTAATATGAGTCAGTGTCATAATCCTAAGAAAAAAGCATTACAAATCATTACAGAATAAAATGAAACTTTTTACAGATTAAAAACTTTCTTCTAACAAAAATTGGTGTAACCTTTAAAAGAGATACACGCTTTTTTCTTATATCCGTAATACCATTTGGTAGATGATTATACAAAAAGCGCCCAGAAAATAACGGGCTTGTCTTGAATATATTGAGGGGATGCTCATATACTTATATCATGTTTATTTCTGATATTATAATCATGAGAGGGATCAAATTTTATATTTGTCTTTTAATCTCCTGACTTGACTACGTGTAGTATTACAATTTTCATATATAAACAAGGAAG
Organism: Brachyptera risi; assembly: GCA_964007535.1. Lineage (NCBI taxonomy): Eukaryota > Metazoa > Arthropoda > Insecta > Plecoptera > Taeniopterygidae > Brachyptera > Brachyptera risi. The sequence goes on along the minus strand of OZ023327.1, from coordinate 16,855,593 downwards.
AGGTAGAATACTGAATTTTACAGAGGTATTCACACGAGTCTTCATAAGAAAAGTGAGCAGTTGGATTAAAACTTGTCTTAGCAAGGTATCTTATGGCACTTTTCTGAAGAATGAATATTTCATTAGCTTTTGAGGCCATTATCTACTTAATGATACCGTATTGAATGCGAGAATGAACATAAGAGTAATATACTAATTTGGCTGTATCAACATTACACAGTTCTCAGTCTCTTTTTTTACAAGAAAACAACTTGAAGCAATCTTTAAGCTTATGACATCAATATGATCATTCCATTGAAGATGGTTGTATAATACCGATAAATTTTGTATTTGTATGTTTCACGATGCTTTTGCCATCTAAATACAGCAGAAGACTACTGTCCACTATTCTTCTGTTAGTGGAAAACTGTGACATTGCGTATTTTTTTATTAATTTAGTTGGGATAATTTTAAAATTAAGTCTATTGAATGGATTAGAATGAAGAGATAGATTACATTAATTTAGTAGAAAAGTTTGGATTGTATTATCAACGTATTTCAATATGTATTACCTGATGATTTTGATTTTGTATTCTGTTATTGTGTGGTTTTATGTACAATAATCCTCACATTATTGATGTACAAAAAAAAATGGCTTCCAAGCTATTCAATAAATTATCATTAATAATAATAATAATCCTGGACCAATACTAAGCTCGGTTAAAATACTCCCAGACAGTGGCGACATACTTCTGTATAATATCAACTAGATGTAGACCACGTGACCAATGTACAGCTGTAGGTTTCTGTCAAGTAACAAAATGACAAACAATCGTTACCATAGCAACACAGCGAACTGGTGGACTACCATACATTCTGATTGGTGAATTACAACTGGTGGACATTGTTGTCTGTCTTTCAACAATTAGTGACGTCACTTGACAGAAGCCTACAAGTGTTCAAGGCAGTGTTGCCAAATGCAGAGATTTATCCCTGAATGTAGGGATTTTTAAGGTTGAAAGGGATGAAGGGATTTTACGGCTCATGCCAGTTTTTTTATATTCCATCAATAATGTAATACATTTTTAATAATACAATTCTCAGGTGTATCATAAATTGCTTAATAATAATTATTTCAAGTACATAATACTATATGAATGAACTCAAAACTATAGAAAGATAGTTGACTTTGCGCAATAATCTAACCTGTACATGAAAGATTTGAACCTCAATTTCACATTCAGTCAGTTTGCAGTGATAGTTGGCTATCAAGCAGATTTGCAGGGATTTATGAGATGAAGAACGGATTTTTTTCATCATGTCAGAGGAATTCCCAAGGGAGCTCATCTTGCAAGACTGGTTCAAGGTTCCTTCAAGCGACAATATTAAAAATTAGGCCCAATGAATCAGGGCAACTGATAATAGGTCTATTGCAGTATGATTTCGTGTCTATGTGACAATATTTATAATATCTGGAACTTTATTATTATGTTAGCCATCTTTACAGTTTTTTGTTTCGTCTTTTCCCTCTGTAGTCAAGAAAAAGGCCGGGATGGTCCTACAATATAGGCCACGACCGCTTCGTTCCCATCATTTCCATTACCTAAAAGAAACCTTCATCTCATCATCCTATCAATCATTCATCCGACGCCAATATATCTAGGTTATCAAAATTTATCATTACAGTGCGACGTTCAACCCAATTTGAATAAAGAAGTTCAAACCAAATTCCAAATGAAATTAGTTCACAGTGATCTTTTGTAATCAGTAGAAAATCGAGTAATCTTCATTCAGTTTGGCACCTCTATCAGTGTTATTGATCTATCATGGCCCTTCCACTGATTATAGACGATTTCTAAAATATAATGTTAGATGGTTTAGTGGTTATTGGGTTCAACGACACACTTCGATGGTAACTAAGATCTATTGGCGTCGGATGAATGATTCATGAGATGATGAGATGAGATGAAGGTTTCTACCGAGACGCGTGGCCGAGTGGTAAGACAATGAACCGTCATTAGGGAGACCGGGGTCGATTCCCGTCATGGTCGACCAACCTGACAGGGGTTTTTCGTGGTTTCCCTCTGTCGTTCAGGTCAATACTGGGATGGTTCCTCAACAACAGGCCACGACCGACTCCTTCCCACCATCCAAAACACCAAATAAAAAATAACCGTTCATCTCATCATCCCATCATCTCATTCATCATCCACCGACACCAATAGATCGTAGCCATCAGTATAGTACGTCGTTAAAACCCAATATATAAAAAAATGAAGGTTTCTTAGGTAGTGGGAAGGATAGTGGGGAGGAAGCGGTCGTGGCCTATATTGTAGGAACCACTCTGGCATCAGCCCAGACTACAGGGGGAAACCACGAAAACCCTCTGTAAAGATTGATAGTCGCGGGGACCGAACCGAGGTCCTATATGCCCTTCACCTCCCGGATCACATGAAGCTTGCGTGTTAGCATTAAGCTACGTGTGCCGGCTTATAATTCCTTTTTCTGTTTGTCTGATACTTGTTGAAACCTATGCAATGTCACAAGTTTGACTGGTTTGAACAAGTAGAAGAGTTTCACTTTGGTTCAAGCTGTGCCTATTGTCGAATCGAATTTATTTTAGTCTTGTTTCAATGAGTTCTTTCAAATTTGCCTGTACAATTATTTTCGAACAAAACTAACTGTTGAACTATTCATTTCATTTTTTCATTGGTTCATATTGTGATTAAGGATGTGTGATGGGTCAATCACTAGATTTATATTTGAGGTTGTTTGATGGGCTATTCACGGGATTTATATAATATCACTTTGAAGTATTACATCTTGACAGGTCAAAGTCCTATAGAAGTCTGTAAATATAACGCAGATATTTATCATTCATGATTGCTTTTCAATGAAATATTTTCCAAGGCTTTGAGATTGTTCGTTCAGAAACTGTTTTCTGAATTACCATGGAATTACGTAACAAAATGTAAAAAAAACATTTGTTTGGTACTTTTTGCCAGTATAAGTAGGCCTATACGAGAAAATAATTGCGTAACAAACGTAAATGTGTGTGGTAGGTACATCCTCGACCCCCATTACACTGCGTGTTCATCTTTTTGCATGGGGTGTTATATTTTTCAAATGATTACTACTGTATATTTATTATTGTAGTTATAGATCACTAAACTTAACTTATATCATCCCATAGTGTGGCGATGTCTTGCATGGTAACGAGTAACTACAGCAAACTAGATAATATAAGCACCGCACACAGAAACATATGGCAGTTTTGCAAGTTCGTTTTCATGATTGTCAGTTTGATTATTGATTATTATTTTGCTTAACGACCCCAACAACATCTGTGTTATACTGGGGTACGAATGAGAAGATGATTTTGAAACTATATAAAGTGATATTTAGTGAAAAGACGCTTACAAAAACTCATGGTTCGGGACTCGAACCCACGCCCAACGGTGACTTCAGTTTCTGAAGCGGTGCCTCAGCTGACCGAGCTACTGAGGGCGGCTTAACCGTCTTTAGTTCCGATACGGATTATTTTTTGATATTATGATTCACTGTTGAAATTATATTTTTATTTTCTGTTCATTTTCAATGTTTCTAGTAGGCATAATTTCCTTTTAGAACGTCATCATTGTAGTAATGGGTCGAAGCAAGCTATTCATGGTTATTCATCGTTCTTGATATATTTACTAATGCATCCCGTATTTTATGTTTCTTAATCCGTATTTTATAGTTTTAATTCTATTTGGAAACCTTCGGAAACCATATTCATTGTATATTTGAAATGATGAGTTATTGATTAATAATTGAATGAACAAAGGGAAGACTCAATTTGACTCGAACATTTTTATCTTTTTTTTGCGCTCCACAGGTCAAACGAAAGTACAAATTCAGTTGAAACTTTGCATACACAAGCGTCATCTAATTCAATGCTGTACTGTATGTTTTTTAGGCTCACACGATTGCACCACTTCTGAGAAAACCCGTTTCGAAGTTTTCAAAACCCAACTATAGAATGACCCGGCGAACAAAATTCGGAAAAATATTTCTTCCGAAACATTTAGAATTTCCATGGAATTTTTCAAATGATAATGACGTAAATTATACCGTAGTTTCACTTACAACGGATCAGCCGTTTTGGTTTATTTTTTTCATTTAGTTTGGCACCTCTATCATGATGATTATTGTTTGCTTAACGACTACACCAACAGCTAGGTTATACGGGGGTACCTCTATCATTGTCATGACAGATCGATAACAACCTCTATCATTGTTATCGATCTGTCATGGCCCTTCCACTCGTTTTCACTAGATTCACTAGATTTATATTTAAGCATTTTGACGATTTATATTTCAACACATCGTAGACTTGTAAGACTGGAATCAATGCCTATTGATTGTTCGTGATCGCTTTTTTGAATAAAATACTTTCGGTGATCATAAGACCAATTGGTTGGACACAAATCATTCAACCACGTTGGAAAATGAAAAACCTGATAAAATGAAGAGAAAAAATTTGGGAAATATATTTCTTTCGATTGATTTTATATTCTTATGGAATTTTCAATTTGATGATTACATAAATTATCCCCTAGATTCACTTAGGCCAACATCGGATCAGCCGTTTTGCTGATTTTTTTCTTTTTCCATCAGTCGAAGCTTTAAGAAACCTGTGTCCGACTCAGACTCACCGAAACATCATGCAGCAACAGATGAAGCAAAAATAAGTCATATCGAAAATTTTCGATAGATTAAAAAAATGTCATGAATAAGTCTTTGATGTAATGGGGAATGAACAGGATTGAATAAAGAAATCATCAAAATTCTGTCACCATTTGATTGATTTTGATGGTATCCATAATAATTTTTAGTGTTGAAAACTATGAAATTATCAATGGAAGATCAACGCTTCGAGTTATAACGTTATCCACCTATAAGAAGGCCCTCCGCGCGCTATTGGTGTTCGACAGTTGCTCGGAACCTTCATCTCTCTTGGATATAAGTAAACGACCGCTTTGTTCCCACTACCCTTTCCATTACATAAGAAACCTTCATTTCATCATCTCATCATTCCATTATTCATTCATCCGACGCCAATAGATCTTGGTTATCATTATATATTATTTGAATCCGATTTGAATAAATATATTCAAATTCGCAATTCAAATGAAATTAGTACACAGTGATCTTTCGTAATCGGTAGAAAATCGAGTAATCTTCATTCAGTTTGGCACCTCTATCAGTGTTATTGATCCATCATGGCCCTTCCACTGATTATAGATGATTTCTAAAATATAATGTTAGACGGTGTAGTGGTTATTGGGTTTAACGACACACTTCGATGGTAACTAAGATCTATTGGCGTCGGATGAATGAATGATGAGATGATGAGATGAGGGTTTCTTAGATAATGGGAAGGGTAGTGGGAAGGAAGCGGTCGTGGCCTATATTGTAGAAACATTCCTGGCATTAGCCCAGACTACAGAGGGAAACCACGAAAACCCTCTGTAAAGATTGATGGTCGCGGGGACCGAATAAAGGTCCAATATGCCCCTCACATCCCGGATCACATGAAGCGAGCGTGTCAGCACTAAGCTACGTGTGTCGGTTAATAATTCCTTTTTCTATTTGTCTAATACTTGTTGCAACATATTCAATGTCACAAGATTGGCTGGTTTAGTCAGGTAGAAGAGAGTTTTACTTTTGGTTCAAGCTGTATCTTTTGTCCAAGTAATCCAAGGTCCGTAGATGTGGATTGATCTGACAAAATATTTTTCATCCTAGATTTTCATACTTCTAAGACCCCGTTTACATTACTACTCAACTACTCTAGTAACCCCACCTACGATCGTAACTTACCGTGTGTGAACGTAAATCAGTTGCTACGCTAGTAACAAAAGCTACTAGAGTTAACTTACTACCGTTAGTAGGTTTACTCTAGTAGATGTACCCGTATGAACGCTCATAGGTTGGTACGATCGTAGCCTGGTAGTATAATTTCAAGATGGCGTCGGCGAAAGTTGTAAATATTGCCTAATCAGCTGTGCAAACAGCCTTCAAAAATTATTTTAGTGTCGTTGGCTAGAAGGCTGTAAAGCTCAAAACACACTCACGCGGTAAATTATGTAACTAAAACGTCTAGTAACCAAGAACTTATTTTTTTTCCGTGTGAACGCAATATTAGTTACTACTCAACTACTCTAGTAACTCTACTATAGTAGGATGGTAGTAATGTAAACGGGGTCTAAGCTCATCTCACAACTCATATCCCACGTTTTCCTAGTTAGATGAGCTTAGCGAAGATTTCATTTCACATACCGAAAAAAATGGGCTTCGTTTCTATATTTTTTGTTTCGTTTGTTTGTAATATTGTGCGCGGCATACAGGTCAGGAAAAAATATCTATCGACTTGAAACTTTTTCTACATATTTCTGTCATACCAGAATAGGTTGGGATTGTTTTCCAGAGAAATCGTTCGGAAGTTTTTTCCGGAAAAAATTCGGAAAGTTTGAGAAATCCTCATCAGAATAACACGGATAGAAAATACTTGAAATGGGGAAAATTTTCAAAAACTTCAAAATTTCTACTGAATATGGCAAACATAATGACGGATATTTTCAGTGACTTTCACAACATTCGGATGGGAATAACAAAGAAAACGCAATAAAAGTATCCATTTTATTGAAGGTTGGGATCAAGATGCATTGGGGGTTGCGTTGGTTTGCCGCCGGGAGACGGGCAAACGCAACCCTCAATGCATCTTGGTTAATTGGGATCAATTGGTTTTGCAAAGTGTATATATGCGACAGGTTGCAGCACTATAAATATCAACAAGTTGCGGGTATAGTTTTTTGAAGTTAACTTTTGAAGTATTCCAATGTCCGTAGATGTGGATTGATCTGACGAAATATTTTTCATTCTAGCTTTCCATACTTCCAAGCTCATCTCACAACGCAAATCTTGCGTTTTCTTAGTAGGATCGACACACCCAAACGTTTCTGGCAATTGATAGGGAAGACGGTCGTTTAGGTTTTGCCAATATGAGCGGTTGGCAAATGTATGGGACCCAAACACACTGATAGAGCACTAAAGTACGTGCGAACCACCCATGCATATTAGTGGTGTGGAACAGGGGGACAGTTGATTCGAAATTCCTTTGTACGTATATGCAAGTATAATAATTCATTATGAAATATTATAAAAACGAGTATTCATTTTCAAGTTGTGGAAAAAATACGTTGCTGTCGATATGTGATTCCCGCGTGTGCTTCACAGATCAATCAGATTCGGAGAAACCAATAAACTTCCAATGTTTTTTTTAACACTTTTCTCATTCAGAGTAGAATTCTACATAGACAAACTAGATCGGTTGAACCGGTTGAGAAATATTGGGTGAAACCGTGAAAACCAGAAATTACTGGATGGATATATCCGGAGGGTGATGGAATTTTCTTATTGGAAATGAACCATAATTATGTCAAGAAAATAAACTGAGAATCTAAAATATAATTATAAATTGAAAATATATAAAAATATGGACGTTTAAGACCAATTCACAATGCAACGCTAACACTAACATTAACATGAACATGAAACAACTGTCTATTCATATTAGGAAAGGACCTCAACGTGAACAATAGTCTAAGTAAGAAATTTCATTGTGGTTGCAATGCTATTTCTTACTTGGACGGCGTCTAAGGTAGGCCGGGGTTTAAACTTTGTCTTTGCAATCCACCCTATGTCCTTGCTTGGCCAGCTCTAGTGTTGTGGGGGATGTAAAGGCAGAGCTTTATTATTGTTTGACATATAAAGAGACATAAAGAGAGGGACTTCGTATGACGAGAGTTCAAACTCCAAACTTGTCTCTAGGAGCTCAAAGTGACGTATAGATGTGCTCCGTGTGGCTATCTCAAGCGAAGTGATCCATGCGCCGTCTGTCGAGTGAGTTAGACTACATCTAGCTCTCACCAGTCATTAAGGACGCACTGTACTGATGACTAAAATCTGTTGGCGTTTGTGAATGATATATGAGATGATGGGATGATGAGATGATAGGTCATTTTATTATGTGTTTTTGGACACGGTGAGAAGTGACAGAGGGAAGGTTTCGGTCGTGACCTGTTGTTGAGGACTCATCTCAGTATTGACCTGAACGACAGAGGGAAACCACGAAAAAACCCTGTCACGATGGTCGATCATAGCGGGAATCGAACCTCAATCGCCTGAATGACGGTTTAGTTTTCTAGCCACTCAACCACTCATCTCTGTACGCTGTTCTGTTTACTGATCTCGAACCAAGAGAGTTTTTACCCATAGTATCAATATTAAAATTTCGATAGTCAAAATTTTTATATTCAAAATAGATATTTTTGGTTTGATTTAATTTCGAAATGAATCACTGTTTAGAGATCCTCCATCTCATATAACTTCATATATAAAAAACGAACATTTGTGGAAACAATAAAACACATTATGTTCAATGGCCTTGATAACATAATATTGTATAGAACTTTACTCCTTTAAGCATATTATGCATTTATAATATCAGACTCAGTCCTTGTCAATTACAAATTTGTTGACAGAGTAAAAACACGTTTGTATCAAATAATACGTCAGTGTCACAATACAATACAATGTTTTTACTCCATTCAAGAGTATTCTGACGACAAGGATCAACTTCTACAAATCTATGAATAGAAGTGATCAGATTTTTTTTTATCATTATTATATATATATAAATATAAATATATATATATATATATATATATATATATATATATATATATATATATATATATATATATATATATATATAAATATATATATATATATATATATATATATATATATATATATATATATATATATATATATATATATATATATATATATATATATATATATATATATATATATATATATATATATATATATATATATATATATATATATGTGTGTGTATGTTTACAATAATGTATGTTTTACCTGACTTTTCTGATATTACTTGA
>OZ023327.1:16796600-16841600 GCA_964007535.1 Brachyptera risi | reverse complement strand
AGAGAGAGAGAGAGAAAGAGAGAGAGAGTGGGGGTGTTGGTGGGGGACAATCCAGACTGATTGTGAGTGTGTGTGTGTGTGTGTGTGGGTGTGTGTGTGTGTGTGAGAGTGCGTGAGAGAGAGAGAGTGGAGAGAGAGATAGAGGGAAAATTGAGAGGAGAGAGAGAGAGAGAAAGAGAGGGAAATGGAGGGTGAGAGAGAAATATATGGAGAGTGGGGGAGGGGGAGTGAAAGAGAGATTGAGGGAGAGAGAGAGAGCGAGAGTGGAGGAGGGGGGTTTGAGAGAGAGAGAGAGAGAGAGAGAGAGAGAGAGTGAGAGAGAGAGAGTGTGGGAGGGAAAAGTGTGGGAGAGTGAGAGAGAGATAGAGAGAGTGTGGGAGGGAAAAGTGTGGAAGAGAGTGAGAGAGAGATAGAGAGAGAGTGAGGGAGGAGGGAGTATGTGTGTGAGAGAGAGAGAGAGAGAGAGAGTGAGGGAGGGAGGAGTGTGTGTGTGAGAGAGAAAGCGATAGTGGGGGAGGGGGGGAGTGAGAGAGAGAGAGAGGGAGGGGGAGTGTGTGTGTGTGAGAGAGAGAGAGAGAGTGAGGGAGGGAAGAGTGTGTGTGAGAGAGAGAGAGAGGGGAAGGGGGGGAGTGTGAGAAAGATAGAGTGATAGAGAGTGGATTAGGGGGGAGTGTGTAAGAGACAAATAGAGAGAGTGTTGGAGGGGGAGTATATGAGAGGGAGGAGAGAGCGATGGAGGGGGGAGTGTGTGAGAGAGATAGAGCGATAGAGATTGGGGCAAGGGGGGAGTGTGTGAGAGAGAGAAGAGAGTGGGGGAGGGGGAAGTGTGTGAGAGAGAGATAGAAAGAGAGAGAGAGTGGGGGAGGGGGGAGTGTGTGAGAGAGATAGAGAGATAGAGAGTGGGGCAAGGGGGGAGTATATGAGAGAGAAGAGAGAGTGAGGGAGGGGGAAGTGTGTGAGAGAGAGAGATAGAAAGAGAGAGAGAGAGTGGAGGAGGGGGAAGTGTGTGAGAGAGATAGAGAGTGGGGCAAGGGGGGAGTATATGAGAGAGAGGAGAGAGTGAGGGAGGGGGAAGTGTGTGAGAGAGAGAGATAGATAGAGAGAGTGAGAGTGGGGGAGGGGAGTGTGTGAGAGAGATAGAGAGATTGAGAGTGGGGGAAGGGGGGAGTGTGTGAGAAGATATAGAGAGAGAGTGGGGGAGGGGGGGGGGGGGGGAGAGACGCCCTCAAACAGAATTCAATTTCGAGCTTTGTCGTTGGTTCAGATGGGTGAATCTTGCCGCGCTTCAATAGGCCAAGCCAGGCTGATAATGTGATCGGTAACTAAGCAATTATATGCAAATCTCGGTTCAAGTTTTAACTATCTTACATAGGGAATGCTTGGCTTCAATACCAATCAACAACTAAATAAACATACAGTGTACAATAGGAGACCAATATCTTCCCATCATTTATCCTCAGGCTCAAAAGAACGTATTTTACTTGGTGAGCGCTATATCATTTAACTTTCATGCATCAATGAACGAAGGATGGAAATGGCCTTTGGTATATATTTTGTATATTTTCCTCACGGTGCTCCGATAAATGTGGAGTTTAATAATCTTCTTCATCAATGTTACTTTCATAATGGTAGAACAGTTTCATTATATTTTCTATTAAATTCTTCATTAATTATTATTCTCTTGTTCATCCAAGTAGATTAAAACATTCTAATACACAATAATAGATATAGATATTTAATTATTATTTCTCCATAGGACTTGAGTTGACATACCAACGCAAATATATGACAAGGTAAAATGAGACAGAACATGTGGGATCATTACAAAAACATACAGTCAGTGTACACACAATCATTCTCATATCACAAAATGAAACAGGCATGCAAGTGCAATAAAATACTGTCCAAAAAATGGGATTACGTCAATTTTCACTTATACTTGTTGTCTCATGATTCAAATCTCATTCGGTCCCTGTAGTGATTTATTACTAATAATTACAGCTATAATGAGCTATTCTGCATTTCTTGGGTGAAAATTGAATAGATATTTTTAATATAAATAATTCAGTTCTTTCTATCACATTGACACGTGCAACCATTTGATTGGAAGTAGTAACTAATCCTAAACATAAAGTTTCGTACCTTCGAGTCAACAATCCTGCTTATACATGTATGTATGCCTTTTGTGTCGTACGAGCATCCATGTTATATTTGCCTCGATGGGTCATATAATTATAACTTCGTAACTTTATAACAAGCTTTATAACAAATCACCAACATCAATAACAAATATAAAATATATTATCTATTCACACTTTCAGAAACTTTCTGTGAACATTTTTAACTGTGAAATGTTACTACTAGATCGGTGAATACAAGATAATGCAAAAGATCGTGATCCAAATTTGATGGTAAATACATTCAAATACAAAATATACTTCGATGAACTGTGAAATGTTACCACTACATCAACGAATCCTTACAAGATAATACAAAAGACTGTGATCCAAAATTGATAATAAATACATTCAAATACAAAATATACTTCCATGAACAATCTTCAAAACACATCCTTTCAAAATGTAAACACCCACACACAGGCTACGAAGCAACACAATCTATCTTACTTTTCTTTCTGAAATATTCCAATATAAAATAGTATACACATAATTATATAAATTATTATCATATATAATCATCAATTTAATAATTATCATATTACCACAAAATTGAATGTATTATATTGTAGAAAACATATCCGTACACCCTAACAAAATATTGAATTAATATACAATGTGGATCTAATGACCAAAAAAAAGATATTATTATTATGGATGTCTGATGTTACACAGTATGGTATGTATCATATTTCCTTGCATAACTCAATATTTCGAATATATCCTGCTGAACAGACATACAGTCATGCCGTCATGCCATTGATTATATTGAAAAGTTCACTTCAAGAAAATCGTCGCCTCTTTTTATATGCATTCTAAATTCTATACAATCAGGACGTCATGTGTCAATATATAATATAATTGGAAAGAATATGGAAATAAACTAGATGTCTCATACTGAGTCTAGTGCTACCTGACAGTAATTGAATTTGAGAAGATGAAACTAGATGAACGGAAGAGAATTTAGATCAATATATTCTGTTATTTCTCGTGATTACTCAGCATCGAATGCTTGTTATGCACTTCAATTCTATTCAAGGAACGTTTTATTCCATTAGCAATTGAGAAATACAAGAAATTACAATCACACTCTATAAGGTTATAAGGCCAGACAAGTCTTAAAAGTATGAAAACTAAACTAAAAGTATATGTAAAATGATTTTGAGAAGAAAAATATTCACAGTCACATTGTGACAATTTATAATAAAGAGAAAATAAAATGATGGAAAAATAGAATGATATTAGCGAGCATTGGTCATTGTGATAACTAACAGAGACTATGATGACATATTGATAGATTTAAAGCTATTTGCTGGATTATATGAATGACTACTACAGTATTCGCAGGCGCATTTTCTGCTAGGATTGTATCCTTCTACACTGTACAATCCATGGTCTATCAGCTATTTTTCAATATTAGTTTCAAATATATTCCTGCTTTAATCCAGAATTTTAAGTTCTTCTGGTAACTCGTTATATACAACTACGCCTGAGCTTATTGGTCCATGAGTGGTGAGATTAGTTTTTGCATAATTTTGATGTAAATGTTTGTATTCATTCCATGAATGTTATCGTTCTGTTTGAAGTGTGTTATGTAGGTTTGTCCTTGTCAGATGAGGGATTCTTATGCTTTATATATGTTTCATAATGCTGCTCATACAAACTCGCAGATAATACCAGCATGCTACAAGTCAATATAGTATATAATATTGTTAGTTAGGTCATAGTTGATAGATATGCCTCATGACATGTCACGCAATGCAAATAAAACGGACTCCCACTATTATCTCCAATCCCTCTTCTCTTTCCTCTCCATCACCAGTCTTCCTGTGATGTTACCACCAATCGCTAATGTGCTAAGGGTCTGGTTCTTATTCCGAACTTTTTTCGGGTCCGCTGACGAAATTTCGGGCGAAATTCTTTTTGTCCAATCACAATTCAAAATTCCACCGAAACAATTGATGGCATATTGCGGGCCGAAATTATTTCAAGAAAGTTGGTTCAGCTTCAGTCATTTCGGCCGAATTCATTTCGGTCGAAAAAGCTGTTATGCTACCATGTTGACTACACACCTGTTTTTCATTTGATATAAAAATCACTGAAATCCTGTTTCCGTTTTATTCGCGAGCTTAATTTTTTTAAATCTATTCATTGTGATATAAATTCATGTATGATATATTTCATGGATGAGAACTATTCTTGAATATTTTATCTTGACACATCTTTCAACTCCTCTCAGAGATGAATGTGAACGAAGGTATAGGCTTATACACCTTGAGATCTGAACGAATGTTCACATCCGACTTCCAGATTTGAAAGATCGCTTATTTGGATTCACATGAGCTGTGACATCACGAAAATACGACGTTAAAAAATCGGAGTGGGAACAGGTGACCGAAATTCGTCAGAAATTTCGTTAACCGACCCCCAAAAAATTGGAAGTGGAAATCCGGCTTCAACTTTCTACTTGCTACTCATGCTTCTTCTCCAAGAAGAATCAAAATGCTGGAACTGATTCTGTACTTATTAGCAACGCTTGTTTAAATGAAATACTTGATTATAAATAATTGCTGGCATTTCATTGCCGGTATTGATCTCATCAGCTACAGGTTTGAGCGATCGTGCTGCAACGGTCATCTTTATTACGGACCAACTACTGAGACGAGTGGCCGAGTGGCTAGCACACTGAACTGACATTCATGAGACCGGGGTTCGATTCCCGCCGTGTCCGACAATCCTGGTAAGGTTTATTCGTGTTTTTTTCTATCGTTCAGGTCAATACTGGGATGCTCAGGTAATACTGGAATGATACCACCTTATTAACAGGCTACGACCGACTCCTTTCCACTATCCAAATACACTGATAAAATAACCTTTCATCTCACTTTCCAGTAATCTCATTAGTCATTAATCATTCATCGACGCTAATATATCTTGATCATCAGTACTGTACGTCTTTGAACCCAATATAAATGAATGAACTAACGGCTCAGATTAATTTGAAATAGGCCTACATTGTGTTCTTGCCTGGATATTGTTTTTCGCTCAGCACTGGTAGTGGTCGAACTTTCAGTTGCACACAGAAGCGAGAAGTTTGGAAGAGTGCATGAAGAATTCAGTTTCGTTTTTTTTTTTTTCAACATCGAAACTTGATACAATATCATTGTTCCCCAATTAAGGCTATTGATGAAAGATAGGATCGTTTGGACGGGGCACTACAAGGGCGATCTTACCACCCCATTTTAATTATTTAAAACCAATGAACTTCAACACCAGGACTGCGCTGTTGGTATAACCATAACTTTCGGCCGCAGATAAAAGTATTTCAGTTTCCGAAAGTCCGGAACACATTATAAGTAGAAACCGTTTCTGTGATATATATCCGGACATTACCAGCATTGGTATTAAAAGTAAACAAAACACACGAATGTTGATATCTTCCACTTTGAACTAAGTATCTTGGGCAATGATCACTTCTTTCCATTAACAGCAGATGTAAAGTTTATCAATATACAAATTGTAAAAAAATGAGTGATAGGCCTATAATGTTGTGACTAGGCCTATCACTCTACTAATTAAACGTCGTGGCCAATTATTACTTCATCCAAGCATTCGCTTCGAGGACTGTGGGAAATCACGAAAAACCAAGTCAGGATGGATAAAAAAAGGTGTTAGTTGATCTTCTTCTTCTTTCAGCTTCTTCTCTTCTTTTCTTCTTTTCTTATGATTTTTGATTTCCTTGAAATAATTATTAGTCGTGAATTATACACGACCACGATTCAAAAACTATTCCCTTCTTTTCTTGAAACCTTGATAGTTTTTATGACATGCATGCAAGAAACATCAGTGGCAGTGAAATGTCTTGTTGCTCCATAGCCCTCTTGACGTCGATGACATCCTGATGGCCGTGCACACAATTTTTCTTCCAAGGTTCTTTCATTCTATTGAGTGATTTTCAGACTTTCAGGACCCAAATATCTTGAAAATCCTACAAATAAGAAATGTGCTCACATAAATCTATGCCAAAGTATAATATAAATGGAACAAAAAGGTCAAAACTACATCTCAAAGTCATAAGAACTCTGTATGATCACCAAATTTCATATTAGCTGGATGTCAGCCTTCCTTCTGGCTAGACCAGAAGGGAAAATCTTGAATTGTTAGTATCTTCAATTGTAAGTATTTCATAAAATAACTGAAACTATTACTTCCCTTTATGTTCACTTATGGTATGTTGCTCGAAGATCATGTTGACATCACCGAAAATATAACTGTATCACTTTAAACACTTCAAAACATTATTTATATACGGACAGATAAATCTCAGAAACTGTTATTATACCCATGGTTGCCATGGAATCTCCACAAGAATTTCGTTCTGCCACAATAATTTGATACTTTCACTCTAACCCTTCACTTAGTTACACATGATGACGTTTATGCTCACATGAATCCAAGAATTCATCGTGAAACTGAATAATACAAGTACTCTTTTAAACTGAAAACTCAAGCTTCAAGTTGGGACTTATTATATAATATTATGTCAATTCTTTAAAATCGCGTGTGCCGATTGAACATAAAACGTATGTAGAAATGAGGCAGTCAGGGGCTATCCATATATGACGTCCACAACTCGTTGGGGAGGGTAGGAGGGGGGGGGGGGAGGGTAACAATATGTGTCATCCATATTTACATTGAATATAATTATTCATTTCTTTCAATTTTTTGGAAAATTGAATGACGTCACATAATTTGTATGATTCATATTTAAATGCAAGATTAACGTAAGATTTAGGTGATAATTTGTGTATCACATTGGTCCAGGAATCCATGGCGCAGATACTAATGCTGTGACATGTTATTAAGGCTCCACTAGTCACTCTCAAAACTATTTCGGGCAAGATAGGCAAGCCCTTTATACAGGGACGAAATTTGAGTTGCCTAGATAGGTTACAGGGTTTGGCCCGTCAGCTGACAAATTGGTAGTTTGATTTATTACTGTCAAAGCAAAATATGCCGCCGAACGTTTTGCAGGATTGAAGCTTCCTACCGTTAGTGATAATTGTCATGATAGACGGTCAATTGAGACCCTCAATACAGTGGAATGAAGATATTAAAAGTGATCGAGCTCAAGAATAGATCAGGTTACAGCGTTATCAGCTGCTCTGAGGTGATATTTATTATGGACGATTCACTGGATGCGAGGGAAAAACAATCATGAACTCGCAATCCTTTGCTGAACGTGTAGTTTACACGAATGATGAATTTGTCAACAAGTTTTTTATATTCTAATATTTGTAAATTTATTCATTCATTTCATTTTTATGTATATATTTATTTTTACTCTTCATCTATCTCATATTGATATATTTCTATTTTTTTCAATGTATATTCAATCGAAAAAAGTTGATTTCTACAACCAATGGTCGCCTAATCTTTAGGGTCCAAATCTGCAGTGGATATAAAAATAATCGCTTTCTCAATTCAAAATCAAAAATCTACTTGTTTTCTAAAAAATATTTACCTTTTAATTTATCATGAACATTTTAATGATTTTCACTAATTTATAGGCTCATATGTAAATACTTGAGCGCTGAAGAGGATGATACCATTGCTCGTAAGTCGTAGGGTCGATTAAGTAGGCCTACACATTATCACGATTTAAATAACCCAATGTTGTATATTTCATTTATGAGATGGAATAACTTTATATGTTATCTGATTTCATCTGTAAAACAGAGAACTGAAGAAACTTTCCATATAGGACTGTCTATAGAATAATTAATCTAATATCATTTTAATATCATTTTTTGAATGAATACATTATTTGTAGTGTTGCCGTTCAATCAAGAAATTGTAAGCGATACCGAATAGTGCTATATGAAACATATCAGAAAATCAGAAATTCCATTCGAACGAATCGAAATGATGATAGGCCTATTGAATATCGATCGAAATTATCGATTTTTTGGTGTCTAAATCACGTTTTTTCAAGTTTTCGAAGATATAAAAGTCGTGATAAAAGTCCGCCTCTACCGAAACTTGCCAGCCACAAAAGTGTTCTACTCCAGATAAGATTTTTCTCAGAGGCGGACTTTCTATTCCGCCAACTTCCGAAGCCCAATCACAACATTCTCGCCAAAGACAAATTGCGAGTTCGCGGGAATCGAACCCCGAACACCCCCGGGAAAGTTTTTCTCGTCTTCGGTGAATGTCGTACACCAAAAAAGTACGATAATTCACCACCTCTTGCCGAAAACCGTCGCGGGGGTTCGGGGTTCGAGTCCTGCGGACTTGTCTTTTTCATTGCCGGAAAAACGAGTTTTTCACAAATATCTTCCGCAAATGTCCGACGACTACGAAATTTTCCGCGGTGATAGAGGTGATCGATCCCCGCCAGAATCTAGAAACTGCATTCCCCTTTCGCACTTCCGTCGACGGCGGCGGCGTCGAAAGTCCGCGGGACCACGCCGACACGTACCCGGTCGAACCAGGAGTCCCATCTTATTCGACCGGCACTTTTATGAAAGGACTCGACTAGACCTTTCCGAATCTGTTCATCTCGAGTTCGTGCGTTTTTCTGGTAACCCGCAATATCACCGGGAAGGTGAGCACTCTTCGGCCGCCGACACCATTGCTCGGAAAATGGATTTTCCGAAAACAGTTCGGGAAAACGTCGTCTCCTATCGTGTGGTTTTAACCCCGATCGATTTGGCCCACCCGTTCACCCGCCACGGCATGTTTCTCTCTGTGACCACGGCGGCCGACACATTTCAAAAAAAAATCGTCAATCGAATTGTATGCGATTTTTTTTCGATAAATTCGTACATTATCTTATCCGAATTCACGTGCTGGAAAACTCGCTGAATCGGGCCACCGATGTGGAAATGGCGAGCATTTCACTTTCGAAAAGAATCTGTTCCGTATTCGAGATCAAGGTACAGGTGGGAATCGCAAATCCTACCCCCACCTGATTGGCCAGTTTGAAACCCAGAAATTAATTTCTTCTGACTGCCTTTCTCGTCCCGATGGTGGCCATTTTTGGTCATTTTTCGTGTAAACGGACTTTGCAGGAGGGTCCGTATAGCAGCCGGCGGCCGTTCTTCGGCCGTTTCGGACGTATTTTCCGGTCACAACTTTGGCAACGTTTTTTGCCGACGGTTAAATTTTCATCGGCTCCAGAGGCAAGATTAATTGCCGCCTGAATCTGAAGACCGCATCGCGCTACCGCACTCATCGACGACGACGCCGCCGCCCGGCATCGAAATAACCGGCACCTTCATGCGACGTTGCGGTCGATTGGAATTTTTTAGCGAGATTCCGTGTCCAGATTCGGATCCAGCGGACTATTTACGTCTCGAAAAATTCAATTAAAAAGTGTTAAATCAAAAATCTACTCAATTATTTTCAGGAAATTGCAATTGTTTCATTTTTTCAATATAATATATCATTTTTTCGAAAACGACCGAACCAAATTAATTGTAACTTCGTGAAAACATGTAGGTAAGGGCCTATTGAGATCATATTACCATTCTGTTGAAATTTCATCTCGGCATTTGAATAAAATTGACAAAAATAACCCGTTGTTATTCTCTTATGAGAATTTGCCAAAATACCCGATTTTACTCAAAACCAGTTGAGGTCTATTCTGGTATGACAGCAATTAGCAAATACTTGAACCCTGAAGAGGATGAGACCTTTGCTCGTAGGGTGGATCAAGAAGGCCTACACATTATCACGATTTAAATAACCCAATTTTGTATATTTCATTCACGAGATGAAATAACTTCATATATTATCTGATTTCGTTTGTAGAACAGAATACTGAAGAAACTGTCCATAAATATAATTTTTTGAATGCATACATTATTTGTAGGGTTGCCGTTCGAGCGAGAATTTGTGAGCTATACCGAATAGTACTTTATCGAAAATCGATCGAGAATATTGAAATATTAGGAATTCCATTCGATCGAATCGAAATGATAAATGGAATATCGATCGAAATCATTATCGATTTTTTGGTGGTCTGAATCTTTATTTTTGTTGTAGTTTTCCGTAATTATTTTGTGACGCGCATAAGGAATTGTCGGTCCCGACATGCACACTCCCAGCGTCAGCACAGGACTATGACGTGAGTCCTGACCAAGGATAAGAACCACACAGAATGGTCTC
Organism: Brachyptera risi; assembly: GCA_964007535.1. NCBI lineage: Eukaryota > Metazoa > Arthropoda > Insecta > Plecoptera > Taeniopterygidae > Brachyptera > Brachyptera risi. The sequence goes on along the minus strand of OZ023327.1, from coordinate 16,831,251 downwards.
TCTCTATGATGTCTTGTTCGGTAATCCCAAGGGGGGAGAAGGACACAAAAAAATTTTTTATAAGTATTATTACGTTTCATCAACATATTTATTGTGACATTTTTATTTTTCAATGTTAACGGCCAAATTGATTCTTCGCTTTCGCTCATCCATGATTATGTGAATGGATCATAAGAAATAAGAATTCTCGTTCTCCTTACGTGATGAATGAATCGTTATACGAATTAAAGGAATAAGGATGAGTGTAATGACGAAAGGTCGTGGCTCCTGGCATTAGTGACCTATATTTCGGAAGGCCTTCAGCTTCGTCTTGGATATTTACTGTGCAACTGACACTGGTGGTCGAGTGGCTAGCGCACTGAACCATAATTCAGAAGACTGGGATTCGATTTCCGTCCTGGTCGACTATCCTGACTGAGGTCAGAGGTGCATCGTGCTTGCCCTCTGTCGTTCAGGTTGATACATGGAACAGGCCAAGGACGACTCCTTCCCACTATCCCCAAAAAGCATAATAACATAACTTTTCTTCTCATTATCCCAGTATCTTAAATATCATTCACCGAAGCCAATAGATCAGGCTGATCATCAGTACAATCCGTCGTTAAACCCAATATAAATAGAAGATATCGACTGCCGCGCGGCGCCGTATATAATGATCATTTTCAATAATAACAATAACATGACTATTTTTTATTTTTCATTTTATTTAGTCCAAAGATTCGCACATGGTACAAATATAGGAAATATAAAAACTTACAACTAGATATGAAAATGAGGAGACAGAGAGATATGATTGAAGAAGACAGAATGATATTATATAGGACTATGCCATGATGCAATGATTGTCTAACTCTAGTGTGACTTCGAAGTAAGGAATTCATTGAGGACATAGGGTTCTGGAGTAGGAAAAATTTCAGGTTGTATTTGATAGATGGAAGTTTGGTGAGGCTAGTTATATGGGCAGGTAGTTTAAATGTAGAAATAAATGGCAAGAATCATATAGATCCTATAAAACTTGTTAAAACATGAATTCGTAAATGGTTGTGCAAAGATGGAGAGGGCTGTGTGTGAAAAAAGCGTGAAAAAACTAATAAGAGTCAATAATCAATAACAATGTTCTATGACCGTGAGGTGACAACTAACCAACCTAGACATAAAACAAGTATGTTTAGTAATTACCAATTTTTTAATTGGTTTCATAATTCAATACGATTACCTAATCGATAGCATCACATTTTTGGTATAGTAATGAATGTAAAGTAATGTTTTGGTTTGAGACTTCTAGGTCATTTTGTACCGATGAATGAAACATTTTTTTCTACGAAAACATACTCACAGTCCACGTGGCCAAATGATTGCTTTAGCAATCTCTACTTTTAGCCGACTTCTAGTTGATACGTTTTGACAAAATGACTTCTAGTCTGAATGTGACAGAACCGATCGAGCGTCTCCACTATCAATTAGCACAAACGGCTTGGTGTGTCGATACGCCAAATGAGGTAGCGGCAAATATCATCTGTCCTTTGCGTTCTTATCTTGACATATTTTTGCTAATAAATAATCTCTTTTGACTCGGCGGTGAATGATTGTGTACGACGTGTTATCGGGTGACATCGATAGACTACCCAATGTACAAATATGTATAAGAAGGCGTATACCCCTCAGGCGTTTGAGTTTATTTAGATATATTAAAAAATGTGTAATGTGGTCACACTAGAAAAACACGCTAATTGTAAACAGTAACTGTGAAGAAACCAATCGAGCGATTGTTGTCAAATTTTTGGGGTGTATAGTTAAAGGATGTATCTTGACTGTAACGTAAATTAAATGTCATGTGTGCGCGATCACCGAGGCGCTATTACATGACATGAAATCAGAAAAATCACTGAATTTCGCCTTACTTTGATTGAAGTTTATGTATGAACAAAAAAATATTTGAGATACAAAAGTACCTCGATAAATCAGATTGACCTGTGACTGAATTACATTCGAAATTTGAAAGTCATCGAACGTGTCGTTGGCTCATGAGAGTTGAATGAAAATACATCCATTTTATGCTGAAATCGCGACCGACTAGTAGCATCTTAATCATCCATTTTGTATCTCCAATTGAGTCACAATATTATTTTTAAAAAATGTACAATCACTAAAAAATCAAGGAAAACGTTTTTGTATGTCCCAATATGTTTCCATAATATATACCATATGTTTCTTTTTTTCTCTCTCTTTTCTTGTTATAAATTTATTTATTCAATCATTTTTTTTAAAGAGAGAGAGAGAGAGAGAGAGAGAGAGAGAGAGAGAGAGAGAGAGAGAGAGAGAGAGAGAGAGAGAGAGAGTTTTCACAAAGAAGGAGGATAAACGCGAACAACGTCGCTCTCACTTGCGTCTTCACCGTAGATAGCTGTAATCCTAGATATTACTGAGAATTGGGCTCACAGTTTAACTATGATTGTGTTTACACTTCACACGACAGCATCCTAAGAATGGTTTCGCAAATGTGTACTCGTCATTAAAAATTAATTCAATATGTATGAGGAAAACTAACTGAAAGTATAGTATTTTTGAAAGCTTGTATTATATTTATGTAATTTTTAAAATTTCTCATGGAGACTCTGGATTTCTCTGTTGGATCAACAAAAATTTCTACTGGGAATGGTGTAAGTGAACATCTTTTTTGAGGAAATGACATCCCTCCTTCCCCCTACCCTCCCAAATTGAACACTGATTAATTCTCAGCATTCTCGATATTTTCCTTCTATTTGTCGAATCGTGCCTATACACATATATTTGCTGTGAGTGTAATTGGGACTCGGATTCGAGGTACATGTCTTTCGAATCTTCTAATTACAATACGAGTATTGGATTGTATCGTCCAGTCCGGCACGAGTAGTGAGACTGTGGAGACAAAAGCAGTTAATTGTAAGTCGAGACTGATTTTAATGAATACTACGAGTTTTACAAGTTGTGTTGGTGAGTGGCGACATTTGTTTTACTCTCTCAAGTCTCAAGTCAACTTATTAGTCGAGGGTTCCTGATACAGTTTCCATCAATTATTTCTATTAGCTCTAGGATTTATTATTGATTATTCAATAACACAAAAAATAACACACTTCTTCAATTAAAAACAAACACAAGATGAAAAACACATATAATAGACATTCATCTGTAACTACCTCTTCTTTTTCAAAAAGTCATCTTCAATTTAAATATCTCTATCGATGTTTACTATGAAACTCTATTTAAACCGCTTGTTTACCGAACCAGACAATCTTTATGAGAAATATCTCGCGCCACTTCCCAGCCACCCGCCACAGGCCACTGGCTACACCCCTACAACTCATCTGTGCAATTCATCTCAGCATTACATCATCTCAGCAATCCAAGGCTACACTAGTCACTCTCAAAACTATTTCGAGCAAGATAGGCAAGCCCTTTATACAGGGACGAAATTTGAGTTGCCTAGATATAGGTTACAGGGTTTGACCCGTCAGCTGACAAATTGGTAGTTTGATTTATTACTGTCAAAGCAAAATATGCCGCCGAACGTTTTGCAGGATTGAAGCTTCCAACCGTTAGTGATAATTGACATGATAGACGGTCAATTGAGACCCTCAATACAGTGGAATGAAGATATTAAAAGTGATCGAGCTCAAGAATAGATTAGGTTACAGCGACATTAGCTACTCTGACGTTATATTTATTATATAGACGATTCACTAGACGCAAGCGAAAAACAATTATCCCGATCTCGCAATCCTGTGTTGCTGAACGTGTAGTTTACACGAATGATGAATTTGTCAACTAGTCTTTTCTATTCTAATATTTATATATTTATTCATTCATTTCATTTTTATGTAAATATTTATTTTTACTCTTCATTTATCTCATATTAATATATTTCTATTTTTTCTAATGTATATTCAATCGAAAAAAGTTAATTTCTACAACCAATGGTCGCTTAATCTTTAGGGTCCAAATCTGCAGTGGATATAAAAATAATCGCTTTCTCAATTCAAAATAAAAAATCTACTTGTTTTCTACAAATTATTTTCCTTTTAATTCATCATAAACATTTTAATGATTTTCACTAATTCATAGGCAATATATAAATACTTGAACCCTGAAGAGGATGAGACCGTGGCTCGTAGGGTCGATTAAGTAGGCCTACACATTATCACGATTTAAATAACCCAATGTTGTATATTTCATTTACGAGGTGAAATAACTTCATATATTATCTGATTTCGTTTGTAGAACAGAATACTGAAGAAACTGTCTATAAATATAATTTTTTGAATGCTTACATTATTTGTAGGGTTGCCTTTCGAGCAAGAATTTGTGAGCGATACCGAATAGTACTTTATCGAAAATCGATCGAGAATATTGAAATATTAGGAATTCCATGCGATCGAATCGAAATGATAAATGGAATATCGATCGAAATCAGTATCGATTTTTGGGGGGTCTGAATCTTTATTTTTGTTGTAGTTTTCCGTAATTATTTTGTGACGCGCATAAGGAATTGTCAGTTCCGACATGCACACTCCCAGCGTCAACACACGACTATGACGTGAGTCCTGACCGAGGATAAGAACCACACAGAATGGTCTCTCTTTATGATGTCTTGTTCGGTAATCCCAAGGATACAAAAATAATTTTTACAAGTATTATTACGTTTTATCAACATATTTATTGTGACATTTTTATTTTTCAATGTAAACGGCCAAATTGATTCTTCGCTTTCGCTCATCCATGATTATGTGAATGGATCATAAGAAATAAGAATTCTCGTTCTGCTTACGTGATGAATGAATTGTTATACGAATTAAAGGAATAAGGATGAGTGAAATGACGAAAGGTCGTGGCTCCTGGCATTAGTGACCTATATTTCGGAAGGCCTTCAGCTTCGTCTTGGATATTTACTGTGCAACTGACACTGGTGGTCGAGTGGCTAGCGCACTGAACCATAATTCAGGAGACTGAGATTCGATTTCCGTCCTGGTCGACCATCCTGACTGAGGTCAGAGGTGCATCGTGCTTGCCCTCTGTCGTTCAGGTTGATACATGGAACAGGCCAAGGCCGACTCCTTCCCACTATCCCTAAAAAACATAATAACATAACTTTTCTTCTCATTATCCCATTATCTCATATATCATTCACCGAAGCCAATAGATCAGGCTGATCATTAGTACAATCCGTCGTTAAACCCAATATAAATAGAAGATATCGACTGCCACGCGGCGCCGTATAATGATAATTTTCAATAATAACAATAATGACTAATTTTCATTTTTCATTTTATTTAGTCCAAAGATTCGCACATGGTATACACATATAGGAAATATACAAACTTACAACTAGATATAAAAATGAGGAGACAGAGAGATAATTTAATTGAAAAAGACAGAATGATATATAGGCCTATGCTATGATGCAATGATTGTCTAATTCTAGTCTGACTTCGAAGTAAGGAATTCATTGAGGTCATAGAAGGGGTTCTAGAGTAGGAAAGATTTCAGGTTGTATTTGAAAGATGAGAGTTTGGTGAGGCTAGTTATATGGGTAGGTAGTTCATTATGAATGGTTGTGTAAAGATGGAGAGGGCTGTGTGTGAAAAAAGCGTGAAAAAAACTAATAACAGTCAATAATCAATAACAATGTTCTATGGCCGTGAGGTGACAACTAACCAACCTAGGCATAAAACAAGTATGTTCAGTAATTACCAATTTTTAATTGGTTTCATAATTCAATACGATTACCTAATCGATAGCATCACATTTTTGGTATAGTAATGAATGTAAAGTAATGTTTCGGTTTGAGGCTTCGGGGTCATTTTGTACCGATAATGAAACATATTTTTCTGCGAAAACATACTCTCAGTCCACATGGCCAAATGGTTGCTCAAGCAATCTCTACTTTTAGCCGACTTTTTAGTTGATACGTTTTGACAATATGACTTCTAGTCTGAATGTGAAAGAACCGATCGAGCGTCTCCACTATCAATTAGCACAAACGGCTTGGTGTGTCGATACGCCAAATCAGGTAGTGGCAAATATCATCTGTCCTTTGCGTTCTTATCTTGACATATTTTTGCTAATAAATAATCTCTTTTGACTCGGCGGTGAATGATTGTGCACGAAGTGTTATCGGATGACAACGATAAACCACCCAATGTACAAATATGTATAATAAGGCGTATACCCCTCAGGCGTTCGAGTTTCTTTATATATATTAAAAAATGTGTAATGTAGTCACACGAGAAAAACACGCTAATTGTAAACAGTAACTGTGAAGAAACCAATCAAGCGATTGTTGTCAAATTTTTGGGGTGTATAGTTGAAGGATGTATCTTGACTGTCACGTAAATTAGATGTCATGTGTGCGCGATCACCGAAGCGCTATTACATGACATGAAATCAGAAAAATCACTGAATTTCGCCTTAGTTTTATTGAAGTTTATATATGAACAGAAAAATATTTGAGGAACAAAAGGACCTCGTTAAAATAGATTGACTTGTGACTGAATTACATTCGAAATTTGAAAGTCATCGAACGTGTTGTTGGCTCATGAGAGTTGAATGAAAATACATCCATTTTATGCTGAAATCGCGACCGACTAGTAGCATCTTAAAATCCACGAAAGATAATGGATCAAGAGTACCAAGAAAGATAATAGAATAGTTCTTTGCTTTCTTTTTTAAACAATAGCTTTCCTCTATTTTATCTGAAGAACAAGTTCATTATGAAGAAATTTGAAGTACTGTATAGTGTATACACACAGTCAGGTTATTTGATGTGGCCTATACTTCTGTAAGATCTGGCTGTAGTAATATATAATTTTCAAACTAGGAAAACGCAGTATATTTTTTGTATGATGAGAAAAATATCCATATGAAATGCACTCAAAAGGTATATACACACTCTGATTTTGAAACTATTAAATTACTGCCTTCCTTTTACAGCTCTAACTGTAGTACCTGTTGATTTCAATCGTTATTTTATTCCACTTGGTTTTATCCGTTGATTATTTCAGTATAAGTTCAATTGACCTGAAAAAATATATTATGGTATATAATATTTTTCTTCACACCAGATGACCGGATTTATATAAATCTTTGGAACAATGTGTATCATTCTTGTGCTTGAATTTCGTAAACATTTAAATTTCGTAAGCATTGAAACTCCGCTAGGTTATTATTATTATTTTTTCGAAATAGTTAAGCTGTGATTGCGTCCAATTGCGGTCGCTTGCCAAGTTTCATCAAAAATTTGTTCTCTCGTATGATCTGTGGAGCACGAAAAAAAAACGTTCTCCCAAGTACTGTAAAATTAAGTTATCGCTTTACGCTCCTCCAATTAGTACGTTTGCTTATTTTGTTGGGTATTCTTGACAAAAACTATTACTTTTTCACTCTTTGTCATCACTATCGAAGTGTTACTATGCCAGATTAGGGCCATAGATGGTTGAAGGAGGAGGACGGAGGCTGCACAAATAATCGAGTCTAAATTGTCAGACTATCATACACGAGTTGGGAAATCCAGGGATCACTATCGCTGTTTCACTCAATTAAAGTATAGGGTTCCCCTTTCTCTCTCTCTCTCTCTCTCTCTCTCTCTCTATCTTTCTCCCTCGCTCTCCCTCTTGCACTCTCTGTCTTTCTCTTCCTCTCTCTCTTTCTCAACCCCTTCGTCCTCTCTCTCTCTTTCTCTCCCCCTCGTCCTCTCGCTCTCTCTCTCTCTCTCCTTCCTCTTGCTCTATCGCTCTACCCCTTGCTCTCTTGCGTTCACTTATCAACGGTGAGGTAGGTAGGTGCTTATGTTCTTGGTTAAGAGGTCGCAGGCGCTCGTATTTCACGCCGCAAACTCTCACGGTCGTAATTTTTGAGATATCAATATGATTGTTTTTGCCTTATTTTCATAATTGAAAAACGGAGGTCACCGCATCTACAGAATTTTGAACAAAAAAATTGTGATTTTTCAAATTTTTCTAATGGAAAATGAAAAAATTTCGTGAATGCGAAAACCTAGATACATATTTTTGAATACCGGAGAAAATATAAAATGTGTAATATATCAAAAGTGTGAACTGGGGAATTAACGGCGTTTACGTGAATATGAGTTCGGCGGGCTAGTCTACGGGTTGCGCCTAGCACACGATGCTTAATAAACTCGAGTCTGAAGCGAGCGAACAACGAGCCCGTGTAGAGCGCCCGCGGTCTCTTGAGGCGTCTCCAGACTCCATAGTGCAAAAAATACCTGTCAGGATGATTTCCCAGATATAAATGATCATATACAGCTGAGCTCGATCTGCAATGTACTAAATCAACAAATACATCATTTGATGCAGAAAGCATGAGTCAAAAATGTTAACGAGTCCAATTTTATAATAACGAAGGTGGAAAGATAAGTTGTACATAACTGTAACACTCGATATTTGCCTCACAGAGTATCGTTACATACAAATAACACGTAACATGTGAATTATTTGAAATTAACAATGATATGCATGTCTTACTACAGCGACAAGAAATAATTTACGTTTATTCATTCACAAATTGAACCTTTCAGAAAATGATCGATTAATTGCTGGCACAAAAATTTATAAGCATTTGCCAAACAATTTCAAAGAGATAAGAAGTTGACATATGAAAAACTTTTTAATCGACAATTGTCTTTGTAGTTTGAAAGATTATTAAAAGTCTGACGATTAGTATTCACAGAACCAAGTTTGAGTAATTAATTGTTTCTTTTATATTCTCTATAATCATAGTGATTCAAAATGTGACATTTAGGAAATCTGTATATACGTGTACAACATTGTGTTACGTTAAGTTTTTTATAAGTTCACCAGTAGCATCTAGCATCTACAGAAATAAGTATTAGTAAGTTATTATGTTCATTATTTATCTAAATATTAATAATATAGTAATATTTTTTCATAAATTTAATTATGACAAATTTGCATAATCTTTGCACCTTCAATATTATGTTGTCATACATATAAATTGGTGTGGTCATTAAATAATAATCAATAGAAATAGAAATACCATACAAATGTTTATTAGGGATCGACAGTAATTTAGAAAGGATACATATCTGAATGGTATGAAGCAGTCTCACCACAATATGTTCATCCTTGAAGTCACTGCGATCGTTTCTATTTCACATCGCCACTGAGAATGTTACGCTGTGTGTGGGTTCCCCTTAAGTGCCACGTGCTACAAGGAAAATGGCTTATATTGATGTAGGGTACTTATGGCAATTAATAGTTTCAAGGAGATCTCAATCCCGGCCGTTGTTGGGGGTAACACTAATCCCCACGACGTCGAGCTAAGAGGACGTCGAAAGATGAAGAGCTTCCAAACCCACTCATTTCTTGATGTAAGAAGATTGGGTATATACTCACAACTATACTTTTTTTTTTTATTGAACAAATGAACATAGAACATACATATATAAATAAAATTAAACTCTTTTCCACAAAGCCTGGGAAGGCTTATCTGTGGTTTAAAAATAACAAAGAATATATAATATATGTAAAGTTCAGACTAAGATGTGAGAAAGGAATACGTTTAATGCCAAAAAGTAGGGTGTTTAGATTTGAAGTGATACTAAGAGAAAATATTAGGAAATAGAAAAGCATATTCAAGGTCAGAACAAAACAAAACGAAAATAATTACACGTCTGAAACAAATATTATATATAGATGACAATTTGAAAATAAAACAATCTAAAGATGTATTCGTAAATTGAACTGAACTGAGAATAAACAAAATAAAAATAATAATGATGATATATTTTTTTTTCTATTGATTCCAAATAAAAGCGTTACAACAATAAAGGGTACTCTTGTGAGGTTCCACGAAACCCTCATGGGGTTTATCTGTGGAGATATATAATAACAATTCACTTAAATATAATGCAATGAAAAAATAAAATACCTTCCTGATAATAAAATATAATAACAATACAATGAAGCACATTGACGATAACGTGTAAGAATGAACAAAATAGGATAAACCAACAAAATTATATTCGAATTGCAGTTGTAGTGAGTAGAGAAAAATGCAAACAACATAGGAAGAGATAACTCGAGGAAGTGAATAAAATACCCAATTATACAATAATACATAGTAGAGATAAACAATTCATATGACACATTCACGAGTTTAAAAGTATAAAGACAAATATAAGCCGGTTGAATTAGGTCAAATAGTAACAAGAAATGAGAGAAACTTATCTTGATAATAATGATGAAGATAGATTAATAATAATATACAATAATTATCAGATTATTTTAAATTGATAATTCAATCAATGAGGCCATTTACATATTTATAATAATAAAAGAGCAACTTGCCAAGTCGAAAGAAAATCAGTATAACGGAATAAACCTAAATAAACCTTATATTGAACATTTGAAGTTGAGATAGTGCTCATACCATGATCGAAAGTAACCATTTTTTGACACATACTTTTAGCTCGTTATAATTGTTGACATTTTTCAATTTAATGGGAAGTTGATTGAGGTTGAATGGGACTATGTATTCCAATCTTCTCTTACCATACTTGTTAATCCAAGAAGGAATCTGAAATGTATCGATTAAGGCTAATCTTGTGTTTTAACAGGGTGAACATTCATTATATGATAATCCTCTTTGAAATAATATAAAAGAATTAATCTATAAGTATACAATTTAGTGATCGGAAGTACATTGCAGTGAAAATAATATCTATTCAAGTTGAAGTCTAGATTTTGTTCAACATGATGAGGTAACATTGACTTAATAATTCTATCTTGCAATCTTAGAATGCTATCCAGATGATAATGAGAGGCATTCCCCCAAGCCAACAGACCATACAGCAATAGGGATGTTCCTAACGCATCATAAACAGTTCTTAATAATTGAAATCGTGAAATACTTTTGAGATTATAAATGCGAAAAGCTACGGAACGTAGCCTGTTACATAATTGATCGATGTGCGGCCGCCACGAGAATGAACTGTCGATGGTTATTCCCAAATAAACATGTGTATCTACTATTTCCATACCGGTTTCACAATCACACATATAGACGGGAGTACTACATTTCAAGTTGTGAAGACATTCATTTGTATGAAATAATATTTTGAACGGCATAGATCTAGAATGATTCAAGGGTGTACAAATATGCATGACTTTAGTTTTGCTATAGCGTTTATAATTAAATTGTGATCGTGAGTGACCTTCAATAAATTAGAGAAATCATTCTGTAAATTTTCAACTGCACTATTTAAATGTTTATGAGCCGATACAATCAAGGTGTCATCAGCGTACACATAGGTTACACAATTATTCATATGTTTGAACATTTCATTCACATAAATGAGATACAAAGTAGGTCCCAGAATGGATCCCTGAGCTACTCCGGTTTCACACATCTCAGGTTCACTGAATGTATCATTAACTTTTACTAAAATAAGCCTTTCACTCAAATAGCTTTCGAACCAACTAAGCATAGGTCCTCTTATCCCTATATTGTCCAAAAATTTGATTAATTTGGTGTGATTTAGCGTATCGAATACTCTCGAAAAATCAATGAATAAAGCTAAAATATGCATATTATCATTCAATTCAGAGTTAACAAGATTCGAAAACATGGCTAGTAAGTCATTAGTATCTTTCTTTTTCTGAAAACCAAATTGCATTGAATTTACTAGATTGTTTGTGCATAAATACTCGGATAAAATATTAGCTACACATCTTTCCATTATTTTATCAATAATAGATAATAGAGCAATAGGACTGTAATTCGAATAGAATGAATGGTCACCCTTCGTGTACACAGGGCGAACTACCGATTTCTTTGATATTGGTGGAACAACTCCACTCTCAAAAGACAGATTACAGAGCTTAGCAATTAAAGGACTTATTTCATTGGATAAAAGTAACAAGTCTTTTGATCTAATACCGTCAAATCCAGCCTGCTTATTCAAATTCAAGTTTTTTATGATATCTTCGATTTGATCAACAGTTACAGGAGGCATGTACATCGACCGCGGCTCATAATTAGAGACCAAGACGTCAGAAGTAGACACATTACAATCATGTCGAATACTCACCACCTCGTTTATGAAACAATCAACAAATCCATTTGCAATTTCCACACTTGAATATTTCTTACCCAGAAATTTATTAACCACTTCGTCTACAGAACATTTTGTTTTTTTCCCAATGAATAAGTTTATAGTTTGCCATGTTTTTTTAAGGCAACCCTTCGATTCTTCAATGGAACTTCTGAAATATTTTATTTTGGCTTCCCGTATTGACTTTCTTACTTCGTTTCTACTTTGTTCGTAGTCTTCATTGAACAAAATCTTCAGACAAGCAATTTTACATTGTTTCCATTTAATGAATAATTTGTCTCTAATCTTTATTAATTTTAAAATGTCTTTAGTTATCCACAACTTATGATTCTTACCACGTTTATTAGATTCACTGATTCCATGCGAATAAGATGCCTTATCATAACATTCACTGAAGTTATCAACCATTTTGTTATATAATTCACAGCAATTGTCTATTTCATTCATGGAGTTCCAATCACAGGTTAATAACATACGTCTAAGTAATTTTTCATCAAATTTCACTCTAATATATTTAGATTCAACAGTTTCATCTCGAGTTGAGTCATTAACTGTTTTACCGTAAACCACTTCAGTTATGACCATAAAATGATCCGACAACTTAGATCTATAAATCGCAGAATTAATGTTAGTATTTAACAAATCACTCCTTATGAAAATATGATCCAAGCATGAACTAGTTTGCACATTCATTCGAAATTCATCTATTGTAATCCCATATATACATTTTGTGAAACCATTAACAGCCAAAACATTCTCATAATTACAGATATAGTTGTTATTAGTGTCCAAAAGATCAAGATTAATATCACCAAATATGATAGCATTTCTGCTTGGTAAGTTTCTTATGTAAGACTCTAAATCAATCAAAAAATTATTTTTATCCTGATTTGGAGGCCTATAAACAGCTGTCAGAGAAAGAATTTTGATATCTGTAATATTATTCAACACTAAAGTTCCAGTGATACTTTCGAAAGAATCAAATTGATTTGAAATGGGTGAAAAGTCATGCTTTCCTTTTATGTATAAAACCAGGCCCCCACCTCGGTTACTTCTTCTTAGATTGTGGAAAACATGGTAGCCTTCGAACGAATAAACCTGTTCTAGTTCATTCAACCAAACCTCAGTCAACAATAGTACATCAAAACGCCCTACTTGCTTACATAGAACTACATTTAGTTCATCCCAATTACGTCTCAGTGATCTAATATTCAAATGTATAAAAATACAACCACATTTGAGATTGAACCAGTCATCCAAATCGTCGATATGTGATTGATTAATAAACTCCTCGTCAATATCAATGTCATCAAGACAGGTTGTCATAAATGAGTCAGATCAGGCAACAGTAGTTAGACAATTTTATTCTCGATGTCACTAGAGATCGAAATATGCACTACCTTATACCTAAATACCTTGCATTATTATTATTAATAATAATAATAATAGTATATGCTGCATTCATTGGAACTGTGATATACAAGTTATTGAATGCGTCATAAAATGTTCTTCTTGACACACAAAAATTGTTTTCCAATTGAAACCATGGATGAAAAGTAAATACCGAGACGCGTGGCCGAGTGGACACACTGAACCGCGATTTGGGAGACCGGGGTTCGATTCCCGCCATGGTTGACCATCCTGGCAGGGGTTTGTTTTTCGTGGCTTCCCTCTGTCGTTCAGGTCAATACTGGGATGGTTCCTTAACAACAGGCCACGACCGACTCCTTCCCACCATCCAAAACACCTAATGAAATAACCTTCCATCCCATCATCTCATTCATCATCCACCGACGCCAATAGATCGTAGCCATCAGTATAGTGCGTCATTAAAAATCCAATATGAAAAAAAAATGAAAAAAAAAATGAAAAGTAGGGTCGTTCGTACGGGGCACCACAACAGCGATCTTACCAACCCCCCCAAAAATGATGAAAATGAGATACATCATTTAAGAAACCATAAATCTTGAGGTCTTAATTCCAGGGGCAGTTAACAATTCAAACATTTACACTGGAGAGAGAGAGAGAGAGAGAAAATTTCCAATCTTATTATATCTACTATTTATCCTTATTTTCTTCTTCTTCGTATTCTTGAATTATTCTTTCCTCTTCTTGCTTCTTTGTTCTTGTATCCATTATAATATTGGTAATTTTCATTTCTTAGCGTTCGTTTTCCATTCATTTTTTATATTGTAATATGATACTAATATCGTACTAAAAAGAATAAAAGTACTGGGGTGTAATTCATTATATTCTACAACAAGATGAGATGTATAAAAGATAATTATTCAGAAAATGATCAAGATCATCAAATGATGAAAATCATCATGATGGAAAAATCATCAAGATGGAAAATGATCAGGATTTTGGGGTGGTAAGATCGCCCTTGTGGTGCCCCGTCCAAACGATCCTATCTTTCATCCATAGCCTTAATTGGGGAACAATGATTTTGTATCAAGTTTCGATGTTATTAAAAGAAAAAAAAGAAAATGATTCAATAGTTCAATAGTTGTATAAAATCAGCCATGTTTCGCATACAGCGGCGTATTTATTTCTCTTGAAAAAGAATCGTACGACTTCACAGAATTTGTTCAAATTTGAAGCATGAATTAGAATTCAGTCAAAGAAAATACAGAGGTCTTTGTCAAACAAGCGTCGTGAGACCAAACAGTAAAGATGAATGAAAAGTGAGTGAATCTTCATGGATTTTGTGAGTCGTTTTTATATACATGCATGTTTTGAAAAAATCAAATATAAGACAACTGGATATATTCGTCATTTATTAGGTATGATCGAAATGTGGATAATTTTGTTTCATTCTTTTGTTCGTAATTATATTCGAGGGTAATCCACAAAGCAAGTTTTCCTGGGGCCGTTCATAGAAACAAAACAAAATTTCATGGAAATATGTATTACAACAGATACAGCAAGTGTTCAGCTATTTTTCAGCATATTCGCCACTGGTATTGATATATTTGTCATATCGTGGGACCAACTTTTGAATACCTGTGTCATAGAAGTCTGCCGCCCGGTATTGGAACCACTGTGTGTCAGCCATCTCCGCCTCTCTGTCATTCTCAAACCACTGATGCTGACCGGACCGGAATGTGGAGTAGGAAAATATGGAAGTCACTGGGAGCGAGGTCCGGGTTGTAGGGAGGATGGTTAAACACCTCCCAGTCCCAGCTGAACTGCAGTAGACTTGCTGTTCGTCGGGCCGTGTGAGGTTTAGCGTTATCCTGCAGGAGGATAATACTGGCATGTAAGTATCCTGCGCCGCTTGTTCTTAATGGCCCGTCGCAATTTCTGCAGAGTTTCACGGTAAAGCTAGGTTCCCATAATGATTTTTTCCACGACGTCCGTCAAAACTTCGGACGGCATAGTTGGTGTAAAATACATCATGTTCCCATACCGTATTTTTCCCGTTACATAAGGTAATGCGTTCTATCGGCAGAAACTAGAAATTTTCGAAGGCAACCATCGAAATCAAAGAGTCAACATGACGCCATCTTAGGCAGGTATATTCTCTAATTGCCTCGATGAACATTTTGTGATCGGAGCTAATCATTACAAATGAATAATTGTTTATATAACCTCAAAATATAAAACAGCGTGTGATTTTACTCGCGATTATAACAGTAATATTGAAATAAAACGGAAATGCGACGATGCGATCCTACATTCTATTGTTGGTACTCTACACGACATCTGCAAATCGTCCCGTGCCGTGCCTTGACGGACGTCAAAAGTTAAAATTGGCTCTACTCGGACGGGGAAAAATCGTTCCCTCCCTCCGATGCATTCTCTTGCGCGAGATTTGGCTGAAAGTTAAGTTTTGACGGACGGGACGTGAAAAAATCGTCATGGGAACCTAGCTAACGCTCAGCATTCACCGAGACCACCTCTGGTCAGGAAGTCGTGAAGTCCGGTCAGTATCAGAGATTTGAGAATGGCGGAGAGGCGGAGATGGCTGTCACACAGCACAGTGGTTTCAACGAAAATGTTAAGAAATAGCTAAACACTTGCTGTATCTGTTGCAATAAATATTTCCATGAAATTTCTTTCGTTTCTATAAACGGCCCAAGGGGAACTCACTTTGTAGACGACCTCGTATATAATACCATAGACTAAATGTATCTTTAGTCTACGATAATACGTAAGTTGAAGTTATTATTTTGACTACCAATCTCAAAACAAGAGAAATCGATATAGGCCCCTATATATATATATATATATATATATATATATATATATATATATATATATATATATATATATATATATATATATATATATATATATATATATATATGTATATATATATATATATATATATATATATATATATATATATATATATATATATGTATACATATATATATATATATATATATATATATATATATATATATATATATATATATGTATATATATATATATATATATATATATATATATATATATATATATATATATATATGAATATATTATATATATATATATATATATATATATATATATATATATATATATATACATATATATATATATATATATATATATATATATATATATATATATATATATATAAATATATATATATATATATATAAATATATATATATATATATATATATATATATATATATATATATATATATATATATATATATATATATATGTATTTATAGTTATATACATACATTCGATTAGATAGCTCTTGAATTCATGCTTCAGTTGAAACATTCACTGTACATTATTGACGTAACAGACATTCTTATTGAACACAGTGAATAAGTGAGTTCATAGAATACAAACTGTTGGCGAGAGTATTCGTAAACAAAAGAAGGATGATACTTGAACCATATATCAACAATGGATGAAATTGAATAAGTGGTTAATGTGACTAATATTGGTATTAAGACAAAATGTTTATTTACAACGGATTATGGAGTACATATTCAAGGAGTCTGAAAGCCTTGAAGCCTTGAGGACTTCCTTTAATTTTTAATAGAATTTATACTCTCCAATTTCAATAGATGTTTGGAACGGCATTAAAAAATCCCCTAATAGCATGCAGCAACTCCCGGCTCTTACCATGCTTATTATTATAGTAGGGAATTTTATAATTAATTAATTAAATGATTCGATCTAATGTTTGAAGTGTTTGTATAGAGAATTTTGAAATCTTTTGAAAAATGGAACTTCGTAATACTTTTGAACTGGAATGAACTTTGTACAGGCAGTTGCTTGGAATATCGATATAGAGATTCAATTTTATTATTTGATCCTTATTTTTATATATAAAATTATATATATATATATATATATATATATATATATATATATATATATATATATATATATATTTATAGTGTCAAATTGATGGTAAATTCCTTGATAGATCAAACTGAAGAGCAAAATGTAATGATACACTTCCTCGAAAATAATGTCAGATGATATATATTCCGTTGATTCTGTATTTATCTAGATCATTTTTCGAAAACTTGGAAATTCGGAAGGGTTTTTATTCAATAAATGAGGAATTAAAAATCTATTTTTTTGTTCACCATTTGAGTTCACATGGTTAGTGGCTCTATTAATCTATCTTCATCAGGTAATTGATGTGAATACATGAATGGGGTCTTGTGCTTCTGTGAATAATAATTCGATGTGAAAGAAATAGATGCAATTGACGAACAGGAAAGAAATTTGAATTTGAAAAATAATTGTGATTTTTCGACGAGATTATTTCAAATGGATCTTTTCTGAATATTTTCAATTTCGATGAAGTAGTTATTATAGTTGTACATTCTCAACATTCGCGCCACCATGGCTCGTAAGATTAGGTAGGAGATCGTTTTCAATCTTGTATAAAGTAATCCTGAACAACGAACAAACGAGAAAATACGCACTCATTAGAGTCTACGAATAGGCCTATACAAGATGTGACGTCAACACTAATAGTTAAACATTGCAGAGTGAATTGTGTTTCATTCCAAAAACAACTTCATGGAACAAATGTTTCAAAAACACCCGGAAGATGTCTTTATTCACAAATATGCATCATGTAGAATGAAATTTGAAATCACACACACACACACATATATATATATATATATATATATATATATATATATATATATATATATATATATATATATATATATATATACATATATATATATATATATATATATATATATATATATATATATATATATATATATATATATATATTTATGTAAACACATGATTGCCAAACTTTCGCCTACATTCGCCAATTGGGTGACATTTAAGTTATAAATGGGTAAAAACTACTTCGAGTAGTACCAATTTAGCACATTTTATGTTTTTTCTTCAAAATGGCCGACCTGATTAAGCTGAAATTTCCAGAAATGTGTATCAAAATATAATTCAACTCCACGCAAAATTTAATTTTTCGAAGAAAATATATTTTTTTTCGCTGTGTTATTCTAGCGACTATTTTTTAAATTGTTTAAATTCATAAAATTAAAAGTTATCACCCGATGATGCCACAAAACTTTACAGATCTAAGTTATATAAGAAACCATGATGAACAAAAGTTTGAAGTTGATAGCTGTAGCCGTTTGACCTGTGGAGAACCGACAAAAAGACAAGAACGAACACCATTTTTTTCAGTATGTCAAATTGAATCCTCGCTAAAGCTCGTCTAAAAATACAGAATAATATTCTAATTACACTCAAGTTGGTTCGAGTTGAAACTATTCAAGTCATGGAATATAATTTCCACGGTATGCACACAGCTGAAAACATGTTTTCCAGCAGTAGGGCCATATACTTCTAGCTGTAATGTAAGGCCTATACCTGTGAAAATCATCCAATAAATAACTTGAAATAGTTTCACTATACCACTTTTTAAAAGTGTTAACGTATCTTTGATCCGTCTTCATTCTTATTTTGATATGTCACATCATTCCGCAGAATCATGTCTCCTGCGCTTATTTTACATTTTTGGAATGAGTTCCACTTGGTCTGATTACAATTCCTATATAGCATATAGACGAACTGCATGGACAGATTAGGATAAAACCCAGTCTATGCGCTACCCATCATCGTCAGACGACAGGTCAACCTTTGGTCATCACGTGATATATTTCAAGGTGAAAACACCGACTGAAAACAAGACACCACATGGAGAAGCACGAGGTGGGGTGGTTCTCTCTGAATATCTTGTTATCATATGCAACCCTTATCAGCCAATCACAGAGCTCCTGATACAGGTCTAAAGGCCACTACTACCTGTTCGAATAGTATTGATTTAGGGACTCTGAAAATGAATCCCATTTTTTTTGTGCTGTTAAGTGTACAATCTATTCTAAAATTGTTTTTTAATAATAATTATTATTTTTTTTTTATTTTCATCTTATGAATGTACATTATTACAAGACATTTTTCACTCTTGAGTGTCCACAAAACCCATTGAGGGTTTAGCCGTGGAATAAACTAATAATACTCTCTGGGTAGTCTAGGATACAATAAAAATGAATGAATATAAACACAGTACAATACAAATACAACACAAGTAAACACGCTACAATGAAAATAAATGTACATGTGACAACAATGAATAATTACCTATACAAAATACACGCAAGGTTTACATATAAATTCTACATAATAATTTTATTGATTGATTGATTGATCTTTTAATTTTATGTTTCATCATTGAATCATTTTATGATGCTTAGTAACCAATTCTTTACCTCTCGTTTTATGTTGACATATTTCTCTATTTTTCTCAAGTTTCCAGGCAGCATATTAAAAGTAACCGGAATTGAATATTCTAATCGTCTTTTGCCGAATTTATTCATCCATGACGGAACTTGATACGTTTCCCTATTAGCTAATCTAGTGTGAATGGAATGTATGTTCAATATTTTCTATTGTTGTTTGTGATAGTGAAATAATAATAATGATAATCATGTTTTTTTTCAAGTTCCGAGGCGTTTTACTCATATGTTAGTTATACATCATAATAATAACGTAGACCCACAACGTCACATGAGTTTCGACTTGTCTGTGGGTCTACATACTGTAAATACATATTATATTATATCAATTTGAAAATATAAACATCTGTAGCTAAATAACAAAAAGTGAATGTTTTCTTTCAACTAATTCAATCGAAAAAGTGAAATATAAGAAGTGGGTGAGAAAAATATTTAATTGATTATGAATTATTCATTGCTTCAGAACAATCTTCACTTGCGATATTTTAGACACTTTTCCTAATTAAGACGGAATTTTATTGAATAATTTTGGAATTAGGAATTGTTTCTCTTGTCTACCATAAGAATTATCAAATGAAGTTTCAATACACTTTTCTCTCCTGTCTTGTCACTTGTTGATGATTGGCTGTATCCTTATAATTAGTGTCAAAATAGTTCGTAATTAAAAAATATAAAAAAGTGAAGATTCTTGAAAGTCAATAGTTCATTATTAAATTTTTGTGCATCTTTTTTTTTGATTCTATGACTTTATATATTCTCTCTTGTATATATTTCCAATCTCATTTATATTATCATCAGTCGCACATCCCCATGGAAGAATAAGGTATCTTGATATTGATTCTATAAGTGCATTATGAACTATTACTGATGTATTGAGATTACAAAGGGCTTCCAAATTTGCATGCTATACATACCAGATCTAAGACGGTTACGCTTCAGAAACTGAAGTCACCGTTGGGCGTGGGTTCGAGTCCTGCTTAAGGCATGGGTTTTTTGTAAACGGCTTTTCACTTATCATACGACATATTTGCATAATCATCTGCTCATCAGTACCCTCGAATAACCTAGCTGTTGGTGGGGTCGTTTGAGCAAACAATAATCATCTTCTCATTAGTACCCTCGAATAACCCAGCTCTTGGTGGGGTCGTTTAAGCAAACAATAATCATCTGCTCATTAGTACCCTCGAATAACCTAGCTGTTGGTGGGGTCGTTTGAGCAAACAATAATCATCTGCTCATCAGTACCCTCGAATAACCCAGCTGTTGGTGGGGTCGTTTAAGCAAACAATAATCATCTGCTCATTAGTACCCTCGAATAACCTAGCTGTTGGTGGGGTCGTTTGAGCAAACAATAATCATCTGCTCATTAGTACCCTCGAATAACCTAGCTGTTGGTGGGGTCGTTTGAGCAAACAATAATCATCTGCTCATTAGTACCCTCGAATAACCCAGCTCTTGGTGGGGTCGTTTAAGCAAACAATAATCATCTGCTCATTAGTACCCTCGAATAACCTAGCTGTTGGTGGGGTCGTTTGAGCAAACAATAATCATCTGCTCATTAGTACCCTCGAATAACCTAGCTGTTGGTGGGGTCGTTTGAGCAAACAATAATCATCTGCTCATTAGTACCCTCGAATAACCCAGCTGTTGGTGGGGTCGTTTGAGCAAACAATAATCATCTTCTCATTAGTATACCCTCGAATAACCTAGCTGTTGGTGGGGTCGTTTAAGCAAACAATAATCATCTGCTCATTAGTACCCCCGTATAACCTAGCTGTTGGTGGGGTCGTTTAAGCAAACGATAATCATCTGCTCATTAGTACCCCCGTATAACCTAGCTGTTGGTGGGGTCGTTTAAGCAAACAATAATCATCTGCTCATTAGTACCCCCGTATAACCTAGCTGTTGGTGGGGTCGTTTAAGCAAACAATAATCATCTGCTCATTAGTACCCTCGAATAACCCAGCTGTTGGTGGGGTCGTTAAGCAAACAATAATCATCTGCTCATTAGTACCCCCGTATAACCTAGCTGTTGGTGGGGTCGTTTAAGCAAACAATAATCATCTGCTCATTAGTACCCCCGTATAACCTAGCTGTTGGTGGGGTCGTTTAAGCAAACAATAATCATCTGCTCATTAGTACCCTCGAATAACCCAGCTGTTGGTGGGGTCGTTTGAGCAAACAATAATCATCTGCTCATTAGTACCCTCGAATAACCCAGCTGTTGGTGGGGTCGTTTAAGCAAACAATAATCATCTGCTCATTAGTACCCCCGTATAACCTAGCTGTTGGTGGGGTCGTTTAAGCAAACAATAATCATCTGCTCATTAGTACCCTCGAATAACCCAGCTGTTGGTGGGGTCGTTTAAGCAAACAATAATCATCTGCTCATTAGTACCCTCGAATAACCTAGCTGTTGGTGGGGTCGTTTAAGCAAACAATAATCATCTGCTCATTAGTACCCTCGAATAACCCAGCTGTTGGTGGGGTCGTTTAAGCAAACAATAATCATCTGCTCATTAGTACCCCCGTATAACCTAGCTGTTGGTGGGGTCGTTTAAGCAAACAATAATCATCTGCTCATTAGTACCCTCGAATAACCTAGCTGTTGGTGGGGTCGTTTAAGCAAACAATAATCATCTGCTCATTTGTACCCTCGAATAACCCAGCTGTTGGTGGGGTCGTTTAAGCAAACAATAATCATCTGCTCATTAGTGCCCTCGAATAACCCAGCTGTTGGTGGGGTCGTTTAAGCAAACAATAATCATCTGCTCATTAGTACCCTCGAATAACCCAGCTGTTGGTGGGGTCGTTTGAGCAAACAATAATCATCTGCTCATTAGTACACTCGAATAACCCAGCTGTTGGTGGGGTCGTTAAGCAAACAATAATCATCTGCTCATCAGTACCCTCGAATAACCCAGCTGTTGGTGGGGTCGTTAAGCAAACAATAATCATCTGCTCATTAGTACCCTCGAATAACCCAGCTGTTGGTGGGGTCGTTAAGCAAACAATAATCATCTGCTCATTAGTACCCTCGAATAACCCAGCTGTTGGTGGGGTCGTTTAAGCAAACAATAATCATCTGCTCATTAGTACCCTCGAATAACCTAGCTGTTGGTGGGGTCGTTTAAGCAAACAATAATCATCTGCTCATTAGTACCCTCGAATAACCCAGCTGTTGGTGGGGTCGTTAAGCAAACAATAATCATCTGCTCGTTAGTACCCCCGTATAACCTAGCTGTTGGTGGGGTCGTTAAGCAAACAATAATTATCTGCTCGTTAGTACCCCCGTATAACCTAACTGTTGGTGGGGTCGTTTAAGCAAACAATAATCATCGATCATAATCAAGACGGTCACAGACAGTTTCAATAAGTTTGTATAATTTAAATTGATAGTAAAAATGATGATAATAATGATGATGATATATTTTCAAGTTCCTTCGTTGCAACAAGTATAAGTCACAACACTTATCCACAAAGCCTAAAAAAAGCTAATCTGTAGGATATATCACTTGAGAACCGAAAAAATTAAATTTAGCATATAATAATCATCGCTTTCAAAACATAGGAGTTATAAGGTTAATGAAATAATTTGTTAGAAAAAAAAGGAGAAATATGTGGGATATGAAAAACCTCCAAGAGGTGCATGCATGGTGCTCACAACAGAGACATTCATCTTTACCATTCTTTCCATGTTTACAAACCGATGTCGTTGAATACAAATGTATATACAAACTTCAATATGATTTCATGCTCTTTAATCGATATGACATTCCGTTTGTGTGAATTCAATCAGTTTTAAGATAATAAGTCAACAAATTCCATCACATTCTTGGTATTTATTGACGTATGACATTAAAACTGATTTAATTAACAAATGAGGAATAACATATCAATTAAAGAGCATGAAATTATCTTGGAGTTGATATACTTTTTCATTCAATGACACTAGTTAGTAAACATGGAAGAAAATGGTCAAATTAATTTCTCGATTTGTTTAAACGCCCCACCGAATTCAATATTATACAATTATAAGATGCAAATATTAACCTGAGTTTCACCTGAGTAGAGAAACCAGCAAAAATAATTACAAAATTAATCAGTAAACCATAAACAAGGGAAAAACTTAGTTTTGTTAGTGAACCAATTGAATCAGAAAAAATGTACAGAAATAAAACATATCGTTATTATTAGAACATCTGAATTTCAGTACAGTTTAATAATCAATTTTAGAAATTCAAAAATCACTTATTGATCAATATTATTCAGAATTAGGATATTTCCTTGTGGTGCCCCGTTCGAACGATCCTATTTTTCATCCAATGCCTCAATTGAGGAACAATAATTTTGTATCAAGTTTCGATATTAAGGAATTTTTGTCTTCTGGCTCAATTACACTCGTTTTTTCTTCCTTTTTTTCCATTGTATAATGATGAACATTACATCTACTCTTAATGGAAAGAAAGTAGTGAACATTGCCCAATAGACTTAGTTCAAAGTGGAAGATATCAACATGCATGTGTTTGCTGGTATAATGTCCGGATATATCACAGAAACGGTTTATACTTATAATGTGTTCCGGGCTTTTAGAAACAAAAGACTTATCTGCGGCAGAAAAGTATGGTCACAGACAGCGCAGTCCTGGTATTAATATTAATTGTTTTTAAATAATTAAAATGGGGTGGTAAGATCACCTTTGTGATGCCCCCTCCAAACGATCCTACCATTCATTAAGTTTCGATGTTGATGAGAAAACAAAATTGATAATTAGGATAATGATAATGATAAGTTGGTAATAGTCAAAATATTCAGATGAGCGATAGTGAAGCCCTCCATCTCACTGTTATCGAGCTTTGTCTCTGTGTTTTTTTGTTTGCTTGTTTGTTTGTTTGTACGCACTGCACAGGTTACATGGTTTAACTGATCAACATGAAACTTTTTCTGGACACTCGGACTTATTCAACTTGGAACTGTATAGTTTCTGTCCATTACGAAATTTTGAAAAACTCCATAAGAGTATGCCGGGATGGAAAAAGCTGGAAAAATAATCTTTTCAAGAGAATCAATTTTTTTTCTTAGCATGAATACAAATTTTCATTAGGATCGGACTAGCCGTTTTGAAGATAATGATTGGATGAGTGATAGCGAAGACTTCCATCCTACTCTTATACGGAGCTTTGTGTGTGTGTGTGTGTGTGTTTTGTACAAATACTGCACAGATGGCGCGGTTTGACTGATCAACATGGAACCTTTACTGGACACGCAGACTTATTCAATTTGGAACTGCATATAGACTTTGGGCTAAATCGTACAAATCACTTTTGAGATAAACTATCTCGAAATTTAGAAAAACCCTATAAAATTGAGTCGAGCGAGAAAATTTTGAAAAAACAAGAACACTTTGAAAGTTCTTTTTTTCTCTGAACGTTAATACAAATACAACATAAAATTGCAAATTTTCATTGATATCGGACGAATGTTTCACAGAGAATATTTATTCATTGAATATGCTACATTCTCATCAATAACTAGAAATAGTGGTTATTCTTCATTCAGTATCTTGCGCACGGTGATTCACTGCTTTAAAGACTTGACAGTATTCCCGAAGGTGTATAGAGTTCTCGAGTATATTTCATAAAAGTCAAGAGTTAGTATAGAGTTCTCGAGTGGACGCCATTGAAATATTTCTCTGTAAGACATACACTGCATTTGCCCAGCAATAGATAATAATAATAATTGGATGAGCAAAGCGAAGACTCAATTTCAAAGTACTTGTAAAAACATGATTTTTTTCGTTCTATTTTGTTTGCGTTCTACAAGTCGAATGAAAGCACTCATTTTGATGAAACTTGGCAAGCACATGATGCCATCATCTAGGTCGAGTCAAGTTTTGAGGCACAATCGGTCGATCCACTTCTAAGAGAATCCATTTCGAAATGTTGACAATACTCATAAGAATAACCGAGAGCGGAAAAATCGGGAGGAATATTTTTTTCGAATGGATTCTGATTTTCACGAGATTTGAGCATATGAACGATGCACATATTCCAAAGTAGGATACATGAATCGGATAAGCCGTTTCGAAGATAATAATCATAATGCTGACTTTTTCACACCAATTAAAGCTATAAATCTATCAAACCTAACAAACCAATTGAATCGTGTAACGATTGGATAAACAAAGATATAAAACAGGCAGGCAGTGACAAAATAGTTTCTAAACCATGCAAGGTGTGGATTTGATGAAACTTCATCTGAATGTCTCTAACGCTTATCCTACAACTTATACTTTGCAATATCCTAGCAATGATAATAATAATAATCTGAACAAAAATTCCCTCACAATTAGTACACATATTTTTCACGCATATTTTTTATATCTCCCCAATTCTAATATATTGATTGTACAGATTATATATTCTCCACAGCATTATTGTATCTCTAAACTATAGCTGTATCATGAGCCTATTACTGTCATATTCTGGCATATCATTTACTGTCATATTATATACTGGCCCATCATATACTGAGCTTGCGATCAATTCACACTCAAATGACTATCCATAGTTTTCATCTCAACAAAGGTATTTACCAAAATCCTTTTTTTTTAATCCAGTAATAGCTCTCAGGCAGAATCGCAGCTTATTCTCTCCATTATCGATCCACTTCAAAATATAATTTTTCCTATCAGACAAGTATGTAACCCTTTAATCATCATTAACCAAAACAGTAATTTCCCCGCAGTACTCGGAAGGAAGTGAAAACGGGGTAAGGCGCGAGTGTCGTAATAGGGTTTGCCATCACCCCCCCCCCTCCACCTTCCCCCCCCTCCCTTTCTTGCCCCGGTCCCCAAAGCCTATCTCTTGGCGAGTTGACGTTTTATATCATCAGCAAACGCCTGCACGGGCTAGTACCACCATTACCACCATTACCACCGCCCTACCACTCGGCCTCACATTTTACAAACCATGGTAGACGGTCCTCCGAAGCACGATGCCGATGCTATCTTACAGCTGTTTTTTACACTCTCATCTTGGATTTGATTTTAAAGAGGACCGTACCTTTGTTCGAGTTCACTATGCAGTATGCTCGCGCTGGTTTTATAATTAGAAACGATGTGCTACTTTCGTTTCAAAGAATCCAAGCTGAACGGTATGAGTTACTCTTCAAATTTCAGTCCATGTAAACTTTTTATAATATTCATATATACATATATATATATATATATATATATATATATATATATATATATATATATATATATATATATATATATATATATATATATATATAGATATATATATAGATATATATATATATATATATATATATATATATATATATATATATATATATATATATATGTATATATACATATATGAATATAGATATATATATATATATATATATATATATATATATATATATATATATATATATATATATATATATATATATGTATATATATATATATATATACACATATATATTTATATATATATATATATATATATATATATATATATATATATATATATATATATATATATCCAGGCTTTTTTTCACTCCGTGGGAGGACGATGATTGACATTTCAAAAGGATGTCTATTCCTCAATTAAGAATGAGATGATAGAAGTGACTGAATAGACACACATCTTTCCGTCTGGAAAATCTTCAACCTAGCTGACCCTATGGGTGAAGAAAATGCATGCATAGAAATTTTCGTGGGGAATTCGGTTCGAGCTGTTGAGGTCAAGTCGATTGCGTTAGTTGGATTAACCACCTATTAATAACATTTTCGTAACTATTTCCGGTGGTAAGATCGCCCTCGCGGTGTCCTGTCCGAACGATCCTACTTTCATCCGTAGCCTCAATTGGGGAATAATGATTTTGTATCAAGTTTCGATATCATTATATGAAAAAAAGTCCGATTGTAAAAAGACTTGACGGATCCGAGTAAAGTCTATGAATCAATAAGTGACATTCTTAGCAAGCTGGAATGGGCTAGTCTAAAACAGAAGGAAGACTGGAAGGTTCTGTAACCTGTACAGAGCTTATACTGGGTAAAAGGGATGGAAAGAGATAGGGGAGAGACTGGACAAGCCACATTATCCAGAACGAGTGGACTATGAACTTAGAATGAAGCTCAAGGAAGCTGCAACAAACTTATACAAGTTCTCGTTCTCAAACACGATTATTAGAGAATGGAGTTAGAGTAAGGAACTGCATTCGCTTCCTGAATCGTTCAAATTACTGAGGGATGAGTTGAAAAAACAGTGGCTTTTATAGCTATATAGGTTTCATAAATATTCTAGTTATACCACACTATATCATTTCACTCATTCTTTTTCTATAGGCCTACTTATAAATAATTGTTGTATTTTTTTAACACTCCTAATCTCTCTCTCTCTCTCCCTCTCTCTCTCTCTCTCTCTCTCTCTCTCTCTCTCTCTCTATATATATATATATATATATATATATATATATATATATATATATATATATATATATATATATATATATATATATATATATTTATATCTATATATATATATTTATATATATATATATATATATATATATATATATATATATATATATATATATGTATATAAATATATATATAAATATATATATATATATATATATATATATATATATATATATATATATATATGCCCATATATATATATATATATATATATATATATATATATATATATATATATATATATATATATATATATATATATGTATATATATATATATATATATATATATATATATTCATATATATATATATATATATATATATATATGTATATATATATATATATATATATATATATATATATATATATATATATATTCATATATATATATATATATATATATATATATATATATATATATATATATATATAAATATATATATATATATATATATATATATATATATATATATATATATATATATATATACATATATATATATATATATATATATATATGTATATATATATATATAAATATATATATATATATATATAAATATATATATATATATATATATATATATATATATATATATATATATATATATTTATATATATACTGTTAAAATTCATATAAATCAATATGACATTGGAAATAAGAACTTCATCTCTCATCAATAAGATATACAAACTGCGAATAAATCAACAAACAACTGAACTGAATTAATTTAGGTTGATTGAGCAGTTTTAGGTGATTTTCTATCACACGTTCATGCACACCCCTGTTACTTGAAGATATCCGTGGGTGGGTATATAGGTGCTGCCTATTATTTATGAAATGTGAACGATTCCTACGCTATAGCCTCCTCCTAGTCTAGCACGTAGAAATAATGGGAGCGAATTCGATACCTTGAGATTACGTTCATCTCTAGGGAATTTCTATATGTAACGACTATACTTGTACAAGTCTGTCGCAACCAAATTATTTATTTACCTTTTTTCATATTTTGTTAGTGATTCGTGAACTCATGAAGCTAAATGTGTCCAGTGGGTCTGGCATTTGACACGTTTAAACACCAAAGACGAAATCGTTGCCATGTAGTTGTAAGAGTTGTGACCAGTGTATAGCTGGGTCTAGCCATGCTGTTTTTTTTTCTTCGTGCAAGGTTATTTAATTTGATTTAGAGCGTAAGGCACCTTTTGTCGATATTGAGCTAGAGGTGATTCTAATTAAACTATAAAGCAAGAAATGATTGGAAAAAATGGAGCAAGACATGAGGGAGCTATGTAAAGACATAAAACGAAATGAAAAGATTTGGATGAGGAAATGTTTGATTTTAATAGAAGAAGACTAGATCGACAGCCAAATCCCAAAGAAAAAACATCTCGGAGTGAATGGAATATACATCGATATTTTTGTGTGAAATATCATTGCCATTATATTCATTTTTATTCTTCAAATGTTTTCTCATTGAGTACAAAGTCTTCTATTATTTCATTCTATATTATCTCTAGACTAGATTTTTACTGAATACCATGATATTATCTCATCTAATGTAATACGTTACTCTCTATACTGAGCGCTACATGTATTCCCACTCTTATTATTGTAAGTCTTTTTTATTATAATATCTTATCCTAATGTTGGATTTTCTATGTTCATGCCATTAATACTTGATAATTGTGTTATTTCATACTGCCATAGCCTGCAAAATAGCATGTGTTGCTAATAAAGTCATACTCCTCCTATTAGATCTATTATATTACTATCTATTACTATATACTATTTTTGTAGAGTATCAAAAATGTAGCATTCGAGAAGAGTGTAACAACATGGTTCATTATTACGGAAATGAACATGAATATGAATTCATGTGATCGAATATCCCAGATATATATTAGTATACAATCGAAAAATACTCTTGAACTGAATTTGAGGTAATATCGATTTTATGTTTGTCAATTTTGTATTCGAAATATTAGGGTGAATTATAATTACTTCCATTTTGTTGTCCAAACAGTTACCGTGCTTCTATACTAACATGATCAGTCATCCGCCCTCCGTAGCTCGGTCAACTAAGGCATCACTGTAGAAACTGAAGTCAAGTTGCTGATTTCGAGTCCCGCATGAGGCATGGGTTTTTGTAAACGCTCTTTACTTATCATCATTTTATAGTTTCACTATCATCAGCTCATTCCTAGCTCAACCTAGCCGTTGATGAAATCGTGAAACACAATTGAGAGTATAAAAGTATATATCAGTTGTGTAACACATATCCAATCTCTACGATATTTTCAGAAGTTCAAGCATCCGGTTTTATTCTGTCGTTTACAGTCTTTTCAAATTGAATTGAGGAAAATTCTCTGATTTGCAAGGAAGAGGAAGTTGATTTTGCATTGGTCTTCATCTTGAACTGTCCCTCTGCCGACAATTGAATGTGACCATTTCTATGGCCAAGTCATCATACCATATTTTGTAACATCGTGATTGCCTGTTCACACGGGGTATTGAAACGCCAATCATACAGAGTTGAATCTTCTATTGCCAGTGTTGAGTATTTCAGACACAGGTGACATAGTGGAAATGCCGTTTTGAAAAGGCAAATATTTTTTATTTATTAACTTCATCAAATTGTTGCAGATAGTCGCTATTCGTATACGTCAGACATAGCAATAACATCTCAAAAGGCTCAAATGAAGTTTGAATGCCGTCGTACAAGTACAAGGCGGCCATGTTTCATCGTTATCTATACTCCTGGTGGTCAATCATTTTGGATTGACCTACATGATTGACATATAGAACCTCTCTCATCTGAAATCCTACGTGATTCGGGTGTGCGTTGACGTGTCACATGGGGTATTCAATTGCTCAACAACGCAGGATTGGCACTACAGTGCCTCGTCTGAACAGGTCATAAGAAATGTGGCAGCCGACGTATACAATGCAAATACTTGTCAAAACCATACTCATATTCAATTGACTCTATTTTTAAGGTAAATACAAAAAATTGCGATTTTCAGATTTTTAGTACGGTGTATACACTAAAAATGTACTGCTCTTCTTGCCTATTGCCTGGGAGTAGTTACTATACCGCGGTCATATCGATCTCGGCCCTCTGTATCAGATCATTGCATCAGAAAACTCATAGCCATTAAAAATAGAACAGAAAGTCATCAAAATGGGCGATATTTTTCCCGTACTGGCATATCATAGAAAAGTTCGCCATTTTAGTAATCTAATTTCCAGTTAAAATGAAACAATGTCGAGCACTAACATCGACTGTAGGTCTAAGTCACTCCCGAGGTGCTTAATTCTTCTGACAGAATGAAATTAATTTTCCCTGCACACTTCCGGTTCCTTTCCCAATGTATGTAAGTAGTGGTGCCACTGGACGTGTGCAGCGCCACTGGTACAAAATTATTCTAACGAACATCATAGACCTGAAACTAGATTTCAATGAATAATGACAATAGTTATTTCTCTCATTTTAAAGAAACCTAAAAATCACCTTCTCAATTTCAGATTTGTTTTTCTCCCCTCAAGAAACCATGAGTCACGACGTGGGCATTACTGATTCTGTATAGAAACATGAAAAGAGTCGAGTCATGTCTATGTCACGACTCGGAGACCATGAGTCATGACGTGGGCATTACTGATTCTGTATAGAAACATGAAAAGAGTCGAGTCATGTCTACGTCATGACTCGGAAGAAGTGTCAAGTCCTGAAGGACAGATGATTTGATTATAATTCAATTCTGAAATTGAGATGATGATTTCCACTTTTCTCCAAAATTACTTGAATTACAAAAATAAAAATCTTCATTAATCGTTAGAATGTGGTTTCAGGGTCGTGATGTATTCAAGCATTTTCTATACAAATCCTGCGTATTTTCGACCAATTTGAACAGTTTCGTTATTTCATGACGATCGATATAGCAAGACTAATCCCTCACAGTTATTAGCGCTTATATCGGACATTGGCATCACTATATGGTGAGGGGGTAGAAGGGTGAGGAGGTCAAGTAGTGGAGGCTAGAGTGCAGTTCAGTTTTATTTTAATATTTCGCGACTTGCCTTGAAGTATATCGACATTGTCTTTTGCATTGGATCACCTAAACTGTATAGGCCTACTCACTATATAGATCCTCTCTACAGTCTACACTACACTCCCACTGGAAAAGCTGAAGTGCATGATCACACTGCCATCTATATGCTGCAATCAGTCATACGGCCGTTTCTCGTTTCGTTCCAATCATTTGTTTGCTCTTTATAGATCTCAATAGACGACTAGTGATTGACCCGCCCACAAACGTCCCAAAACAAAACATCCAATCAAATGGGCTGTTTGTTATGTGGGAAATTTGACATTTTTTTCTGATACCTATCAGAGTATCTCTAAATGCTCACATGAAGTAAAAATCTAGGTGGCCTGGCGATTAGCCACGCCTATCACTAGTAGTCAATTGTTTTGACAGTGTTTAAAACGTGTGCAGTTAGCCTATTATGCACAACTGGAGGCACCAGTCATGTAAAACATGACCGAATATGAATAAGAAGGGAATGCAAGTTATCGTTGCAGAGTATGCGTCATTAAGATCAAGGTCAGCCCGCCGAGCTTGTGTGAGTGCGCGCGTCGGCGTTTCGGACACACATGCACATAGCTGGGTAACTATAAACATATAAGCAACATGCAATTTTTGTATTTCATGAAAGTTGAACCTTTTTACCAGGGCCCAGTGTTATGGTCCGATTAGCCTTTATCTGAGAGTTGATGAAAACAAATAGCATGGATAACCATGGTGATAACAACTTTGCATACTGTCTCAGATAGACAACAAGTTCTGACAGCTAAAATATTATTTGACACCCCTGCTTAATCTTTAATACGTGCTGTGTTGCATCATAATCTTTCACGTTATAAGGATTACTAAAATAAATAAATAGTGCATTCATTATTTGCATTATATGAATAATTCAAAATGCATTAAAATGACGTTTTAGATAGCAAGTTTTAATATATATAGTTGAGTCTGACCAGGAGTACGAAATGAAAATTAAATAAATTTCGGACACATGATTCAAATCGAAGAGCACATTTTTTCCCATAGGTTTACTGGAGGAAAAACTCCTAATCACATTTTGACACCCCTGCATAATCTTTAATACGTGCTGTGATGCATCCAAATCTGGATCATGTATCTATCATCACAGTCACAATCGTGGAGATACCATGGCAACCATGGATTACATCAGTTCTTGGAATTTTATCCGTCTGTATATTTATAATGTTTTTTAACTAATTAAAGTGAACAAATATTACACTCGATGTAGAGATAATCTTCGAACAACAAACTACAAGTGAACATAGTGAGAAGTGGGAGCTTTAGTAATTTTATAAAATACTCACGATAAAAGATTTATACTTCTAAGCTAGCCAGAAGGAAGGCTTACATTCAGCTGATTTGATATTTAGTGATCGCATAGAGTTTTTATGACTTGGAGATGTGATTGCGATATTTGTGTTCCATTCCATTATATTGTATTTTAGAATAGATTCCTGTATACACATTCATTATATTCAGGATTTTCAAGATATTTCAGATCCAAAAGTCTGAAAATCAATCAATAGAAAACAGGAAGTTCGGAGAAACATTTCGTGCAAGGCCAACAGGATACCACCAACGTTAAGAGGGCTATGGAGGAACAAAATATTTCACTGCCACTTGGTGGCTCTTGCATGCAAGAAAAAAAGAGTATAAGCTATCAATCGTGGAAGTGTCTAATTCAAGACCAATATTATATTCAAGATATTCAAACATATCACGAAAAGAAGAGCATAATTAAGAAGTTGAAATAAAAAGGAGAATATTTTTGATTCAAGACCAACAAACATTATGTTTTATTCATCCTAACGTCGTTTTTCCAAGGTTTCCCACAGTCCTCGAAGAAAATGCTTGAATGAAATACTAATTGGCTAACGACTATTAACTAGTAGAGTGAGACGTACCTAATTACACCAATTTGAGCCTATCACTCTTTTTTCTCATTGTATAATCTTAAACTTCACATTTGCTGCATCTGCTTTTTTTATATATTGGGTTTAACGACGCATTGTGATGATGAATGATATCTATTGGCGTCGATGGATGATTAATGAGATGATGGGATGATGTGATGAAGGTTTATATGGGTAATGGGAAGGATAGTGGGAAGGAAGCGGTCGTGGCCTATATTGTGGAAACCATCC
>OZ023327.1:16765105-16796400 GCA_964007535.1 Brachyptera risi | reverse complement strand
CTGGATGGTCTTACATGCTTGCCAATGATGAAAAAAAATATTACCAGCAACAATTGCAGTTCAGTTCAAGGTAGCTATAAAGGAACTTTTCACCACAGAAATGTTTTCAATCTATATACAGTCATTCACTTCGAACAATAACTATACAACCTTGTCTTGTACATCATAAGATTTTTATCATAAGTATTATCATATTCATATATAAAAGTGGCGAACAATAATCGATATATTGAATACGATCAATATTTTTTCAAACAATACGGAAATCTATTCATTTCATTTCTCATTTAATCCCATTCATTTATCATTCCAAGTTTATAGTTACATTTCTGACTAACGTAAACATCCAAAAATCAGGTAAATGCACCATATATATGGCAAGTCTGAAATATTACATGAAATACAATAATAATAATAATAATATGGCAATGAACGTGTTATTTCCACGTATACTTTACACTCTACAGTCAACACGAACATCTTATGTTCAAAAAAATTAAGCATTACAGTTCATTTCATAATGCACAGTATGGTGTTATTTTTCATAAATACTCAACACCATCTGATTGTCGTATGATGAAATGAAATAAAAAGTTCATGATAATTTTTAATTTTTCAATTTTTATGATACGATATTTCCGATTATCGAAACCGTCTTCTGGTTCTCTTAAAACATATCCCTCCTCTCTGTTCACACGACGCCGAACATAGTAATAATCACCTTTGACAAAAACCACAGCTGTTCGGAATAAAATCAAAGTATATAATAACATAAAATGAAAATTAAATATAGTTGAAAATTCCACTAGAAGTGGATAATACGGATGCACTAGAAGTGGAGTTCGATGATACGGTATTTGAACAATCGATACTATCATCGAACACGAGAAAGAGTATCGATATATTACGAATAATTATCGATGTGATG
This sequence comes from Brachyptera risi, assembly GCA_964007535.1. NCBI lineage: Eukaryota > Metazoa > Arthropoda > Insecta > Plecoptera > Taeniopterygidae > Brachyptera > Brachyptera risi. Next base: position 16,795,472 of record OZ023327.1, on the reverse strand, counting down.
TGAACGATAATCGATATCAGATTTACATCGAGGAACAACTCTCATTCAAATGTATATAATATTATTTTTTTTTTCATAATAATGCTGAATTATCAAGTTTTATTGTCATTGTAAATTAATGTAGTATCTCATTTTCGAAATTATCGGTTTGTTTTCTCTTCTTTTATAACATGGCGTCTCCAACATTATACCTTGTAATACATTGGGATCAATGTAATATATACATATATATATATATATATATATATATATATATATATATATATATATATATATATATATATATATATATATATATATAGGCCCATATATATATATATATATATATATATATATATATATATATATATATATATATATATATATATATATATGTATACATTATTTGAAGTAATTACGACCTATATTATTCGAATCTTTGTATATTTTTTTTCGGGATATAATTTAGACGTGTTAATAAAAGACAAACGCAATCCATCGGTTCACTTTTCTGCCACCACTCTTCAATCTGGTCGCTATACCTTTGTCAAAGATAGACTCTTTCATTATTTCTAACAATGAATTGATAATTATCTAGATATGAGACTAACTTTTCTTCAAAAAATCAGTAGAAACATTCAAACAATGAGGAGATCTTCAGTAAATGAGTACATTTATTTCTAATTAACGTCGAAAACTCGACCTGCAGTCATAGTTTTCCTAATAAAGCAAGATGACACTCAAGACACTTTGAATGGGGAACAACAAGGGCTTACTCATATCATATAACAATTATGGTATTTGTTTGAACAATATTCTGATCGAAACCGAAAAGTGAACAACCTCTGCACCAAACTCAAATCTGAAAATAATTTATCGAACATCCAATCAATTATCTATCGAGTTCATATCTGTATGACCATGCACTTATTAGTTATTGAAACATATACCATTTAATTTGAGAAATATTCGAGGTATATTTGTCTGTTTGTATTTGTGTGCTGATCCTGTATTACACTGAGAAAGCCGTATAGCTCTATCAATATATATCGTTCTTTATGATGAATTTGATTTCCATCTCCCTTCAACCGAAGCTTTTCCCACAAACCCCTCTTTGAACTCGTCTCATGCTGGGTGTGCTTCCGATCGGTGGTCTCCCCTATCAGCTAATATTGCCGGCTGGAAGTTCCGAGCCTGTATTGCGGTTCTCAGGCCTAATGTCCCATGCTTCTTCACGCTAGGGTGTCTGCCAGCATATACACTTCGTTAACCTCCGGCTATATACACTAGCAGCAAGCAGTAGCTGACTAGCTGGTAGCCATGCTAAAACCGAATCAGTCCATTCATCACTCAACGAACTCGCATTTGCTTTATACACACAAATCTTACAAACGTCATATTTTTAGAAAACTAGATGTTTGTGTGGCAAGATGACAGTTTACAAGAGTTAACACTTGACTCATTGACATGGCTTCATCCAAAAAAAAAAGAACAGATTTGAATTAGAGAGGGTTTTGCATCATATACTTACCAAATCACTCCGCGCTTGTGGCAAAACAAAATTGAAATCTCCTTGCACACATCTAGTTTCCCTCCATCTAGGTCTGCGATCAGTGCCGCACCGGACTGCGAGCTGGCCGATAGTTGCATAAAGCAGCATGCTTATAGTGATTTCTAGCAGCCCGGGAATTCACCAGAGAGTGAGGGGTTAGAAGGGATTGGATATATATTAGTGGGGTTGAATGTGGGTTGAAGTGTATTTTAATATTTCATGACATATGTTGGATAGTTTCCGCCTATGCTTATACCACGACTCTGAATGATGGACTTGACCCTATTTGTCACAGAGATTGAAATGGGATGAATTCAGAAACGGAACTTTTGAAGTCTGCCAGTTTAACAATTATTAATAATATCTGTAGTTATTATGTAAGACTATGAGACGATAATGAAAATATAATCCCATTGGAGCTTCGTTTCACAGTGTCAATAATGGACAAGGTATATTTGAAAACGTGAATCTACGGATGCAATGTCATTTCATTTTTATCACGCCCGACTTCTATACATGCAGGGATCGTCCTTCGGCAGAAAAACTACGCCCACTTCACCTTCGTGCGTGTTCGGCTAATGATTCCGGTATTATGTAAAAACACCTGTTCAAGATAAGTTTGGTTTTATGATTTAAAAAAAAATCTTACAATAACTTTATTGACCGAAATAATGTTCATAAACTCGCAGTTCAACAGCATAACAATAACAAGCATAATAAGATAACAGCATGGAAAGCTGGCGCTATAGCTGCTCAGTCATCATGCTATATTGATTAGAGCTTGCATTTTACCATCAGCTATACGAGCTTCATATAACGAAGCTGCCGTACATGCAGGCGGCTCGTATAATCCCACAAGACAATTAGGTAATCCGTTGAAAACCAGGTAAAATATCCGTCATGATGTTCGACCATGGCGATAATCGAATCTCGGTCTCCTAAATGACGTTTCAGCATCCCATCAACTGATCTCCTCCTCTCTGTTCTCAGAACAATCTCCTTAATTCTATTAGTCGCTTTAGTTTTAACACTTGACAGGAACGGGTTCTAGTCTACAGTCTACACCACCAGTTAGCCTAGTTACCCATCGAACTACTCTACTTGTTGAGCACTAAGCTTGTTTGTTTCGGACTCCTCTTCTCCGTTTTCAGTACAATCCCCTTAATTCTATTAGTCACTTCAGTTTTAACACCTGACATGCTCGGGATGTCTACACCACCAGTTAGCCTAGTTAAGTAACAAACTACTCTACTTGTTCGTACACCGAACAATACAATTTGAGGATCCACATTCAGCTTAAATGTACAGCAATGAAAACTGTCACTTCGGATTTGAATACGGTTTCATTACCAACTTCAATCCGAATACCAGTCGTCCTGATCTATGCATATATGCCTGGGAGGATAAGTACTTGATACTTTAGTACTTAGTACTTGATACTTTAGTACTTAGTACTTGATACTTTAGTACTTGGTACTTGATACTCAAGTACTTAGTACTTGATACTTGAGTGATTGGTATTTGATACTTTACCACTCAGTACTTTGGATTAGTACTTGGTGCTGGAATTACAAACGTGAGAGTAGCTCTAACTGGCATTTGAATGTGGTTATCATCAGGTTACCCATTTGTTTTCACGAACTCTCGGATAGAGACTAACTGAATTTGGTATTGGCGAGCTTTGATAAATACTAAATATAGTACTGAATATTGATTTTATATATATATATATTTATATATATATATATATATATATATATATATATATATATATATATATATATATATATATATATATAAATATATATATATATACATATATATATATATATATATATATATATATATATATATATATATATATATATATATATATATATATATATATGAATCCATTATAGTTTTAAAGTTTCAAGACATCTCTTGAAAAAGACGGTGATAAGACCGTCGAAAGGCGTCGAGTAGAAAATAAAAAAAGTATCTAACATAAATAATAATAATAATAATAATAATAATAATAATAATAATAATAATAATACTTTTATTCATGTGTAACAAAATACATTGTTGTAGAACAGGTCAAAATTTGTTATACGTAAGTAAAACATAATATACAAGTAAAACATCGATAAAATATATAGGCCTATATGAGAAAGAAATCTCAAGGAACCTCACTTGGGTTGATCATATTCAAATGCCCTTTGCGTATTCCCTTGCGTCGTAGAGTGGGTATGAGATTAAAAATCTATGCTTCTATACAAATCTCTACTATACTCTTCTATACTCTATAGATCTATAGATCTATACATCTATACTTTGTACTCAATTTAACACGATTATACCCTAAAACTATAATGGATTCATCAATTTTAATTCGTGAAAGTTTCAAACACAATATAAATATATATATATATATATATATATATATATATATATATATATATATATATATATATATATATATATATATATATATATATATATATATATATATATATATATATATATATATATATATATGAATATATATATATATATATATATATATATATATATATATATATATATATATATATATATATATATATGAATATATATATATATATATATATATATATATATATATATATATATAGATATAGGCCTATATATATATATTAATATATGTTCTATATTGAATCCACCTAGATCTATGAACTCACTTATTAGGCATCAGCACAGTAGTCACTTCAATGACGTGGCGCCTTCAATTACTGTCAAACTGAACGTTATTATTGTCTTCAAGCTGACTGATTTCAAATAACACTTCTTATTCCAAAAGTACTCTTGCAAACACAGTATTCTACTAGTTTATACTCATTTTATTCATATTTTTATCACTTGACGACTTTCTTATACCCGTAACAACACATATCTTTGTTAACATAAGGGTGAGTGTATGTATTATGATATATATATATATATATATATATATATATATATATATATATATATATATATATATATCACGATGAAAGAGTAAACATCCATCTACCTTATTACAGTGAACTATCGATGCATATATAGCGTTGTATATTTATTATTATATTATATTATATCATATTATATTATATCATACAAATATTGAACGAATACAAACTTGAATAACGAAAAATATAATATACGTGTACCGTTGCACATATCGATTGTGGAAGTTAAAAATTGTCATATGATGAGTTTTATGTGAACATTTTGTGTGAACATGTCAACAACTCGGTCGAGTGGAAGGCTTTTGCGACCGGATGTATACGGATGAGTACTGAGCGTTGCGTTTATATTCTATTTCATTTTATTTCATTGTCACTTATCTCCTTACCTATCGCCTTCTTTATTTTTCATCTTCCTACTCTTCTCTTTCTTGCCGCTCTTTTCACATGGTTGAAACATCTACAAACATCGACAGCTCTGGCAAAGTGCACGGACATGAACATGAGCACAAAATGACCTCGCTGTCAAAGCGCTTTCAAACCCTAACATTTATTCATTCAAATCCCGAAAGAGCTCTATATATTCGTGACATGTCTGATACGAACATATAACCCTGAGCTGAATCGGTTCTTGAATCTCTCTCTCTCTGATATTCTCATATAGCTATTGATGTATATATTATGCTTATCTGATGAGCAGAGCTATAATACTTGCTTCACTTCACACAACTATGTGATTAACCGATTATTTACAAATAATGAATGAAATGTAAATGTTTATAACCGAATCTCTTACCTAATAAGACACTGCATCATTTGGTCAACTTTAGACAAGAATGTAGTAATAATTCTCAAGCCAATGAGTCACAGGATTATTTTGAAAACGTTGTTTTAAAAAACAAATTTTTCGAAACAAATTTTGAGTGAGCCTATTTTAGGTACATATACGAATTGCCAAGTAACAATGGCATAATTATGTAGCATGCATTTCCATACATGGTGAAAAAATCAATTATTCGTAAGAAGAATTGTATTCTTCTTTCAGATACCTTTTTATTTCTCACGAATGCAAAATCATTGCCTAGTTCCACTATAGTCACACTTTTCTGTTCACTTTCTCACTATGATCTCGAAAGCTACTAAATTTTGCTTTTTTCAATTTCCCGTTTGAAAAAATGTTATATCCAAATTCATATCGATACCAGAAGTGAATCTTGAAATTTCAAAAAGACCTCCAAAATATTATACGCCAAAATAATCCTGGACATACATTTTCCTGGATATACATATCAAATAGAACTTGCGCCTATAAAAAATCTCACTTTACTTTCGTGCACAGTTTCTTCATCTTCTAGTAGAAAGTTTTGCCTATTAAGGTTTATGCCTCATGATAAAAAAGTCGATTATATGGTACATGTTCACGATGGAATATCAACTATATAATGAGCACATAAAGAGGATAATGAGAAATCTTTCATGTTATAATGATTTGCTACGTTAACGTTAATGGTATGGTGTAGTATATCAATTTTATAGTTCGATTTGGTTATCTGCCTCGTTTTCTTCTTATAGCTACTTAGAAAAGTGTAAAGATTTTTCTTGCATGATAAATTCTCGTGTTACTCACTAGTCGCGCCGTTGTCACCTATCACCGATTTCACTCCTCTCTAAATCCGGCTCGTTCCCAGCTCTTTTCCGTGCTCACTCGACGTGACATGGGCCTTTATCTCTCTCTATCACATTACTGTTTAACGACCCCTCCCTCCTTTGTCCCTTTCCACTCCTCTGAAGCAATCATCATTCACTTGATGGAAGAAAATGCATATATTTCAGAGCGTTTGAAGAATGGTGCTCGAAATACATGCGGATATGTCAGTGCTTTGATGAATAGTTTTCGATACAAGCATACATTTCAGAGCAAATGAAGATGAGTGCCCATGAAAAATTCTCCGCTGACAGAATTCCCAACTGACCAACTATAATCCAACAAGATAAAAGCTAATGAATATGCTTAATGCTCTTGTTACCCGAATGGCCAGTTCAGTAACTGGTAGCGCGGAACGTAGCTCTTCCCACTTGTTAAAGCGCATATTACTAAACGAGTTCCAGCGAGTGACATAGTCCAAATTGCATTGTACTTTATGTGTGTTATTTACGAGTAGCAAATGTCAGACAATTTATTTGATCGACACGAAATTAATAGTGAACATTTGATCTCATCCAACTTGGATCGGCTTAGTTCTAGCGAAAAATTGGTTATACCTCTGTTGAGAGAAAAAAATTCAAAACCAAGAAAAACTTTCAGAAACCTAAATAAAAACAATTCTACGAAAAGTGAACTTTCACTTCAACATCAAAAACCCACATTGTTGCAGACATAAATCTGAGCAATCACTTGAAAGTAAAAAATGTGAGCGTATTTTTTCTTAATGATATATTCCATTAAAGTGATCCGTGAATTGAACTACATGCGCTGTCGATATTCTTGCTCCAGGGGAAATATTTGAAGATATGAACCATGAACAAAATATATACGAAAGATATAGTATATATTTCGCCTCTGCATGAATCCAAAAGTATAGCTACACAAAAGCTACACCAACTTCCGTGACAAAACCCTTCAATTATTGCTTAGTTATTCCTAGACAGAACTTTGTACTATCACTGTCAAAAAATATCCTTCAAGTAAGGGTTAACGTACCCGACTTCTGGTATGAATATACGAATACGTATAGCCTATCGCGTAAACTCCGTGTTCGCTGTTAACGCTCACATACATCGTTTTCCCAGTTTACAGATAATTGAGTATGCACTACAATTAGACCCTTGAGCTACTACAATTAGGTCGTTAATTACCAATACGGGAATAGCTGTAATTGGCAGTTAAGTGGTATCACCATAGTTACCCATGATGTTACTTGTTCACTAGCTCTCGAAATATGGCGAACTGGCCTATACAATACCGGTTCTCACACATGTAGGCTTCCGCAAAGTGAGAATAATTATTGGTGTCCCAATCGAAAGAAAGAACATTTTTCAAAAATGAGATTTCAATGAGATGTGAACCAGTCTCATTCATCAGAATGTGTTTCTAAATGAATGAACGTTTACATTAAATTTGTGCATTCATTTATTTATTCGTACTGAGTTTACGACGCACTGTAATGATAACTGTGATCTATTGACGTTGGATGAATGAACAAAGAACAATGATATGATGGAAAGATGAGATGAAGGTTACTTGGGTAGTGGGAAGGAAGCGGTCGGGGCCTATATTTCAGGAACCATCCCGGCATTCACCTATCAGGGTACACAAGGGAGCCACGATACAACCTCTGTAAAGATGGTCGGGTCGGTGGCGGGGATCAAACCGAGACTGATATGCCCCTCACCTGCTGGTCGTATGGAGCAAGCGAGTTACCACTGTGCTACCAGCACCGGTATTTTGACATTATATTGGCCTACCAGTGAAAAAACACAATAAAATGACATTTTATTGTGTTTTCTTCGTTTATTTTGATGATGTTCTTTATGCGTTAATTGAAACAAGTCTTCTCGTTGTCCTGTTCCAGATTCGTAAAGTGACCACAACACCTGGAGTCACAATATTTTTCCAGTCGTCATGGATTACATCAGTGATACTGTAAACAACAGTTCATATGGAGACAACAAAACATCGAGTGTGTACTCCATTGACACTGGCTTCCTCGCCAAATGGTGAGTGAGACATTGCTATAACAACTGCATGCGTATATCGTTGCATCATCACCCACTCATTCATACCCCCATATAATCCAGTTGTTGCTGGGGTCGGTAATGAAGAGAGTAATAATATATTCATATATATTTATATATATATATATATATATATATATATATATATATATATATATATATATATATATATATATATATATATATATATACACATATATATATATATATATATATATATATATATATATATATATATATATATATATATATATATATATATATATATATATATATATATGATTTCAATAGCTTCCTGGTTGACCACCAGTAGGTTATTATAATTAATGATTTTTAAACAGTTTTAAAAATCATATATATATATATATATATATACATACATATATACAGGTTTATAGAATATATGTATATGATAACGGTGTAAGGAATCGAGTGTAAATAATAATAGTTACATAATTATTCAGATCCATATTTGGTTTGTGGAATTTGTTGCGTATTTTTTCTCCAACCGATTCAGAACCACTTGGATTTTCAACCGGATATTTACTCGGGGGTCGGGTTATACGGATTCAGTACCCAATATTTCTTTGGCTTTGTTTTTACGCTATGTTCTGTGCTCAGTATTTTTTGTTCATCATTCTGAGCCTGACAAAGAGAGCCGAGGCACTCAATACACTCTCCCAAGCTCGCTTTTATCAATTTCCATTTTTAATTGATGCATAGTCGATCATCATTATGATGTTCTATATAATTTTGGTAACAAGTGAGTTTTTTTCTGCGACTTTTGTGATAAATAAAAACCAACATGTTCAAGGGTTTGTGATGAAAATGATCATCCCATTTTTAAACTGGTAATTCCCATACACTGTCATCATTTCAAGCACAGTGAGTTTTAGATACAGCTATTACACAAAGGAAATAATGTGCATCAACTTTGAATCTCATTCACTCAGTTCTTATTGTTTTCAAATTTGGGAACCATTATCTCATAGAGTGGGAAGGTATCGTTGTGAATTTTTTTCTGGTTATTCATGACTTCATTTCAAATGAATAGGAACCACGTCATTTTGATTAATGTATCATTTCAGGTTTTATCAATTATTCACCTTGTCAATGTGTGATGTTATTTTTCCTATATCACGCTATGTATTCTCCATTTTTTCTGCAAGAAGTAATCATAGTAGAGGTTTGATTCAGTTGAAAATTGTTTTTAATGTATGTACTGTCATGTATACAAATCTCAACATCATAGTCCCCATATTTTTTCGAGATAATGGTTTATGGTTCCTGAAAATATGTGATTACACATGTTAAATGGGCCTGCACTTGTTCCCTTAAATAATTTCAACATTTGTTTCCTCGATCACACTACGATTCACTTTGACATCAATCCTATCAATCTGCGCTTTTTTCATTCCCATGGAATACATATTCCTTTTCACATATTTCAAATTCTCTCTTGTGAATATTTAATTAAAAGTACGACGTACAAAAATGTTTTTGATCTGTGCTGTGAAGATAACACCGAAAATATGTATTATATCATAATGATGACGCAGAATAGCAGTTGAGACTTGAAGCGTATGAGAGGAATAGCGGAGAGGTGAATAAAAAAAGATGCACGTCGTTCCACTCCAAATTATTGAGAAAACAGAATTAAGAATCGATATCGTTCATTAAAGATGCACCTAGATTTTTTACGCAGTATATGAATAACTTCTTTCGAAGTATTGATGCACTAATTGGTGGATTGGTGGCGTTCAAATGTAATTACACATTAAATAACAGCATTGCATTTCAGTTGTTCCTTATCAATGATCAATATTGAAGTTGGGTGAAGAAAGATAAGGTTCAAGTTCAAAGTTGAAGTTCGCAGATGAAGTCAATAAAGATGATGTTAGCCTTCCCCATACATAGATACGTGCAATCTCTGAAAGCATTCGTCAGAAAAGAGGCGTCAGGCTCACTAATTACGCATTAATTACGCGCTAATTATGCTCTGATTACGCGATAATTACGCACTAAATGGTGCTTAGTATGCCACAATAGTGAGTAAAGGGTGTTAGGTTCACAAACTCAAAGATACTTGTTGTACAATCAGACAAATTGGTGATCATTGAACGGATACGTCACAACGCCAAACTCCAACATCTGGCAATACAATAATCAGTTTTCCGTTTAGCCCAAAATAGTTATATTTCTATCACTGCGCAAGCATTGTGAGTCTTGACCACCCCGAATAATAATAGAATTGCAATCGTAATCAAAGTAGTATTTCCAGTTGGAAGTCCATCTATTGTGATCTCATAGGAAAGACAAAATTACCAATCATTTTCAGCAGATTCTTTTTGATTTGGTGGATATGAATATCAGAAAAAACTAGAAGTTACTGGAGCTGGATTTTGAAACTTCTTACCGGAAATTTTGGAATTTTCATACCATTTAATGAAGCAACCTTAAAATTTTATGTTCTTCTTATCATTTTGAAGAATATCAAAATATACTGAAATCATCGTCATTCAGTATAAAAAATAATTTTATTAAAGTCAAGATATGAATAGAATATCAAAAATAAGTATACGCACTCATTCCCATATCTAAATTTCACCCATTTTGATGAGAAAATAATTGATTTCTCACTGAAATGTAGCTGAAATATCAGCTGGGTATTTTTTCAGCTTCAACTTCAGCGAAAGAATGTGACAGTATTCCAATGCAATTCCTGTTCAAAAATGTACTCTTGCTCAATACAATTCAACTTGAATTTTCTCGATGTGGAATTATTTTCAAAATTACTTTTCAACTCTGCTAAACAAACGATAAGAACTTTAAAACTTTCAAAAGAAACATTTGGTCTTCACACTCATATTTTTCTTGACCATCGAAAAAATAAAATATCTTCCCTAACAAAAATATGGCTTTTTCAAGTATACAAATTTCCCAAGTTTTACATGATGGTATGTCGCTCATTAAACTTGACTCGATCATCAACTTCCACTATTACGATCACGAGTCAATTAAACCACAAGGACCATTTCATTGTAACCAAGTCAATGCATCCACTTATACCATACTGATTTAAAGTTTTAAGTTCAAGTCAAGTTGAAACCTGGACGTCCAGTGCATACAAAGTATCGACACATTTAAGGTATGCTAATGGCTATAAAACAAACACAAAGTAGAGCAAACTCAAATCTCTCCTCACCCTCTCATGCCTTACGTACAATTAGGGGCGAGGGGTTGCCACGAGCCGGTGTGAGCAGTGGGCGGGGGGGATGGGGGAGAGAGAGAGGGGGGGTGAAGTGATAATAGGCGATGAGATTGGGTGGGTGGTGTGGGCGTTATTAACAGGTTGCTTCAATTCCCCTGCGGGATTCCAGCTTCCACAAGCCAACAGCAAAACATATCACAAATTAATCAGCGCCTCGTCAATATCATCGGCTAGATATGAGATCCATCACTCTGGCTGGTAGTGGTGGTGGCTTGTGGTGATGGTGTGGATGGTGATTGCGTGGTGATAGCCCGTAGCCGATTGCACGAGATGATACTGATCGACAACACCTAATTACATCCGTAATCGTCACGTGATGCTAACATTTACCGAATTAATGTTTAATTATTTTGATATCACGTTTAATTATATGGTCGAGTGATATGAAGTTATACATGATTGAATGAAAAATGGACGTGGTGTGTGACACGCCGAATGTAGAAATATGTGTCGATTGACTGCTTTGAGTAATTTCCAAGCATGGAGATTTTAAATGGGCTTTTAATGATAAAGTATATGGAAATAATGTGTGCTACACGGTGGTGAGCACAATTAATCCAACCCAGACTAACCCACCATAATTTTGAAACACTTTATATTTATATTTCCACATTGGGTAACACAGAGAAATTATAGTATCACAGGAGATTTGTTAATGAAACTTTATCCATGCTTTAAATTTGTTTGTACAAATTCGGTGGCACATATTATCACACTTCTTCATAACTTAGATGAACACATCATAAATTAACTTATATACTTCTGAGTTAAGATCTTTGAGAACTTATTTTAAGCCTATACTTATCTTTGTACTAATTCAAGTTGACTTTAATGCCAAAGAGTTCTTGCGTGCCAAACATGCTTTATTCACCTGGGCTACGTCTACATCAATTATCACACAGACCACTATCGAAACTATTGCACATCTGAACTATATCGCTGAAGAAGAGTCAATCCGAATCTGGACCATTCACCCCTCACACCCCTGATTTTCACCCAATAAATGTGGAGTAAAAGCCCACTTGTCGACTCTTGGCAAGTTCTGAGTGCACGACTCAGGTCAGGGGTGTCCAACAGACCAAACGAGAAAATGTGATACGAAGATTTTTCAAATGCCATCTGCTATATTGCTCATTTAAATATTGTAATTTGTGTAAGTATGAATGTGAATTAAAAGACTACTGAATATTAATTAAAGAGAGTTAAATCCAAGATACAAGTCGGCGATGACTATAGACAGACCCACAGACAGATAGACGGACGTCGTTGGGCAGAATCTTAGATCAAAAGTGGTATCTTAGAACTTAGAAGATACGTGTTAACTATTGTGTCTTGCATATGTATCCAGTAACTTCGAAAGTAAAGATACATAGATACGTTTTAACAAAAAGCCATTGAGTTAATCCACATATTATATATAGGCATCGTTATTATTTATACATGAGATACTGAAATCAGATGACTTTTTCAAAAAAACAGTCTCCACATCCCTTACCCTGACTGTTAATGTTATAAATGTCACTTGGATACCAACATAAATTATTTTTAGAATTACATTGTTGTTACGTGAGTTGTAGGGAAAATGTATTCGTGTTATGCATCTCATATCTAAGAAACTTTTACCTAAAATATCTTCCAATTTGTGTCTTTCGAAACATTTCAAGTATATTATACCTTATCAAGTAGATTATCGAATCTAAAGTGTCTTGAATCCAGATACAATTGTCAAGTGTCGTTTCATCCATTTCTGTAGACAGATATAAGACAGATATATTGTAATTGAGTAGCCAAAAAGCAATATACGTATGCTATATTCTCTCATAAAGGGTATGTGTGTGTAACATTTTATTAAATACTAGGAAAACGCGGGATGCGCGTTGTGAGATGAGCTTAGAAGTATGGCAATCTAGAATGAAAAATAACTTGTCAGCTCAATTTACATCTACAAACCTTGACTTACTTCAAACGTTAAAAACTTCACCTGCAACTTGTTGATATTCATAGTAACCTGCAACCTGTCGCATAAACACTTTGCAAAACCAATTGATCCAAATATTCAATAAAATGTACATGTTTATTGCGTTTTCTTCATTATTTCTCATTCGATTGTTGTAAAAATTTCTGAAAAGGTGTATAATAATATTTTTCATATTCTGTGAGAATTTGAGAGCTTTTGAAAAATTCTTGTTTTTCAAGTATTTTTCCTCCGGGTTATTCTTATGAGGATTTTCCAAACTTTCCGATTAATTTCCGGAAAAACCTTCCGAACGATTCCTCTGAATAACAATCCCAACCTATTCTGGTATGACACCAACGTTCAGAAAAAGTTTCAAGTTGATTGATTCATTTCTCTGACCTGTATGCCGCGTACATAATTACAAAAAAAAAAAAAAAAAAAAAAACATAAAAACGAAGCCCATTTTTTTCAGGGTGTGAAATGGAAGCTTCGCTACGCTCATCTTAACAAAATTAACACCGGTATAAAATTCTTTTCTTATAAACATCGAAAAATTTGATACAAAGCCATTACTCCCCTATGAAGGCAAAGAATTATTATTATCATTATTATTATTTTATTTTATCCCAAAGGACATACACATTTGATGATTATAATGTAACATAAATGTAATGTCAATCAGTGAATAAAAAACAGTTACACAGGTAAAAACCAATACAATCTTACAATTTCACATATACAATCATTCATATTGTTTCATATGCACACATTCATACATACATTATCACACAGTCAGTTCATTATAAAGAGAATTGACAAATGGCATGGTATAAATATGGATAGATTGATCGAATACAATAATATTCATTCATGTCATGTATGCTCATCTTGTCGCTAGATTGATATTAAATAATCTATTCTATTAAAACTGTCGACTGTATTTACTCATTAACTCATTATACATTTTGGACCCCGCATTTATGTTCACATCTTTTTAAAAATTCGTGTATACTATATAATGTCTTCTTTATTGATGACATCTTTATTGTTGAAGTGAATGTATTCAGATGCATTATAATGATGTATTATGAATGTATTTAGATGTATGTGAATGTATTATATTTTTGATAGATTTGATGCATAGCGGTAAATGATTATACATGAATATTGCAGTGAAGTTTGTATCCTGCTCAAATAAGACCCTTTTGTGATTCATGTTTTGCAGTAAGCCTTTACTCCTTGTTTCATGCACATGAATCATGATCATTGCTATTCTCGTCGTGAAATTTTAAGTTAATTTTGGTATGTTTTAAAATTTCATATATAATTATATATATATATATATATATATATATATATATATATATATATATATATATATATATATATATATATATATATATTTATATGTATATATATATATATATATATATATATATATATATATATTTATATATATTTATATATATATATATATATATATATATATATATATATATATATATATATATATATATATATATATATATATATATAATTGACCTCCGGACAATTACTCTCGGTGTCTAGATCATGATCATTTTAAATTGTCTTATATTGCTTTTTTCCATCATCATGAATGTTGTCGAGCCTCGCAGTTCAAATTGTTGAAATTAGAAGGGTGTCAATACCCAATTTTTCAATTTTTGATTGATAATTATGTACTATTTATACTTTCAATATTATTATGACATCAATTTGAAAAATATTATGTATTATGTGTCTCTTAGCCAAAATACTTATCTAATCAAAGTGTCTTAATACTTGTATTTTCATGTAATTATTTTTTTCTTACAATCTTGTAAAACTGTCTACTTTTTTCGTTACTTGATGTAACTTGATTGCTTAGAATTGATGGTAATCAAAGAAACCTTACACTTTGTGAGTAGAATGTAACAAATCACTCAATGTTTTCCTCTTTTTCTTTTTACTTCAACTACTTTATTACTTTTATTATCTGAGAAATACGTCCGAATTTTAATTGCACTTATAATTCACTATTTTAACCCACAGTTAAGCCTTTTTTTGAAGGGCTTTGTGGATGTTTCTAGTTGTAATTGTGTTTTTCTTTCTGTATCAGTGTATGTGACCCATAATAATAAAAAAAAAATATATATATATATATATATATATATATATATATATATATATATATATGTATATATATATATATATATATATATATATATATATATATATATATATATATATATATATATATATATATATATATACTAGGCAATGTCATTATTTTAAAATCATTGAACAATTTTCTGCACGAAAATAATCTCCACTTGTTGTATATTATTCTAATTGCCATTTTTGGAATTTTAAAAACATTTGTACTGTGATATAGGCCCCTCAAAAAATAATACCATAACGAAAAGAATAGATTCAAAATAGCCAAGATAAATAGATATAATTTGTGTTCTAAAGAACTGGTTCCTCAATGCTCTCAACGCATAGCAAGCATTTGAAAGCTTATTTTGTAGTGATTCTATCTGTTTTTTCCAGATCAGATTTCAGTCAATGTAGACAACCAAAAAGAGAATATTACAGAATTCCCTTATTTTATTGGAATTATTCACAAATATTCAACATTCAATGAATATTCAATATTCAATGAAAGCTTAGGATCGTTTGAACGGAGCACCACAGAGGTGATCTTACTGCCCCAAAGATATAGTTAGCTCATTCAACACATTGTTAAAATTATAGTGATAAGCTAAGAAATGAAAAATAAATCCAAAGTCGTGTTTGGAAAAAAAGTATTCAGTCTTCTCTGAATACATCTGCTCTCTCTTCGATTTTCGAAGATATTTTAATATTTTAGTATACAATAATATATAATCACCAATTACCAAAATCACACAATGACACGATCTTATACACGGCTATCTATACAATTGAATGATTCGAAGACAGCACAACTTTACCCGTCTTCACAGTAAAAAAAAGTTAAAATTAAAAACAAATGTGTGGAAAAAACATCTCGCTGCCTATAGAAATACTCGTACAAAAACTAATTGTAAACAAAGACCATCAGCGATTCAGAAGTGCTTCTCGAGTTGATCAACACTGCAGATCCTCAACCAGTTTTTAGTCGTCGTCATTAAAATATATAATTTTAATACTCTCATTCAGCTTCGCAAACTACCATAGAAAATGCACACTCAAATTATAACGTCAATATTCATGGTTATAATCGTTTGTGACTTTGGTTGTAACTTCGGTTGTAATTCAGTTGTAACTTCGGTTGTAAGTTTGGTTGTAATTTCGGTTGTAACTTCGGTTGTGATTTCGTTTGTAACTTCGGTTGTATCTTCGGTTGTAAATTCGATTGTATCTTCGGTTGTAACTTCAATTGTATCTTCGGTTGTAGTTTTGGGTGTAATGTCGGTTGTAATTTCGGATGTAGCTTCGATTGTAACTTCGGTTTTGATTTCGGTTGTAGCTCCGGTTGTATCTTCGGTTGAAACTTTGGATGTAGCTTCGGTTGTACCTTCGGTTGTAACTTCGGCTGTAGCTTCGGTTGTAACTTAGCTTATATCTTCGGTTGTATCTTCGGTTGTATCTTCGGTTGTGACTTCGGCTGTAGCTTCGGTTGTAACTTCGCTTATATCTTCGGTTGTATCTTCGATTGTATCTTCGGTTGTAACTTCGGCTGTAGCTTCGGTTATAGCTTCGGTTATAACTTCGGTTGTATCTGCGGTTGTATCTTCGGTTGTAACTTCGGTTGTATCTTCGGTTGTGACTTCGATTGTTGCTTCGGTTGTAACTTCGGTTGTTTCTTCGGTTGTAGCTTCGGTTCTAAACAAAGTGTTAAATGACCCATTTCACCACAGTACAGTACTTGACTCTACTAGCTACCAGGGTAATAGAGAATCTAGTCCTTACGTGGCGAATGGTCCGTCAACAGTGCGCTATAACTATCTGATTGAGAGTAGACTTGACAATTGCAACGAGTCAACTGTTCATCATACGAATAACGATTCACTTTTGAGGGACTAAACGTTTTTCCTCAAGAAAAAAAAAACGTGTCGTTTGGGCGTCGTTCTTGCATCAAGTTTAAAAGTTAATGGAAGTCACAAGATCATGCAGTATTCGATGGATAAGTCACTTCTCCATCTCCCCCCCCCCCCCCCTCCTGTCCTCACCAACTCCACCCCGCCAACACAATCTATTTTCTATCCAAGCCTGAGATGCTCTCCAATAGACCGACTCGTGATACGATCCAACGAGACACCAATAGGCGGAGGCAGGTAAAGATGAATGATATCCTTTAATATAACGAGGAAAACGCCATAGTGTCGTTGTTGGCTAAACGAAGACGTCTATAAGAAGAGATTATTCAATTCATTTTGTAAAAGCGTCGTAGCAGGTTGAGTTCTTTATACCGTTTTGAAATAGATATATGAGACACATTTTTCTGAGATGAGTCATAATATGAATCTCAAATTTTGATAGTGTCTCATTAAAAGAAGTGTTGAAAGTGTGTGATTGTTACCCATGTATCATACTTATAGGGATCCAAAGTCAAAATTGGAATAGAAAGATTAGAATTAATTTGGTACGACGAATTACTTCTGTTGAAAATGTATTGACTACGATATCGTAACTTATTATTCAATCAGAGTTGATTATTTTTTAGTGTTTACTAATAAATCAAATCAATATATTTTCTTCATTTTTATTGATTTCCAGCAATCATCATCTATACTCATCGTTTATATTTTCGGCTATGATTTGAAAAACTATTATATTATATTATGAATAATTACCGGTATATGAATCCAAGCAAACCAAAAACTTGTAAGAAACAGTCAAAATTATTTCTCATTTGTTAATTTGTACATAACATTGGCGTACAAAACTGGTGTCATAATAAAATATGTTCGCCAAGAATGATCAATATGTAGTCCAGTGAGTGTTGATTAAATCGAATATACAGAGCATGCAATCATGAATTAGTTCAATTATAATTTAAACTTGAGCACAATTAATTGGATGAGCGAAGCAAAGACTCAATTTCACAATACCCGAAAAAGTGCTTTTTTTCGCGCTACACAGGTCAAACGAAAATTCAAAATCAGTTGAAACTTAAAATACACAAGTGTCCTTATCTAATTCGATACTGTATAGTTTTGAGGCGCAAACGGTTGAAAACTTATTCCAAAGTTTTTAAAAATCCCATAAGAATAACCCAGAGGAAAAAATTCGTGAAAAATATGTCCTTCGAGAGAATTCAAATTCTCAGGAAATTTCAATATAACTTGGTAATTATACACATTATTCCGAACTTTCAGTTGAATCAGATCAACCGTTTCGATGTAAAAAAAAATATGTTCTGATTTTTTTTTAATCACTCAAATCTATTAAGATACCAATCAAATCCAAGCAACAGGTGTCACCATTTAATTGGAAACGATTAAAACAAAGCCTTCTTCACTATCATATAAATCAATTAGGAAATTGGAAGGCAGTGACGTAATTGTTTGGATCACAAGGTGGATATATAATGTATATATATATATATATATATATATATATATATATATATATATATATATATATATATATATATATATATATATATATATATATATTTATATATATTGATATTGATATGCATTTTTAAAATTCGAGCACCACATTTTTCTATGTTCTAATTAACAAATGAGAGCATTGTTTCAATACGTATTTCAAATCTCATATATTCACATACCTAATAGTTATTTTTATATACATTTTTAAGCCTTTCAAGTATTTTCAATCACGTACCAGTATATTGTTTTCTTTTTTTCTATATATACTCTATTATTCTGATGAAATATTTACTGACAGATTATATCATCCTCAAAAGTTATTTTTTACACCACTCAACTGTGCCACTTAATGCATGATATAAATCCCTCAAACTAGAATCGGGCAGTTGAAATCATTAGAATAGAATATATTTGAAATATGCTATATTGATGTATCTGGTAGTTTTACATACATGAGCCTCGCAGTAAAGGTATGTGAGATGAAAATAAACAGTAATAGAATTGACAGGAGCGAGTTTTGTCTCACTTAGTTGCCGTTGAAGTTAGGCTATAGGATTGTAAGCGAAAAAGTTGTTGCGCTGCTAAATTTAGTTTTTTTCTTCAATAAGTACAACCTAGAAACTTACTCCTATAGCTTTCCGAAGTTGGTTGAACTTAAGAAACAATTTTCGAACATTTCAGATAAAAGTGTTGAATATATCCACATTGTTAAGCAAGGTTGATTTTTGTAGAAATGATAGGAAAACTAAATTAGGTTGTTATAGCAAGACTGAGAGAAATGGGTGGTGGGTGGGAGGGAAGTTGTCATTAAGTAATCACCTACAGTGGGCAGAATTCGTTTAATATATATTACACTTTCCTATGATAATATCCAGTGAGATTACTAGTACAGGTATTGATTATTGATATCGTCTAAAGTGGTTCCATTTGATTGATACATTTTCATCTTACAATTTAAAATTTCTCCACAAGATGGTTAGAAAATCACAAACTGAATACAAAAATACAAATAAGAATAAAGAATTATCATAAAAGATTTGATAAATAGCTAACAGAATTGAAAGTAGTTTCAAAATTTTCAACAAAAATACGTTTTTTATTTTCATCAATGAAGTCTTGTCTAGATTGGTACCAATCCCCTGCTGTCCTTGAGATTCAAGTGAATTTGGAGCAATCTTTGTTTGTCATATAAACCGTGTTCTCTGAAATGTTCTGTTTTTAAAGTTTTCCTTCCGTTCTCCGTTTCAAAGTATTTTCAGTTGTCTTGCTTTTCAATTCAGAGAACTGTCACAAGTCTTCAAGAAAGTAGAAAAGTGAATTGTGTGATAAGCCATTATTTAGTGACTGCTTTCGAGAGAAATATAAAAAACAAATAAATGCTCATCAAATGGCATCATTTCCCTATTTGATTACTAACTATATTCAGATATCGAAATATATTCTTATTGAAAAATTACAATTGTTTCACCATCAGCTATGAGAACCACCCATGTACGTACGGTACGTACATTTAGTTTCTCCTACATTAAAATATACGCTGCTATATCTCTAATCGTTAGAACATGATCAGCCGTATAAGCACTGGTATTTTACCCGATCATTACTGAGTTTTTGCAGAGGAATATAGGAACTTTACAGAACAATACACTACTAATCGTACACATGATAGATAAAATAATCCATCCTTTTTGTAATTGATCAATACACAAACAGATGGAAAAAACATATAAATATGCAAATTGAATTTACTCGAGAGCTTGATTGGAGGTGGTAAATACTGCCAACATTATTCACGCACACACGTCAATGTGAAAATACAGCTTGAAAGGCTATTAATCTGCTAGAGATAATCAAATTATAACAATATATTTGCTATGGAGAAATATCAACTACAAAATAACGGTGACGTCTAAACTCGTCTCTTTCTAAACGTAACTCGTTTCGATCTTACTCATCTTACAACGCATATTCTGCGTTTTTCTAGTAGCTTATGAATTGCGACTTCGAATTTGGAAATGGAATTTAGGGATGATCCTATAGAGTTATTGAAAAGTAGTAAAATTGTCAATTAAGAAAATCATGTTATTTTATAATGAAAAGACGTTATAATTTGATGTCAGAAATGGAGGGAATTGACACGTTCGATGCATCCCGTCTTATTCAAATAGGCCTGCTGATACGTCTTTCACAAACTATTTTATTTCTGTTGTACATAGCAGATTCAACATCATGTAGTTCATTCAACAACGAATTGCTATTCAATTTTGTTTACAGCGTAATAATTTGATACCAAGATAAATCCGATCAACTTGATATATTCAAATTTAATTGCCTCACTTTCGTTGTTTTTTCCATATGATGACACATTCCCATTCATGACGATTTAATAACGAAAATGCATGCCATGCAGTTTGAGTAATGAAAAGCAATACTACCAATATTCTATTGACTCTGTTTGTGTGGATACATTTTGTTAGAGGATGTATTCAACAGGAAGATAAGTACTATCTAAACATATTGGAATTTATTTTCTCCCATTGGAAATTGATTTGAATGTAGCTTAACTAAATTTGAAAAATCAGCGACATATTCTCAGTTATAATAGATCACATTTATATGTTCACATCCCTCAATATATACTTCGTGTAAAATTTCGTGATCTTGAGCAATAAATAAAACTATACGAATGTCATAGCACGTTTTGTAACATATTTCTTGATACAGAACTTCATTCCGCGTCAAGATTATCTCGCTTATATAAGGGAAAAATATACGATCACATCCTGTGATTGGTTACGGCAAAGACGACGATTTGACCAACCAGAACGGCTGAAAAACATACACGGTATTCAAATTCAAATGATTTCGTGAATCGAAGATGTGTTGGAAATTTTAACGAGGTATACTTTTCACAATTCAAAGGTAGTAGGTGTCAAAGGTAACACAAAATACCTTTATAATGTTCAACTAGAATACCATACTTGGTTTTGTCGTTTTCTCAGAGTTGTATTGCAACGTTTTGCCTGATGAACAGCTATTATAGAAAAATACGATCCACGGCCTATTCGTGAGTAATAAGTAACATTGTGTTTCGAAACCAGTAATTCTTTGGTCTGAGATTTGCAACATCGCGATAGATGGGTTCACTATACTGAATGGTATATTGGGATATCGTTCAATATTTCTCCACTTTTTTCCCACTGGCTTTACCATTCAAAGAACTCAGCTGTCAAGTCGACCCAGTACTTTCACTTCCTGATGACACATAGCGTTTTCCTAGTAATTTCCTCTGTACTTAGTTGTTTCTATCCCACAGTTTTACTGACTTGAAACTCCTCGGTGAGATTTTTACTTAATTTTTCTATATCTTCTACTAATGAGTTCAGGTACCCACAAGACCTTTGGGTTGACACTAAATAACCGAAGAAGTGAAACAAGATATTTTATTATACCGTATAAGTAGTTTTGTTTGCAGTGAGTGCTGATCAAGGTTCATTTCCAAATTATTGTTATGGTAAGCTAAGAAAGAGCTGGACCGTTATTCTCGAGATTATGAGATGAGATTATTTAGGTGGAATTATGGTAATTTCACTGAAAATGGCTGATTGGTATTCCTGAAACACCAATTTCACATTTCATTCATTCCACATTCCACTTGAAAATCTCACCACTCATTTGATTAGTGAAATGTCAAAGTGAGTTGTAAAATATTGTGCATAGCACTCGAGATGGCTTTGCATTACTGCCACAAGAATAATTAACTATAGGGAAGGCAGTGTATCCTATTTGTTTACATTTTCAAGCGCCGCTATTGGCTATAATCTGCTAGCCTCCTAGAGGGTATCTCTCATATAATAAAAACAATTTCATTTCATATTTCACGATTTTTCAACTCGGGAATAGCAAAACGGTGAGAAGTGAGATAAAAAAGCGGAATGAGATAATAATCTCATCTCATTTCACTCATCTCATCTCATAATCTCATAATCTCGAGAATAAGGGTCCTGGACCCAGTAACATCGCGTTGTTCTTCTAAGTTTCTCGATGTATATATATAAATATATATATATATATATATATATATATATATATATATATATATATATATATATATATATATATATATATATATATATATATATGAGCAGTAATAATAATCTGTAACGCGCACTCGATTCAGTTTTGGGGTGTTGCAATTCCTCTGTACCATCACATACAGCACGAGACGCTAAAGCCAGAATAGGGCTGAAACAGAAATAACATCTCTCTACTTTTTAATCGTTTATATATTTTTTTCATTTCTGATGACAGCAAACTTTCAAGTGCGTGTTTGAATAGGAGAGGAAGTGAGATGGAACGCAGTGGTGAGTTGAAGTTTTGGGAAAGCAAAAGTTTACCAGTCATATAGAAATCGATCTACTTGCTTTTGAATAATTTAAAATATACTCTGAGACGTCCAAAGAAAGGAGAAATAAGTCTCCCACTCTGCCCCCACACAACTGGCTGCATGTACATGCATACACAAAGGGATATAACGTTTCCCTTTAGGTTCGTGCACATATTGACATATGACCCCTGTTATTTATGAATATATAGCATATAAGAATCAAGCAACGAGATACATACTATGTGCTCTTTATACACAATATCTTTTGCAACTCTTTCAAAAATAGATGTCCATTCATTTTCTAGTGGGAGAGGATAAGCCCCAAACACTTTTCTCCATTTCTATACTGATGATACTATAAAATGCATTTGATTTTCTAGGACCGTGAACAGTTAACAGTGACGTCCAAAGAGCAATGTTATGAATCACATGGTGTTTCTTGTATCCCTCATCGTTTACTTATACTAATTACTATTCAATTTCTTCAACGACTTCACCATTAAAATCAATTAAAATCATGTGATAAATTAAAATGACAGCTTGTAGATACTAACAATCTGAACTACACCTGTATGCTAAGACAAACCAAAGTTCACGTTCTTGTATTTTTTTGTATTGAATTGGATTTTTTAATTGATATTCGATATATTGGGTTTATCGACACACCACAACTTTAATTGAGGTCATTAGGCGTCGATAAGCGAGATGAAGATGAGATGAGAGACAATTTTATTTTTCGCGTGTTTTTGACAGTGGGACCCCTGCAGCGGTTACCTGGAATCAGCTCTTAAACGGCTGAGAAAATTACGAAACTACGGAAAACCTCAAACTTCATGGTTGACCATGACAGGAATCGAAATATGGCCTTCTGAATGACGGTCTAGCAACTCAAGCGCAACTTTTTTACTACAACATAATAATTATATGATTTGCTTGATAGTTGGACAATTTTTCCATCATTTTTGGTGAAAGAGGCGGCCAAATTCTTTCAAATTCCAGCTACGATATTAATTCGATAATGTACATACAAAATACATTTTCAATTTTCGTGTCAATTACTGTCAAAATGTGGAGTTTGTTTGTATGTATGTTTTGCTATTTTTGTGGTCGCTCTCAAAGGCCTAACTGGAAACCAATCGACTTATCCACATTATTTTGAACATTCGTAAATATTGAAGACATTCGTGGTTTTAATACGATTTGTCATTGAAATCTTCATTCGAGATCTCTATTAACATTGTAATGAGTTAAAGTCCATATGAATGACTCAGAGGAAATAAGTTGACATGAAAATCACTCCTATTACGACTAATAATCTACTAATTATTTTCCCAGAGTTTCCAATCCCTTTTCGATCTGTTTCCAGGAATATGGTAAGACGTATTGACAATTGATTAGTGTCCAATGTTTAAGACTATACAACTCTCACAAGACCGAACTATTCTTTATCAAACGTCAATGATTATACCGGAATTGTCAACATACAACAATAGCATGTGAAAAGGAGCGCTAGGAATTAAACAAAGACAATTAGTGATCCTATAGTGGATATGATAGGATCACAACTGAACTAAATCTGGGAAGCTTGATATAATCCACTTAGCTCAACGCAGACTTCACACGTGAACAATGAGCTATATATTCACACAGATATAACGAGCGTAACTTTGATCTCGATTCGATTAACTACGAATGAAAAACGATGACAATCGATGAACGATGAGAACTGAGAAATATTACTTCATTTAGATTTTTAAAAATAAAATATGTATTTTTTCAACATGATATAGATAAGCCTAACATGATAAAAACTAATTGATTACAATAAAAGTTTCACCTCTCTGCTAGAGATTTAATTTGAATTGGTTTGTCATTTATTATAATCTCCTGCAAACTAGAATATTGATATCATTGAAACATTCAGACTGGGCAAAATGTAATGAACTGGGGAAGTAAAGATTTACTATGGCGAGTTTCAACTTTTCACAATTTTGTCTGCAAAATTTCCATATAGTCGGTCAAAAACCTGCAGTATGAAAAAACGTGTTTTTCACTTTTCGCGATACAATTTTGCCATATATCCCAAATGTTTGCTTATGATTTTAGATTTGTCAAAAAATGTTGTGCCCACCCCCTCCGGCGGCGGACCGGGGACCTAGGGTCTGCTTTCTGATACTCAGCTCTATACCCTTCATAATAGAATATTTATGTTCAGAACTTCAACAAGAAACAAATTGCGGATCGAGGAAAAATATCACGTTTTCAAAAATGACCGTCATCTTGTTTTCTTCATATTTTTTCTTGTTTAGCACGTAAACAATTTTTTCTAAAATATACTTTGCTAGGCGAAACGTATCAAATACCCATGATTTTCATAAGACTATTTTTGATTCATAACTTTGGTTTTTATGATCGTTGAAGTGTTGCGGTGGGTAGCTCCTCCAGATGGTTCCGACAATTCACGAAATGTATAAGCCTTGGTCAATTGTCTATCAGAAACCTGCATAAAAACTCGTTATTTTTAATTTTCATGATCTAATCCTTCATTTTCAATTAAATCCCTCCTCACAAGGGGGGACAAAGGGTATCATGCATCATTCTATTCAGCATATAAAAAATGGTGGTAAATTTACTGGAAATATTTTGCTATACTTATAATTATATTGTTACAGAGAATTTGTTGTAAGTTTACATAATGTTTATATATCTCCGTGTGTACGACAACTATATGTATTTATGTATCCTTCTGTATTTTGTTGTATTTTCCGTGTATTCAATTTTGTTTCTGAAATGCATGTGAATTATGTTTTAAACTGGTTAAATGTAAGAACGGCCCTGCCGAATTTCGCCAGCAATAAAGATTATATAATAATAATAATAATAATATTTCGAGCAGTTATTGTTCATGTGATACCTCCAGAATAATTGTCACGTTCAAGCGTCGCGACGCTTTGACAATGGGCGTCTCCTATTTTCCGAATACTCAGATGACAAAATTGAAATTTAACAATTCCATTTGTTCAAAAGTAGGCTTATACGCAATAAAACGAGCTAATTTGGGTTGCAAACGACTTGAAATGACATTTTCATCGTAACAACATAGTTGAGAAGCATATAATGAGCCATTAAAAAAATCTAAACGACAATAAAAACTCAAAACTTCAGTAGGAATTGTAGTACTTCAGTATTTGATTCAATCGACGATCTTTCATCATGTCTTACTCAGATTTCAGAGAAAAAAAGACACAAAGGAGTGTACATCAATCGATTCAGAATTGTATGCAATGTTTCTGTTTATGCATGATATTGTCACATATAGGCGTCGTGACGCATCGAAAGAGGACGTGGCCCATATTTCGAGGCTCAAATAGCTATCTATGTTGAATTCAATATGTCTCAAGAAGTATCTATAACGTATTGACGTGATTTTGGTTACTAATTTAGCGTTAAATAATATTAAATATTGTGAAATATGGCGAAAGATGCAAGTGTTTTTATGATTGGAATGTTGACTTGTCCAATACCTGTACCATACATCTATGTTCAATTTTTTGGACTGATAAATATATCAATATTATCATTATTATTATTATATTCACGGAATGAAAAGAATTATAATAAAATATTCCGTGATTATAAATAATTTGAGTAGTAATAAAAGCTTGATATTTTCAATTTAATTGGCGATTGTTTATGTCTTACTCCGTTCTCAGAGAAAGCGGCATGACGTACTGTCAATCGATTCAGCACATTTCAATCAAAGTTTCTGTACATGAAATAATTGTCACTCATCTTCCAATGAGGGCGTGGCCTATATTCTAATGACCTGAAATCACAACATTAGACTTCATATTTTCATCTCAATAGGTACGAAACGGATCAAGTGATTTTCCGCAACAACGTCAAATATTAGTTCAAATATATCGAGTTATAGTATGAATAAAAGTATATTATCGAAAATGTAGTTGACTCAAATAATCTGAGTGGCAATTAGATTTTGAAATTACAATATTATCCAACTAGAATTTCTGTTCGACCTCACGTATATACGCTTCACATATTTTCAATCAATCTAATCACTCTTATTATTTGAACTATTCGCAATCAAATGTTAATCTTGGATTTCTTCTCGAGTAATTATTATACATTAAATTCCCATATTGACGACTTGAATCATGAAACCGTTTTTCTCTGAGAAGAAAAATATTGTAATTGTTTCAATTAATAAGTTATTTTCACTTATACTTGATGAAGTTTTAATTGAAGTAGGTATCCATGATAGTTATCTATATGGAAGCGTAATTGATAAAAAGACAATAAACTATACACAAGACTGAACTATAGTTCACCATTCGCTCCTCCAAATTCAAACTCTCAAGTTTTTTTTGATCATTATTATGTGGGACGGTCTCGATATCCTTGTTCATTCCGATCGAAATACATTTTTCACAGGTTCAAACTGAAGTGGGATTGTGTATTAAATTATCAACTCCATGAAAATACCTCTAATCGAACTCGAAGCCTGGGATTTCTCCAGTACATGATGTATGAGGAGATTTGAAAGAACTTTAAATTCTAATTATTAATTACCTATCTTTATTTTGAGAATCAGACAGCTGATCAACAATTGGAATCAGATTACAATTGCAAACATGATGTCACATCAGGTCGAATGATGCATATTTAACGTCACTCACATTTTTTTCAAATATTTTATATTAGTCAAGTAAGCCTAGAATATTATACTATTACATAATAGTATTATTAGTGGCCGAGTGGTAACACACTGAACCGTCATTCCGGAGACGGGGGTTCGATTCCCGCCATGGTCGACCATCCTGACAGGGGCTTTTCGTGGTATCCCTCTGTTATTCAGGTTGATACTGGTATGGTTACTTAACAACAGGCCACGACCGACTCCTTCCCACCGTCTAAAAACATTTAATAAAATAACCTTTCATCTCATCATCCCCCCATCATCTCATTCATCATCCACCGACGCCAATAGATCGTAGACATCAATATAGTGTGTCGATAAAACCCAATATAAAAAAACTGGAAGGAGCCAAATTGAGTTGGAAAGATATATTTTTCTTGTATTTTGGGCAATTGTCTATTCAATTTAAATGTATAATGAACTTGGATTGAATTTTCATGCAGTTAGAACATGAATTCAATAGTAGTTTGAGCTTCATCATTTTTCAATTTTATTTCGAATTTATAATCGATTTCCATTCGATGATCCACACTAGTTAAATCGTGACAGCCTGCCACTTTGAATATGTTTGAGTGATCTTCCAGCGATAAGACGGCTGAGCACGCGACAATCAATCGATTCATCTAGAGATGACCTTCGTTTGAAATAATCGTTTTACAAATCCAACTTCTATACACAAATTGTAGAAATAAGTTATTTGCAGTCGAATAATATCGCAGCTTCTTCCGTGGACATACATGCGATATATATATATATATATATATATATATATATATATATATATATATATATATATATATATATATATATATATATATATATATATGTGATTGAATAAATTTCAGGTATATCAAGTTTAGTTTGTATTCATTTTCAAATAAATACAAACTAAACTTGATATACATGAAATTGATTCAATCACATAAATTTGGATCAAGGAATTACTTTCAATAATACCACATATATATATATATATATATATATATATATATATATATATATATATATATATATATATATATATATATATAACTTATGGACTCCAGGATTTGATATCACATTGCAAATATATGATGAGCAAAAAATCGTACAAAAAATATACATTATTATACAAACATACATCAATTACATCATTCAACCTCATTACAACATACATTTATACACAAACTTGGATGCAATACAGTCACAAAAATAAGATACAAATTGAACATATCAAAATATTTTCAACAAAATAAGACCTGGTAAATTTCTACATACACGTTTAGCCTGATTGTCCCCAGTAAAATCTCATTCGGTTCACGCAGTCGATTGCAGGTAGTTAAGCAGTTGTTGATTGGATAAAAAAGATTCATTCGATATGAAAATTTTTTAGTATTCTTTCAAACACATTAAAGCCCTTGACTGATTTCACTGCCCGTGTTAAATCATTTTAAGTATCGTTTATATGTTACTGCTCGTGGTTACGGATATTGATCTGTTGCTAAATGAAAAACTAAGATTGGATGAAATAATATATTTCCATAAATATACTTGAAGTTTGAATTTTTGTTCCAATCCAAGACCATTATGCAAAATTTATTGACCTTTGGTAAATTCGACTACTGCCTTGACATGTTCCGATCGGGTTGTCGACTCCATTGACGTGCGTAAGGGCGACAGTCTACGTGTCGTTGTGCATACTATCTGCGTCCAAGCGTGAGGAAGGTTCCGAACGACCGTTCCCCGTTCACACACCGTCAACGCGTGGGCGGTTCGCGTCTTCTACTTTCGTTGGCAACAGTATACTTATACTTGCCTTATCGGAAACCAACAGAATTATCCTAATACTAGGAAAAAATTTACATTTGTGTATTCTCTTATAACGTTGAAAGATTAGGAGCGAGTCATTCATTGTATATGCGTGGTGGAAACTTCTATTCGTCCATTTTACATAATATAGGCCTATTATGTTCCATATTCATTTTTTCAATCATAATATTTTCATTATAATTGGCAGCACACTACAAGTATGCAAATGAGTGGATAAGAGTGAATTTGTCGTTATTTTTCCCAACACCCTCTTTATATCAATATTTAGCTCTCAGAGAGAGAGTGGTTTCCGCCAGAGGATTTCACAGATATACTAGAGTGTAATTAAGATGAAAATTAAGAAATAAATCATAGGATGCAGTGAATGAATATTTTAAAATTTGAAACATACATTTTTCGCATGGATGAC
>OZ023327.1:16747605-16760105 GCA_964007535.1 Brachyptera risi | reverse complement strand
AAATCAAAATCGAAATGATTGCTTCTGGAAGAAGAATCGAAATGATTGATTTAATAAATTGGAATCGGAATCGATTTTTTTATAATTGGGCCTATGAGTCGGAAGTGAGAGTGAAATCGAAATCGGAAAACGTTCCACTACGAGTGCCTGATATTCTCTACTTCTTTCTTTCGAGGCACTTACGCATATAGTGGAGTCTTGGGACATGTTGCCGTATTTATTACACGGTGGTTGTTTGCGAATTAATGCAATCCTCTCATTCATCAAGGTAATTCCAAATACACTACATAGCCTGTTTGATTGAATGATTCTCAGCCTTCCTATATGGCCGAAACGGAGTTATTGAAACCAGCCGTTCATTTGGCGGACTTATTTGGCAGTCTCCTATTGGCCGAATTGGATTACGTGAGCTCTATTCGATTATTGCAATCCGAACATTTAAAACTGTTTCTTTATGAGTCAATTAGAATCTATTCAACCAGGCGATTGGCAATGAGAATTCTGTGCATACGCGCATCAATTACAACCAATGTTCAATTCAACCACCGTGTAACACTAACATGTCCTTCAGCAAGACATAATTGTCTTAAATTTGATCAATTTCGAGGTTTCAGTACATACATTCCATCCAGTGACTCCCTTACGTTCCCGCTGGACCTTCCACTGGTTCACTCTACGACCGTATACTGATTCAACTCCAATATTTATTAATTTTATTCATTCCGTTGGTTCCAGTTCTTACATTTATTCCATTAATTCAATTAATTCATTTGACATTGAATTTAATCTGAATTAAACGTTATACAATTCAATACCCCAAGCAAATCGTCACTTCAAGAAGCACTGTGAAACGCTAAGAATACGTGTTTTGTTCTATGATGTTGCAGTTTTCTATGAGTAACAACACTTTGGACGGTGACGATGAACTTCTACGTGTGTTGCCTCCCTTCGCACCGTGGCAGACGACTCTGATCGCTATTTGTCTTGGTATTTGCATCGTCCTCACCATCTGCGGCAACATACTTGTGCTCCTTGCATTCATCGTGGACAGGTCGATAAGACAACCAAGCAACTATTTCATTGCCTCCCTCGCCGCCACGGATGTGCTCATAGGTAAGTTGCTATACTCTGAAAATTGTTCAATAATTTTGCATTTAAACATTCTTGATTACGTCGCGTGGACTTGATGGATCAAAAGGTTCTCGAGACACAGGGTACTGTTCACTCACAAAATGGCGTAACAAAAATAAATCTATAAGTATGTGTTGTTTTAAAAGATTTGACAAACAAAAATAACATCTTCATAATTTCATCGGCAAGGTTGGAAGATAATTATTATACACGAAGAAAAAAGTGAACCTTCTATATATCAAATATTGTTATTAGTATGAGCCATTTAATACACAATCATTCGACAATTTAATCACAATCTAGAGTAGGCCACGCTAGACTTGACTAGAATGTCTCATTTTATTCAAGATCTAATTGGTTCCATCATGAAAAATGTTATTTATCAATTCCTTATACGGTTATCAGTACAAATGATATTGGATAGATTTCTCGAACGACTCAACTTTTTATATATGACACGTCTATTACGTGTTCGTAGTTTACTAACTAGCACCTGCTGATTGATGAGGAATCATACGTCAATAAGACTCAGATTGGATTCAATCTTGACTTTTGATGGAATATTGTATTTCCGTTTTGTTCTAGGTACCGTATCGATGCCGTTCTATACCGTATACGTACTGATGGGTAAGTGGGACCTTGGTCCGATTTGCTGTGACCTGTGGCTGTCTGTTGATTACACAGTGTGCCTCGTTTCTCAATACACTGTATTGCTCATTACTATCGATCGATTCTGTTCCGTCAAGATGGCTGCCAAGTACCGCAGCTGGAGAACCAAGAATAGAGTCATATGGATGGTATTTATTACTTGGATCGTCCCAGCTCTACTTTTCTTCATCAGTATCTTCGGATGGGAACATTTCGTCGGATACAGAGACCTTTTGCCAGGACAATGCGCTGTGCAGTTCTTGACAGATCCTGTATTCAATACCTCTCTGATCATAGGGTATTACTGGACCACGTTGATAGTACTTTTCGTTTTGTATGGAGGAATCTACAAAACTGCGTACGACATGCAGAAGAAACGTGAAGCTAAGCAACGGAAGATGCACAGCATGGTAGCCCTGAGTGCAGGAGCAATGTCAGGTATGGCTGACCGAGCAGCTGGCATTGGAGTATCGAAGACCAAGAGTACACTGCTTAGTCAAGACAAGCCTAAAATAGGTGTGATTCCACCTGCACTGACCCCATGCTCGTTGACAGTGACAAGAGCCACGCGGCTTGGCTTGGGATCAGGTGACTCCTCATCAAGTCAGAAAACATCTTCCAATAAAACTGCAACGCTAGCAACAACAACAACAACAACGGTAGAAATGACTAGTTCCTCGGAACGTCGAGGAGTGACCGCGGTCGGAATGGTAGCACCTCCAGTAGAAGGAGAACGGTCAAGTAGTCCTGCGTTCGAATCAGACGAAGATAGTACTGCAGCTTCATCACAACAAGCCTGGAGTCGTAAACGATCGTCACTTGTTGGAATGGTGGTACAAACAGGTGCATTACAGACAATCACAAATGACAGTCGCATCAATGGGGCTTTTCCTGTCAAATTGCCCGAGCCACTAAACCAGAAACGAATTCCTACGCCAACAACTCCTTGTACTGAACCGCAACATACATTGGCTAAAATTCCCGAACAAAGTTTATTGGACACCGAGAATCAAGGAGATCATTCATCAGCAGCGGAGCTAGCTTCAACATCCACCTTCGTTGACTCACAATACCGTAGTATCAGTGCAAATAGTGCCAAAGCCAGCTTTTTTAATTCGACTATGGTATCAGAAGAAATGGCTACGCATGCTGTGGTTGTTACTCCAAACGTGAGCCACCATACCCAGTTGATCATCCCTCCACCAGTCCAGTTCCAAGGCACAGCAACAAAAGCTGACAGTCCCACATCAATCAGGGAGCGTCCTCGTAGTCTTGTTGTTAATGCGCAAGGCGTCCATTCTATAACGTTTGATATGCTGGGAGGAATGGATGGGGCGGATCTACGATTCATGGATGAAAGTTCGGTTATTGTACCATCACCAACTTGTGAAAGTCCACCGTCCAGTGTCAGTTTTGCCAACGCTTCCTCGACGGATCCGACATCTCCTGTCCATGGCGTTGCAAGCCAAAATACTTCTCTCTTGCAAGCTACGCTGATGCGCGTTGCATCGCAAACAGGAGTCCAACAACCCGGAGCTGCTCCGGCTCTGGAAGTGGAACTACTTGCATCACAAATGATAAACAAGGTAGACACGCAAGTAAGCGTTGATGCCGAGGATCCAAAGAGGCCTATTACGTATGTTTTGAGCCGTTCTTCACAAGATGAAGTTGATAGATCAATGCACCAGTTTGTCTCTGCAGGAACTGTATCAAAGGTTGAAAAGGAAGAGAGTTTACGGAAGATGGATGATGAAGACGCGGATGCTATTCGGAAGGGATCGAAAAAAAACTTTGTCAGAATGATTGGTATGAAGTTGAAACGGAAGCGAAAGAATGGGGAAACTCTTGCAAGTAGACAAAAATCCAAGTCTGAGAATCGTGCTCGTAAAGCGTTTAGAACAATCTCTTTCATATTGGGTGCTTTTGTTGCTTGTTGGACACCCTACCATGTTCTAGCTCTTGTCGAGGGGTTTTGTTCCAAGCCGCCATGTGTGAATCCTCATCTGTACATGTTTTCGTATTTCTTATGTTATGCGAATAGTCCGATGAATCCATTTTGCTACGCATTGGCTAACCAGCAATTCAAAAAGACCTTTACAAGAATTTTGAAGGGGGATTTTCACATGACATAAGTCTGTAGCTTGGACTCACAAACTCCTTTATGTAAATATTTTATATATACATTATTTAAACATAACTATCATGTAGTATTAGCATGTACATAATAGCGGTAGTTCACGTAACTCAAGTCAATGTGGTAGGATAATTATAATACTAACATAAACAAATACGTCCTGATCAGACACTGAATGAATGATGACATTGTGTGTGAATGTGTGTTGTGAATTTCTCGTTGAACAGATTCACAAAGGGATAGATGCATAATAATAATTAAGGTATTTTATTGTGTTCAAACAGAATCATAGAGCTTTATCAACTACTCAAACTTTAACCAACATTTAATAATAATGCATACATGCTATAATTCTTTTCTCACGCACGTTTAAAAATCATCTCTATAGCAAGGATGACCGATGATTTTCGAGTGGCTATTGCTTGAAACATTCCTGTGGCAACTTCCTTGGCGAAGAACCACAAGGCCTATATGTTGTGTTATAGACCTAGACTGTGTAGACTGTACACTACCGCAATGTACTGTACTGCTCACCCTTTCCCTACTAGACAATTTGCACTATCTGACGGTCGGAGTATTATTCGATCTACGACACTATCAATATACCGCCTAATAGGCTTAAGAGAATTTGGTGAGAAAGAGATTACTATCCCTGGAGTATTAAGGTTGGATACCAGACAAATACTCCGTTTCCCTCGGAGGGAATTATTATTACCGTTGCGATACCACACTGTGGCTCTACTCGAACGCATCTTCAAACAGGGCTGCTTCGAGCTTATTGTAAATGAAATTTGAACTTTAGGATTAACTTAAGTGACCTACGAAAATATGCTTCATTCTTTTCATGTAATGATTGGAAGTAATCATGTTAGAATCTTACTAAAAACATCAATTTGGTTGAAAATTATTAATGAATAATAATAATAATATTAATTTCAATATATAATATATATTCATATATATATATATATATATATATATATATATATATATATATAAATATATATATATATATATATATATATATATATATATATATATATATATACATATATATATATATATATATATATATATATATATATATATATATATATATAACTTTTTTTTTCTTATATACATATTGTTTTTGAACGACGCACTGAACTGATGACTACGATCGATTGGCGTCGGTGAATGGCATTTGAGATGGTTGGATGACGTGTTGAATGGTTATTCTATCAGAGGTTTTTGAATAGTTGAAAGGAGTCGGTCGTAGCCTGTTTATGACCATATCGACTTGAACGACAGAGGAATTCCACGAAAAATCTCTTCCAGGTTTGTCGATCATGGTGGGTTTCAATCCCTGGTCTCTTGAATGACGGTTCAGTGTGCTGGTCACTCGACAATTCGTCTCAGTATATATATATATATATATATATATATATATATATATATATATATATATATATATATATATATTTATATATATATATATATATATTTATATATATATTTATATATATTTATCATATATATATATATATATATATATATATATATATATATATATATATATATATATATATATATATATATATATATATATATACGTAGCCTACCTATGTATGTGTAAATGTATTTGTACAGAATTAATAGTGATAATACAATTCAAAATAATAATGTTTGTTGGCTTGCTTGCTTGCAATATCTTTTCAGACAATTAGAGCTTGTACCGAAGTGAAAGTTTGTTTTCTGGCCATCTGATACCTGTAATAGGTTATGTTGTTGTTTATAAGCTATGTACTGTATGTAATGGAATGATATCACAAGGCTATCTGGTTTAGTCTGGTGAAGGAAAAGACTTTCAAGCTGTACAAACTAGAGTAGGGGCGCAACCTGTATCCCGTAGGATATTCGTGGAAGAGTATAGAAGTAACCGGGATTCTATCCAGATATACCATACGAGTATATACTCATTTCCTAGCACTTCGTCACTAGCTGCAGAATGCGTCGGTGGTGTCGAGACGCTTTTGACATACAATTTGACCTATAACTTTAGACCGTCAACGTCACGGAAAATTGTAGAGTACAATTGTTGTGGATAATGAATGTGTAAACATTTTGGTGTTCTCACATGACCTTCCCGTCATTCAGTTGGTATGAACAGCGTCGTACGGGTCACCCACAAATTCACACTCGGAAGCACAGTGATGAAAAATATTAGGAGAATTAGTATATAACATAAGATACCGGTATTCAAAATTATATTTAAATTTCTATCAATAATGAGGAGAAATATTGTATTGAGAATAGTATAGGTGATAATTCGAGGGTATGAATAGGAACAATAATATACA
Organism: Brachyptera risi; assembly: GCA_964007535.1. Lineage (NCBI taxonomy): Eukaryota > Metazoa > Arthropoda > Insecta > Plecoptera > Taeniopterygidae > Brachyptera > Brachyptera risi. The sequence continues at coordinate 16,753,853 of OZ023327.1, read as the reverse complement.
CCGGAAAGTGAGAAAGTTTGGAAGAATATTGACTTCACAAAAAAATAACAAACTTGATTCGATTGAATAGGTGATAATATGGGATGAAATATTATCGTTATGAAAATAATTACTATAATGATGATGATAATTATTTGAATCATTTATATTTATATTGAATAAAATTAATCAATCAAAATTATACAATAATATATTTGATGATTGCAATTACGTATTTAATAATACCTGGGCAACTAATGTACTCGAAAGAAATCAATATTTACCAATTTATAAACATAACTGAATCCAACCTAATTAAAATATTATTTTTGATGATGATAATGATGATAATCAATGATGATGTTTGTTAATTTATCAACTTGAGAGTTTACATTTTTCGTTCACAATGGACCACAAAACCTGTAAACAGGCTCATCTGAGGTTTGTCTCGGAATCATTCATAACATGGAAAGAGGTAATATAGTGATACAAAATAATTACAGCTAGAATGATGTCGTAGGTATCCTTATGAATCACACGAATTCTGATAATATAAATACATGAATACAATTTCACTTCTCATTTGCAGTAAAAAATAATTATTATTCTATAATAATAATTAGAATTTTAATGATGTTGATAATATCTATACATATATTTTTTTTTATTCACACATCACAATTTTAATTTACATATTTGACATCTTCAATTTCCACATAATGATCGTAATGAAACGAATAATCATGATGGAATGAATAATATCAATAATAATTATTCATTATTGTTATTTTATTTTTTTAATATTATATATTTTTCTCATAACTTTGCAGTCAATACATACATTGGTGGCAAAGATCCCAGGACTAAATCACAAAAAAAAAATCATAAATATTCTTCATATAATAGGTTTGACATCTTATTAAATGTTCATAAACAACATCTAATATGCTAAAATTTTAGCTATATATTTTTATTCATTTTTATTCTTATTCCTCCCACTTCAGTTCTTTTGCTCTTGCTGTGCCAAAGCTTTGAATAATTTCAAATTTAATTTTTCAAATTCCACAAATACCTCATCATCTGAATTATTTCATTCTCTTCCCGTCCGATTTATGAATTGAAATTTCCCGACATCTTTCTTGAAACTCTGAATTTTGACTTTCTTATAATACGACTCTTTCTGAAGTTGTATCTCGTCTTTTCCTTCATTATTTTCGCACCAATTACCATCCACTCCACATCACCCTTGTTATTATTATTTTTTACTTTTATTTTCACTATTAATTATACTATCATCATTATAATTCTTATCATTATCATCATTATATCATTATTCCATTATCATCAATATAGTTTTATCATTATTCTATCATTATCATCATTATGACCATCATGTGATTATCAATATTAGGCCTAATTATTATCATTTATTCATTTATTTTTCATATTTTTCTGAAAATTGTTTCATTCTTCATATGTAAACAATTTACACACATTTTTAGACCACAAAGTCCATGGTGAATTTTCATTTTTTTGCAAAATGTTCATTTCTTCAATTATACTTTGAATTGTCTGCAGCCCCACTAAGCCACAGTATGGTTTGCCTGTGGCGATATTTTCATAACATGTAGTAGAAAAAATAATCATCATATTAATGTTCAAATATGATTATTTATCAACTTGAAGTTATACATTTGTGTTCACGCTTATCCACTGATGATAATATTGTTGAAGTTGGAATTCTTTTCATTTTTACCCAATATCTATACATGAACGTGTACACAGAATATCAACAAAGCCTGATACAGGCTTATCTGCGAGTTTACATAATAATATATATAATAATAATAATTTGATTTTGTTTATCACTAGAAAATATATTATCACCACCATTATCATCACTGTTATCATTATTAAACATAGAATATTCCAGTTCTGTGAATGTGTGTGTGTGTGTGTGTGTGTGTGTGTGTGTGTGTGTGTGTGTGCGTGTGTGTGTGTGTGTGCGTGTATCAGGAACACCGGCCCACACAAACTGAGAGAAACCCAGAACTAGGTTTTCCCCACAGAATGGGAAAAATCCGGTTCTGGATATTTCCCTCAGGTCTGGGAATTACCCAGTTCTGTGGGGAAAACTCAAACCTACATATAAAACTGGGAAAAATCTAGAAGTGTGTTTTCCCATTCTATGAGGGAAACCCAGTTCTTGGTTTTTCCCAGTTTGCATGAGCTGGCGTTACTGACACGCACACACACACACACACACACACACACACACACACACACACACACACACACACAGAGCTGGGCTATTCTATGTATAATGATATCAGTGATGACAATAATGATGATAAAAAATTTCAAATGATAAATGAAATCTAAATAATAATGATATCAATGATGATAATACCAACAACAATATTCACCATCGTCATCATTATATGTTTTTATTCATCATTACATACACTAGTCCGGTTCAGTGTTGTATCCAAGTTATACAACAGTTGTTTGCAAAAGAAAACTATTTCAGATATAAATGAATTGTAAAGATAAATACAAATACCGAGGAAAATAATACTGCCATTTTTCCCAGTTGAAGAAATTATCGAGTCGATCTGGTTCAGGATGTTTTTGCTCTGGTCAAGTGTGTATAAGGAGGCTCGTGGGAGCATAGGGCTCACACTTGCATGATCTGTTAACTTATAATGAATATCAGTTTTACTTCAAGGTTATACTGAGAGTGGTGCTTTTCATAATCATCATCACACAAAGTTCATGATACACACTGCCTTTTATAGATATGTTTCCCGAGTTTCCCAAAAGATAAGTTTCGAACTGTGCGGTATGCGATATTTGTGGCGTTGATTGCATGATGTACAGACACGGTGTTTGCTATGTGGGGTAATTATATTACAATGAAAAAAAATCCTCAATGGATATATATGTTTATATGTTATATGTTTATATATATTATTTACATATTTTTATCGGGGAAAAGCCGTTACCCTTAGAGAAAAAAGTAGTATTAGAGAAAATATGTGAATTTATCATTAAAACTAGTCCATATGTAATTCGACTCAAAGACAATGGTTGGGCATCATGTGTTGACAAATTGAATATATCCCAATATTTAGCATGAACGAAATACTAAGGCAAAAATAATCATTTGCATAAACATCTTAGGCCTAATTACAGAAGACTTTTACAACAGCTTACATAATTCCGTAACAAGGCCTGTGTTGGAACTCCTGAAAAAATGAAGAGATCGACAAAATTTGATAAATTTCATTTTATGGATATATTGAATTTTCATTTGAAGTGTTATGTGATATATGAATTCAATTTCAATATTGTTCAATATACGATAAGTTATATTCTAGTATATTACTGTTTATTATGAGAAAATTCAAAGTATTTGAAACTCTAGCTGTATAGGTAAACTCCAAACTGTAATTAAGAATATAGATATAGGTTAGTGTAACACATTTTTTCTCATTATTGTGAGTTATGGATCTTTTCCGATCTTAGTTGCAGATATTCAAGTTCATGTTTGAACGTTTCCGAAAAGTCGCGGAAATGATAATGAATACAATCTGTAACTATTCAATGTAGTGTTTATACTCAGTTGAATATTTACATTTATTGTGAGAATTAGGATGATTTCTGTGTGTTTATGGATTTGAGAGGTGTAAGTATGAAATCACCTCTCGCAGAACGAAGAAAAACAGTATACGTCAAGCATATAAATGCCACTAAATAACTCTCATATTAATCAATGTGTTACGGTACCGGTGTTTTATGTTTCGGTCATCCGGAACTTGTGTATCTCTATGCTTACGCCCCCTCCCCCCCTCCCCCCCCCCCCCCCCCCCAACTCACCAAAATGACGCTAAACTCCATTCAATTATGTCATTAAGCCTGATTTACACGGGTCAATGTTTCGATCAATGGCTTGAATTCAACCTTTGAGCTCAAGCAATTGACTCATGTAGACGGTACCATGGATCGAAAAATCCTTGGGGTTGCGGGTTGACGTCAACCCTTGAGCCCAACCTTAAGGTTTAGGACCTGTTCCATTTTCGATCAAGCTTGACAGAAACCAGCCAATCAGACGAGACTATTGATCCTAGTGCGCATCTCTCTCCGCGCAAGGCCCACTCAGTTTATGTGGAAAAGTCCGTGTTTTCAATATGGCCGTTTCTTGAACAACTGACATTTGTTATGACGTCAGTTTTCTATCAAGCCTTGATGCCAGGGTTGATCCGTGTAAATCAGACTGAAAATTTTCAGGTACTAAGCCCAACCCTCCGTGAACAATGGCATCTACTCTTAACTATCTTCTAGTCGGGCTGTAGTTTGTTTTTCATGTGAGGGTTAAGTATCTGTCTTGGGCTTAGTACGCCAGTTCGATTTCTCATTCTCAGATCCAAGTTGCAAATATTCATCTTCATGTTTGAAAATTTCCCAAAAGTTGCGGAAATATTCAAGAATAAAATCAGTAGCTCTTCAGTGGAGTGTTTATGTTTAGTTGATATTCAGATACATTCTGTGTTTTAAGATGTTTACTGTGTGTGTTTCTTGATTCGAAGGGACATTGTAAGCCGTATACCAACACATAGTAAATGTGCATCATTTCGGTACCTGTTTTTCACAAACTATAGAAGTTACATACACAACATTTTTACAGTAGTTATATAACACCTTTTCACACATGCACTGAAAAAAATTGATGTATTTTTTCAACAATGTCTAAAAGTAATATATTTTTAGACAAACAAGATTTTTTTGTCAATTTTATACATCAATGTTACTCAATGTTATCAATGTTGAATAATTACAAAAAAAATCCACACATTTATGGCACAACTACATGTGGTGAAAATTTTGAGTGTTCATCTTAAATAGTTTCAGATACCAGTATTCAGTTACCAAAAATAAAAAATATATAGGCCTATATATTTTGAACTACAAAGTTATAAATGAAAAAATTAACATGATTAGAACCATTTAAAATAATTCGATGATTCTTGAATCGATTCTGATGGATTCATAACAATTGATAGAACAATGACACTATGAATCTGAGAGAAAAAAAATCAAATTCACAAAAAAAATAGCTCTCAATGTCCCCTTGAGAGGGTGGCGGTGTAAATGTGACACCCTGCACCCCGCGCAAACAAACTACTATACGTTGAGACGACTCCAAAAAACATAGCCAACTCATTTATGTTTATGATAATGTATGTAATGTGTAATACAGGTGTTTATGTTTCGTTCCTCCGTAACTTGTGCTTTCGCCCCTCCCCCCCTCCGAAATGATGATATGGGCTGCCCTCATTATAATGTATTTAGGCAGGACATATAGTTCACCAAGAAGAAGTATAATATGTCAAGCTTTCGCGCTGAGAGCCCCGATTGCGAAGCGGCCACATTTTTAATGCTCAAGGACTAAAATGAAACGGACTGCTAGTGCTGAGTAATGTTTCAAAATCATCAATCGAATATGTTCGATGTATCATTGATTTAACGAAAGACAATTCAGAGTCCTGATTTTTATTTAATTCAAGAAATGTCGTATGAACAGACTGCACAGTATTATTGTGTGTATAGAAACACACAATAACCATGAATCTGAAACCATTCATGAATCATTCCGAATGAAATTATTCTCTCAGAGTGAAGCCATTTCAAATTTGTCGATAGCGCGAAATATTTGGCTCGGTCAAGCGAGACTAAAGTGTCCCGCTCGATGTCTCTGCGAAACGCGGGACTTCGAAGTATATGGCAAAAATCAGGACGGGGCAACCCTAGGTCCATTCAATGTTGACTCAAAACTGAAACATTTCATGTACCAAACCCAACCCTACATGAGCAATGGCATCTACTCCAGACTAAGTAGTCGTCGGATAGTAGATTCAAGGTCGACCGTGACAATTGAGTACGGCCATTGAAGACTCAGTATTAGGCTTGGGCTGAGTACGGCAGTTCAATTTTATAGTCAAGGTTCAACTGGTTCCAAAGTATATCATCATTTCAAATGCTAAAGCGGAGTCAGAATTGAGTGGAGATAACTATTGTGACATTACCACACACAACAATCGTAGTAGGTAACTGAAGAAAAGAAAAATAAGTTGTATAGAAAATATTTGCTGGAAATTGTGGGACCTAAATTAATTTTAGAACAAACGCCATTGTTAACAGCTGAGTCAAGTATAATATTAGCTACTGTAATACCATATGTTGCCTATGTGATGCTTTATTGATGTAAA